>CM064548.1:19146403-19696403 GCA_032716605.1 Paralithodes platypus | reverse complement strand
TGCCGTGGGTGGCCGCGATTTCAGTAAAAAATTGCGTCTGGACCGATTTGCCAGGATTTTTACTGATGTAGGATGGTGGAAGGACGTAAAATCAACGGAAATCATTATGATGAAGTAACCAGAGAGATGGGGTATATTCGAAAAATGGAAGAGTATTTCAAACAATCTGGGCCGATATACAAAAAAAACAGAGGCAGACAAAGCGCAGAGGGGACTAAGGACAACGCCGACAGAAGTGTGTCAGTTCGTACGACACCCTCAGAAGTGTAGAAAAAAGGGAACTATACCTGACCCTGCCACGTCGGAACATGGGTGCCCCACCAACACCTGCGCATCCGATCCTCGAGCCACCGACGCATCCCCAACGCACACCCGTGCGCAGGGTTGTTATTGGCACGCATTTCCGATGGAAGGCCTCACTAGCATCCATACGCTACCACGAACATTAAATGCAGCATGAACATCTTGTCACACTAGCCGACCCTGGGAATTATTGTACCTTGCACCACGTGTGGCAAAGGACACATTTTTTGTTTCTATGTGAGTGAGGGAGCCAAAAGACAGAACTGCCTGTAGCGTATGCCTCCCCCAGAGGTGAAAGAGAGACAGAGCCAAAATCAAGGGACATTCGAGCCAACATGCCTGGACACACAGAGTTTGAAGCAATTTAAGTCATAGGAAGAGGGAAAGACTGATTCTGGGAGAGAGTTCTAGAGCTCAGCAGTTGAATAGAAGAAAGTCTTAGAATACCGTTTCACTCATGGGTTGGAGAGTTGCACAGAGTAGGGGTGAGATTGTGTTGCAAGACGGGTACTACGTACCCTACATAGAGGAGGTGGTATACACTGGGAGAGCTCTGAGGAACACTGATTAATGTAGTAGTGATAGAATAGCGAGAGAGATCCAACATTGCGGCGAAGAGAGAGAGAGATTGCAGAGAGTGTGGTGAGTTAACAGGAGTTAATGATACAAAAGGTTTTCCTTTCTACTTACTCTAGGAGTGCAGTGTCAAAGGATCCTCTCCACACATGTGAACAATACTCAATACAAGGACGCACTGTGCCCCTGTACAGAGCCAGCAGCTGCGCAGGGGTACAAAGGAGTACAAAGGAGTACAAAGGAAATCAAGCAACAACAGATCTAGTGACCCTTCTAGGTTGCTTGTCCTCCAAAACACCGAGGATCAAGTGTCCAAACAGTGGTTTAGAGTGGGTAAGGGAACATTGGAAAGGGAATTACTGCCCTGGAACTAATGTCCATGGCAGGATTAGGAAGTTAGTAGGGGACAGATGGGTTAGTAACTGAGGGGGGGATAAAATAAAGTTATTCATTTACAAACGCAGTCAGTCGCGGGTTTGATGCGAGATATTTGTCTAGGCGGAGTTTAAATGAATCAACGGTGATGCAGTCTATAACGTTTCGGGGAAGCCCATTCCACAAGTTGACAACTCGATTGAAGAAGAAATTCTTAGATTCGTGTGAGTTAAAAGATTTACCAATAATTTTGCAACCGTTTCCCTGCGTGTAATTAGATTGGTCGATAGTGAAGTACTTACTACAGTTCATATTGTCGATGCCTTTGATGATTTTGAACACTTGAATTAAGTCACCTCTTAATCTGCGCTGGGTTAAAGGAAATAGATTTAATTCTCTAAGACGCTCTTCGTATGGTTTGTTCTTTAGGCTAGGTATCATTTTGGTAACTCTACGTTGAACTCGTTCTAGCTTGTTTATATCTTTTTGGTAATAAGGGCACCAGGATTGAACGCAGTATTCCAGAAGAGGGCGGACTAATGAATTGTAAAGGGTTAGGATAACTTCTTTGGATTTATGCTCAAATGACCTGCCTATAAAGCCAATTATTTTGTTTGCCTTCTTAACAACTTCTGAACATTGTTGACTCGGTTTTAGGTTACTCGATATTGTTACTCCCAGATCGGTTTCTCTGTTTACATTCTTAAGCTGAGTGCCATAAGCTGAGTGTAAAGAACCCATTGAGGCAGTTGAGCACACCCAGCTTCTGGGAGGCTGCCTTACCAAGACTGGTAATATGTTCCTTCCAAGTTAGAGCAGAAGAAAAGCAGACACCGAGAATATTGAGAGAAGATGAAGGACGGATTTTTGTATTGTTGAAGTGTAAGGGATAGTCCACTGGCAGTTCCGAACGGGTAGTAAGATGAAGAAATTGGGTTTTGAAAGCATTAAAGGTAACAAGATTTTCTCTGCCCCAATTGGAAATAGTAGTTAAATCAGAAGATAAGTGTTGCATGGCTTCATTACGTTTGTATTTGAGGGATTGCTGGCTGGGGCGTTCAGGAAAACTAATTGAGTAGTGTAAGGTAGAGTCGTCTGCGTATGAATGGATGGGACTGGAGATACAGTTGAGAAGATCATTTATGAAAATTAGAAAGAGAATGGGAGATAGGATAGAGCCCTGAGGAACACCGGAGTTGATAGGATGAGGAAGTGAGCGATGGCCGTCCACAACCGCAGCTATGGAACGGCCGGAAAGGAAATTAGAGACAAAGGCATATATGGAGGCTTAGAAACCGAAGGAGGGTAGTTTAGAAAGTTAAATTTGTGCCAGGGTCTATCGAAGGCCTTCGATATGTCTAGTTCAATAGGAAAGGTCTCACCGAAGTCCCGAAAAGAGGATGACCAAGAGTTAGTAAGATATGAAAGAAGATCACCAGTAGAGCAACCTTTAAGGAAGTCATACTGGCGATCTGAGAGTAGATTATGAGAAGAGAAATGCTTAAGAAAGTTGGAAGCAAGAATAGTTTAAAAAACTTTAGAGATACAAGAGATGAGAGCAATTGGATGATAGTTGGAGGGGTGTGAGCGGTCACCCTTGTTTGGGACAGGTTGAATGAGAGCAAGAAAAGAGGACGTTAGAGGAGAGACAGAGACGAGAGAGTTTGCCTAAGCAGGGAGTCAGCATGGAAGCACAGTTTTTTAGTACAACAGTACTAGGAACACAGTCTGGACAGTACGCCTTCTTAGTATTAAGCCCAGAGAGGGTAGAAAATAAATCTTTAGAAGAGATTAGGATATTAGGAATAAATAGGAGAGAGGAGGGTAGAGAGGAAGGAATAGCACTGGAATCATCCAAGGTGGAGTTTCTAGCAAATGTTTGAGTGAAGAGTTCAGCTTTGTCAGAGGAAGAAGTGATGGTTGTGCCATCAGAGTGGAAAAGGGGAAGGAAAGATGAGGAAGAAATATTTTTGGAGAGGTTTTTGGCTAGATGCTAGAAAGTTTGGGAAGAGCTAGAGTTGGATAGTTCAATGCATTTATTATTAATGAAAGCGTGTTTGGCAAGTCGAAGAACAGATTTGGCTTGATTCCGGGCAGAAACATAATAAGAATAAGATTTTTGAGTCTTAAGGCATCGGTACCGTTTGAATGCTTCCTCCATGTTGTGGACAGCATTAGAACAAGCGTGAGTAAACCAATATTTTTTTGCATTAGACTGAAAGAAAGAAAATAGAATATATGCTTCCATGCCCGAGAGGATTACCTCGGTAATGAGTTCAGCACTCTCCGAGGGTCCCAGGCCACGGAAGCAAAAGTAATCCATGGAAAATCAAAGAAGTACTGCCGAAGAGCCTCCCAGTTGGCAGCGCCAAAGTGCCACAAGCGACGTCGGTTGGGCGGATCGGGAGGCCATACTGGAGAGATAGGACAGGTGAAAGATATTAGTTTATGGTCAGAGGAGCCCAAAGGAGAGAAAAGATTTACAGTATAAGCAGAAGGGTTAGAGGTTAGAAATAAGTCAAGAATTTGGGGCCGATCTCCAAAGCAATCCGATCCGGGATACGGGTGGGTTGCTGGACTAATTGCTCTAGGTCGTTTAAGATACAAAAGATGTAGGCTTGTTCACCAGGTTGGTCAGTGGAAACAGAGGCAGGCATCCTGTTTTTTGTCTCCTTCATACACATAAAGATAAAGAAAATACAGATATATTCATCAACTGAACCCTTTTAGTGTGGGTGACGTCTATGGTATGATATTCTAGCTATATTTAGACAATTTATAGCCTTTAGGAAGGATCTGTAGTGGCTAAAATGGTTAATTGAGATAGTAGCCTTATTATTGCTAGAGGTCCTTCCTAAACTGAACAAAATCATCTCGTAACAGCCAGCATATAATGAAAAGACGTCACCCGTACTGAAAGTGTTAATGAAAAATTAACTTGTGTTCCTTAAATGAGGCCAGGGAAAACGCTTAGATGTAAGTATAACAACAATCGTATCTTTACCTGAGAAACTGTGTGCTAAAAATGTGTTCAGCATACAGAAGGATAGATACAAACTGTTCCATTGGCTTTGACAGCGGTGACGAGATTTCGAGTCTGTCCCAACTTGGATTCAGCTGGTTTTACACATTCGGCCTACACTTCCGAGAGCCCCAGTCAGTGCAGCCTCTTATGACCAGCACTCGGACCTTCACCATGTTCCTGTGGCTCTACACAGTCATCCTCACTGTAGCTTACTCCACAAACCTCACCGCCTTCCTTATGGTCCAGAAGCCCCCGCCCGCCATACAAACCATCAAGGAGCTGTATGAATCTGGCCTGGAGGTGGCGGCGCTGGGGACGGTTCATAAGTATGCTCTGGCGGTCTCAACTGATAAGTATATGAAGGTAACTCTAATAGAGAGGGGATTATACAAACAATTTTGATACTGGTTGGCATTGGTTTCACGGATTCTAAATGTTGTCATTGAGTTAAATGTCCATTTGTTATTGGGTTCGAGCCCTGGCTGGGTCATGTCACAAAAATATAAATATTTGTTATGTTCTAATTGTTTATTCAATTAGGCCTTCAATGTGCCCCAGATGACAAGTATCCTACTCTTGTACTTAGTTGCTAGTGTTTGTATGTGAGGTGTATTTATGTATGGCATCAAGCTACGTGACCACGAGTCAGAGCGGGTGGTGGTGGATATAATTGAAATCAAATGAAGCCATTACTTTTAAGCTACTCGGTGGTCTAGTGGTTTAGGTGTTGGAGTGCTGCACTGTTGGCCTGGGTTCGAGCCTTGGCTGAGTCAGGTCACAAATATATTAATAAAATGTATCAATAGTATGTTAGTTCATGAACTTGCAAAAACAAATAATGATATATAGTTTCGAAGCACAATATACATAAATCAAACCACCAATTGAAATAATGTGAAATACCAGTTATATTGATGTTGTTCGAACTATATTCAGTTGGTTACCAAGCTACATTTGTGCAAACTCTGCTCTCGGTCCAGACAGACAACACACAGTAATAACATGTGTTTACTTTCATTGAGAGTAAAATGCTATACAGGTGTCAATAGGTGATATATTATATGCCGATGATTTATAATAGCACACCAAAATAATATGGATGTTGTCTACAAAAATACTACAATACATGATAATTGTCTTATTCAAAATCTTCTTTGGATTCCCCAGGTTTGGATATGCATTTTTATATAAATTGGCATACTATTTTCGGAAGAGTGGATAGAAGCTATCTGTATACTACTGTATATTTTTAAATATATATATACAGTATATATAATTATATATATATATATATATATATATATATATATATATATATATATATATATATATATATATTATACTGTATATATTGTAAATCGTTCTCATCCACAAGAAAAGATCGTGAAACATTAAGCTTATTACCATAGAAATTATTGATAATAAATTATTGTTGCCTACACAGGGACTTCTGGACGTTTACGCAGTGTACGACTCTAAAAAGGACGCCTTTGCCAGAGTGTTACGAGGGGAATCTGTTTTGTTGCAGAGTAACAGCTTCGTCAACTTTTACACAGCCACAAGGTTCAACGTCCGAGGCGACCCAAGAGTTAGGACCATGAAGGTAAACAACAGTGTACTAGGACAGTTCAACCCCCAAGATCCTTAAAACACACACACACGCACACACACACACACACACACATACACACACCTTCAAATTCTGATGAAGTATATTTCTTAACCCCTCTAACATCTTAATGAAACTTATTTATCTGTTGACAGTAGCCACATTATTTGGCACTATTTGGGTGAACTGTTATTTGTGGTACTGCCTGGCTCGATAGGAAGTTGTCAACTAGCTCCACATTTTGTGTTGCCCTTCACCAAGCACCTGTTAAATTTACACGCGATTTTATACACGATCGCGTATATAATAACTTGAAGTTAACACAAAGTTTCCAAATTTATATAGTCGATTCGCATGCAAATAGGTGTTTGGTCCAAACCACTTATATACTCGATCGCGTGTAAACTGTTTGAGGGGGTTAAGTTGTTTAAAGTAAGATCTGTATTAACACTAATACTTCTGAAATTCTTCATCGACTTCGAATTTATTTAATTTACAGATTAATATAATAGCTATTACGGAAACATAAACGTTAAAGAACAACTTATATTAATTAGCAGATAATGCCTGACCAAGCTATATATATCTATACCATCTGTTAGATCTGTAAGGAGCTGCTCATCCATCTGCTTCTGCTCTGGAACCGAACTCTAGTTCTATCGATTGTTAGTCAAGCTAAGGGGGGTTACTGTTTTTTTTTTTATCTTTCTCTCCTTTTCTCTCTTTCCCTGGCTTGTATCCATTCGGCCCCATTCAGCCAACTGTTTTAAGACGTTTATCCCCATCCAGGTGTCGATTATCGCTCGCCAGTATTGTATGGAGAAATCCGGCTTCGCCGGAGAAATGTTTCTATCGAAAAATGTACACATTTAGCTTGCTGTCAAAACAAAAATATACATATGCTGGGTCGCTACCGCTTGCCAGGAAATATCGACACCTGGATGGGGGTAAACGTCTTAATAGTAGGCTGAATGGGGCCGAATGGATACAAGCCAAAGAGAGAGGGAGAGAGATAAAAAAAAGCGAGGTGTGCTCCCTTAAGGAATGCGCCACAGTATAGATCCTGTAGGAAGAGAGAGTGGCCGTCTTTATCTGTGGACGCCATTTGATTAGTTAACCCCTTCTGTACCGCGACGCCCCTTTCATCATATTCGGGTAACTATTAGACGATTTTATTCAACTTAGGAAGGACGTCTACCCATTCAAAGGCTAAATTTTCTCAATCAATCCTTTTAGCGAACATACTTGTATATCCTTCCTAAGCTTCATAACATCGGCTAAATGTTACTGAAATAAAATAAACAAGACGTCGGCGGTACAAAAAGGGTTAACAGTGTAGTGGTATTTTATTTTTGATTATATAGAAATTAGATCCAAAGAGCTAACAATTATCCTGTAGTTGTTTAGCCGAATGTTTATGATTAGTATGGCCACATTTGCGTGTAAAGAAGAGCTAATGACACCAGTGGTCCCAATATGGCGGAGGTTGGCGGATCTCTGTTAGTCAAGAGTATATATGCCACAGACAACCACTTTTCTTGGTAACTTTGGTACCCCCCCCCCCTCTCTCCCCCTTGTTGACTTAGCCCACCCTCAATATTCACAGTCACCTTTATTTCGAATCAACCTAAACTGACAACTTTCCTTCTCAGCTCAAACTCACTTCCAAAACCTACTCATTACGCTTATCTCTACACAACCTCGCCTCTCAACTCTACACCTCACCCGTATTTCAAATCTACCTCAACTGTCAAGGCAATTTATTTTGTTATCTCAATTTCTGATTTTTTCTCTGGGTAACGATTGGTATTTTTAGAGTAATTAGCTTAAGTTAGATGAGTTAAGCTGAGGACAGTTTAATTGCATTTGTTGTGGACAATTATATGTTAGGTTGGTCTTAGTATTTTGCTTGGTAGGGTGAGACATTACGGCATCAGATAGAGATGCGAAAGTAAAATTATGTTATTATAGCATATGGTGTTAGAAGACAGTGGTGGAACGAAAGTCACTGATTGATTATACTGTATATGTGTGGATGAACGAATGAAGAAATCTGTGTTGGCTACTAGAGGGTGTATAGGGGCATTGGAGGGGATCTGTCTGATCATTATGTATATATGTATATATTATGTAAGCTATAATTAGGATACAAAAGAAGTGGTGAGGAGAGCTGGAGGGAGGCGAGAGGAAGGTGGAATGGTGAGGAGGGTGGAGAGGCTACAGGAGGAGGAAATCAGGGAAGAGTACAGGAGAGCAGTAGAAAGACGACTAGGTGGGTTCGACCTGGAAGATATGGAGGAAGTAGAGGAGATGAGCAAGGTTTTTAAGGAAGAGGTCTGTGCAGCATGTGAGGAGGTGTGTGAAGTGAGGAGAAGAGGGAGGGGAGTGAAATTTACAGCATGGTGGACAGAAGAGGTAAAAATAGCTGTGGAAGACAAGAAGAAGCGTATAGAGAGTGGTTGGGTAGAAGAGGGAATGAAGATTTGGAGAGGCAGAAGCGAGCAAGGTACGTGGAGAGAAAGTGAGTGGTGAAGAGAGTAGTGAAGGAAAGTAAGAGAAGAGTAGATGAGGAACTTGGAAGGAATCTGAGTGTAAAATGGAGGGAGTGTAAGAAACTGTTCTGGAAAGAAGTCAAGAAAGTTAGGGAAGGTAGCAAGGGAAACAGTAAGGGTGTGAAAGATAAGAATGGGAGAATGCTAGCCGAGAAGCAAGAGAGAGTCGAAAGATGGAGGGAGTACTTCAACGAGTTGCTAAATGTAAGGAAGGAAGAGCCAGCAAACATAGTTGGATATGGTATGGGAGGGAGAAGAGGAGACGTAGTGGAGGAGGAGGTGGGGATCAAGAGGTCAGATGTGTGGGAAGCCATGAAAAGAGTGAAGTTGGGGAAAGCACCAGGAACAGATGGAGTGTGTGGGGAAATGTTGAGGTATGGTGGTGAGATAGTGATCGAATGGGTATGGAAAATGTGCAAACTAGCATGGGAGAAGGAGAGTGCACCCGATGACTGGAAGACTGGCATAATAGTCCCCCTATATAAGGGCAAAGGGGAAAGGAGAGTGTGTGGTAACCACCGAGGAATATGTTTTCTAAGCATAGTAGGGAAGGTGTACAGTAGAGTAGTGATTTAGAGAGTGAGAGTGAGAACGGAGAAATGGATAGGCGACGAGCAGGGAGGTTTTAGGAAGGGAAGAGGATGTGTAGATCAGATTTTTACCCTGAATTGTGTTGTGGAGAAATATCTGGAGAAGCAACAAAAGGTGTAAGTTGCCTTTATGGACTTGAAGAAGGCCTATGACAGAGTGGATAGAGAAGGTATGTGGAAAGTACTTAGAGTATAAGGAGTAGATGGCAAGTTGTTGAAAGCAGTGAAGAGCATGTATGAGGGTGCAAAGGCGGCAGTACGTGTGAAGAATGAGCAGAGCGAGTTCTTTGACCTGAATGTTGGGTTGAAACAGGGTGTGTGATGTCCCTGTGGTTGTTTTTTTTTTTTTTTTTTTTTTTTTTCTATATTCCAACTTACTTCCTCTCGGGCATAGGCTGAGAGCCTTAACATTCACCGCTTTACAATGAACAGTGAAGCCCGTGAGGTCTTGTTCCAGTCTAGGGAGTGAGACATGTGAAGCACGTAGAGCACAACGAGCACCTGCCATCTTGCCTTCACATGAGGCACGGTGCTCACTCATGACCCGAAACGACCCCATCTCTGAAGCCATCTCGTTCCCGTGCTTCACTGTCTCACCCACTACACTCGGACTCTCACACTTACACACACACAACGCCACCTGTTGAGCAGATAACTCACCAGGCATTGCACCCCTATAGCATATTTTGAATATGGGAATATTCATACAGTGCTATTTAATCAGGGAACAATGAGGGTATTTTATTGACGTTTCGGTGGGCTTTGTGGTAATGCACTGATACTAGGTACAGCACAAATTCCATCCCAATAATATCTTCCCATTGATACATCGGGATTTGAACCCGGGACCTTTGGATTACCAGGCCAGTGGCAAGACCACTCCACCACACATTAATTACCCTTACTGTTTACTGTATATATGGATGGAGTCATGAAAGAAATACTAGGAAGAGCAGTGGATGTTGGTGTATCGCTGAAAAGGGAGGGAAATGAGTGGAAGCTGCTTATACTGCTGTTTGCGGAAAATAATAATAATAATAATAATAATAATAATAATAATAATATTTATTCAGTTAGCAATTTACAGAGTTGGTACCACATAGTATGTTACAAATATGACATGTACCAGCCTTGCATAATTCCAACTAAGGATAGCCCAATAAGGCCGTTAGGCATATTTCCATTGGGGTCCTTGTGGGATTAGGTTAGCTGGGGAAAATGGGGAGGATAAAGAAATAGATACTTTAGAGAAAGTATTTCTAGGGGGTTATTTTAAGATTCCTTACATCCTATAGTAAATATCAGTATGACACAGTTCTGATGAGCGATAATGAATGGGAGTTGCAGGGTCTGGTAAATGAGTTTGGAACAGTGTGCGAAAAACGAAATTTGAAGGTAAATGCGGGCAAGAGCAAGGGTATGGTCTTCGAAAGGGGTGAAGTCACAGAGTGTGAGGTGAAGTTGAAAGGTCAGGTTATGGAGATTGTCAGCTCTTTTAATTATCTGGGCAGTGTGTTGAGTAAAGATGGGACTATGGATGAAGAAGTGCGGGCGAGGGTACAACAGGAAAAGAGGGTTGTAGGAATGCTTAAAGCAGTAACAAGAAATAGGGTGGTCAGTATGGAAGTCAAGAAGTTCTTGCATGACAGTGTGGTAATCCCGACACTGACTTATAGAATGAAGCATGGACGTTTGAGAAGAGACTCAGACCAAGAGTGAGAGGGGTGGAAATGAGTTACTTGAGAAGTGTGTGCGGAGTTATATGGAGGGATAAACAGATGAATGAGGAAGTAAGGAGGTGTGGTGTAGAGGTAGATGTGCTGGAAATTGTGAAAAGGAACACCTTGAGATGGTTTGGCCATATGGAACGTATGGGAAGCCAGAGAATGGCTAAGAAGGTGTACGAGAGCGAGGTGGAAGGACAGAGAGGGAGAGGTAGACCGAAATAGAGGTGGAAGGATGGAGTGAGGAAGTATATGGATGAAGGCGGTGCTGGTTGGGAGGGAGGGCGTCGACTGACTGGGGACAGAGGTGCATGGGGCGGTTTGTTCGTGGCCACCCCTTCGGGGATCACGGCGTCAGGCAATAGATAGTTAGATGGTGTTAGAACCATTGGTATGGGTACAGGAAAAATAACTGCAAACAAGTTAGTTATTATTGAATCAACATTCATCAGGAAAGGGAGATACCGGATGGGGCAGGATGAACAGATGGAAAGAAGCAGTGCCAACAGGTTGAAGTGAGTGGTCTATAAATTGATGAGAAAGTAGAAGGGGATGGCCTAAACATTGATGATAAAGTTGAAGAGAATAAAAGCAAACAGTGTCTAACTCATCGGTCTCATTTTACAGTGGAGCATCAAACCAAGTCAATGTCCTCTTGTTTGGAATTCGCCAACATTGGCTGCAACTTCAACATCGATAATGGAACGTGATTGTACAAATGATAACCTTAGAATATTGGGGCTCACGAATATATATATTGTAGGTATATTATATATATATTGTAGGTATATTATATATATATTGTAGGTATAAAAGAATTTGGTGTGGTTTGTGGAAGGAGGAAACTGAAGGTGAACGTCAATAAAAGTAAAGTAATGGTGTGTAATAGGGGAGAGCATAGGGTGAATCTAGATGTGAGGCTGGATGGGGAAATATTGGAACAAGTAGAGTTTTTTAAATATCTAGGAGGAACGATAAGCAGGAGTGGAGGTATGGAAGTGGAGGTAAAACAGAGAGTGTGTGAAGGAAGGAAGGTTTTCGGAGCAATGGGAAGTATGTGGAAGACGAGAAAAATCTCGGAGTAAAAGTAAAAAGTGCACTGTATCAAGGAATTGTTGTGCCAACAGTGATGTATGGGGCTGAGACATGGGCTCTGAAGAAAAAGGAGAAAAGAGGGCTGGATGTGATGGAGATGAGCTGCTTGAGGAGTATGTGTGGAGTTACTCGTAGAGACAGATTGAGGAATGAAGAGATACGTAGGAGAGTGGGGCAGCAGGAACATTTGTCAGCCAGAGTGGACAGAAGGGTGCTGAGCTGGTATGGTCATGTTGAACGAATGGGAGATGAAAGGCTTACAAAGAGAATATGTGAGTCAGGTACAAGGGGAGATAGAAGGGCAGGAAGACCCCCATTGAGATGGAGAGACTGTGTAAGAAAGGCTTTGGATGATAGAGGAATGACTATAGATCAGGCAGGGGAAGTGGTGGTGGACAGGAGTGAATGGAGAATGCTTGTGAATAGTTGAGTGAACACGTGGTCATTTGGAGTAAGGGGTCGGGCGCAAGTTGGACTAGATAATAGTCCATCAGGCGCCTGGCCCGGGGAGACGATTAATATGAAGGGTGCGCCTGGAAGTGTGGTGGGAGGGCTTGTGGCTTTGGCTCCGCTGCATGTCTGCCTGCCGAGATCGGAACCTCTCCGGGTGGTCAGGGGCCGGGGGAGTGCTGGAGCGACCTTGGTAACCCTGGTCTCTGGGTCTTCTCCTGGGTGACCTGGATGTGTGTGAGTTGTGTTTTTTATCAGTGTTTATTTTTTGTTTTATGTTGTTTTTGTGTTTTCCCTGTTCTTGCTCTGTCTTGAGTCGGCTACCCCCAAAATGGGGATTGGGCCTGAGCATATAGATAGATAGATAGATAGATAGGTATAACCCTTATGCCTGACACACAAGTAATTTTTTCTACTAATCACTTCGCCCGTGACTCATTTTGTCAACAATATGAAATCCGTTAGATTAGATTGAGCTAGCTTTGGTAAGAGTAGCATAGGTTTGGTGTGGGAGACTAGATGCGGAATGTGAGCAAATAATATGATGACAAATCATCTTGTAATATTCAACCCCCATTACCTAACACGCTCATTTATCCTAAGCCTTCGGTTCTCAGGAATGCTTCTCGCCCTACAATGTGGCCATGGCTCTCCAGCGACACTCGCCACTCAAGAGAAAGTTTGACGAAGTGATAGTGAGGATTCAGGAGAGTGGGATATTGAAGCACTCCGTGGCAGATGCGCTTCGTTTGGCTTCTACGACCAAGGTGAGATAGACGGATGTGGCATTAAACCGTTTTGATATGTTAATGACCTTTAATTCCCGGTTCATAACTGACAATAATATTTAGTTTAGGAATGGCTAGTATGAGTCAGAAAGATAATAAGCGAGCCCACAGATAGCACATCTCCGCAACAGGTTGTTCGATTTGTTTAATTGATGGCTAGAGATGGGCATTAGTGGACACTTCAAAAATCTTACCAAGGCAATGTCATATATAATCATTACTTACAAAATTTGGTTACATGGATGCATGGCTCAAAGTTCACCATCACAGCCTAGAAATTTTCCTGTGTGGCCAAAAGTTCATTTACCGGCCCAAAAGATCCCCTATTAGCCCCAAAGCTTGCTAGAATTCCCAAAAGTTTGCCTGCATGGATAAAGGTTTCATCAGTCAACTAAAAGCTCACCCACACGGCCCAAATTTCGCCCGCACCCCCCAAAAATCTTTTTCACAGCCCACAGTTCACTATGCAGCCAAAGGTTCAATTATACGTCACAAATTTTGCATGTGTGCTCAAAAGTTTGCTCATGCTCTTAAAGGATTGCATGCGAAGCCAAAAATATGGTCGTTTAGCCCAAAATTCGGCATTCGTTTTCAGATTTTAAGACGTTCGGCCCATTAGTCTAGGGAGGCAACTAAAACAATAATAAATACATAAATAAATAACCTAATCAAATCAAATACCCCACCCTCTTCCTCCCCCTTCTACAGGAGTACGGTGGTGGTGAAGGGTCGGCTCTACAAGACTCCACCTACAAGCAGGCCCTGAGTCTGACCCACCTGCAGGGGGTCTTCCTAGTGGCAGCGGTAGGGTGGCTGCTGGCGATAATCCTCTTCGGTCTGGAACTCCTTGGCCACAGAGAGCCTTAAGGGGAGGATTAGGTTTTTCTGGACCGCCTTGCCCCTTATGTTCAGCCCCATTAGTTTTGAGATTTTAAGACGCTTGTCTCATTAGTTTGGTGATTGTATGACCTTTCGTGCCATGTATGTGTCGATATTTTCTTGGGGAGCAATAGCAAGCCTGCAAGTTAGGAGGAACCAGCCTTCGGCCGGGGCCTTTTTCTACCAAAAAATGAACAAATATATCTCAAAGGATGGGGGGGGGGGGTCTTGGGGGTACTTTTTAAAAGCTTGATATATGTCTATGTAGGAAAGTAAACAATAATACTAAATACTCAAATCAATCAATATATAAATACATGTTTCCCCTTAATCTGGTCTAAACAATACGAGTTCACGAGTAGCAAAACAAATAAACATGGATAGTGCATTAACCCTTTCCGTCTTTAATTCATAGGTATATCCTTAAACGGAAAACAATCGTCTAATGCTCGCCAAAACAGGATTAACACAGCCGGGATTAGACCCTGAAGTATATGCAGGAAAACGAATGCCTTTGGTCGGGAATGTCTTGGTCAACAACACTGTCAACTAGATAACTAAGTGTTACTGCATTCTTGCTACCTCCGCCATAGTTATGGAACATTTGAAGGAGTTGTGGGACTTGGACATTAATTGAAGTCTCATTAACCCTCTGAATCCTTTAGGCCTTTTCTAAGCTGAGTAAGATGATCTGACAGTAACATATATGTATTGTTCAACAATATTATTTATACTGAAAGGGCTAAGATATTTTACTACTGTCAACACTAAGTATTATACATTAGCATGAGTAACACACTTAAAGAGTAATTAACCTTTTTTAGTATGAACACTGAAGTAACTAATACAATTTAGGAAGGAGCTGTGAAAGTTAACAGATTCTTAGAGGTTCCTCCTAACCTGAAGAAATGTGTATAAAGACAACATTAATAGAATTACTACAACTGAAATTTGAGTGTGAGACACAGAGGGGCATTCGGGAGAGCTTGTACTTCCACCTACGCTGGCAGACGTAAGTGATCTACCGATAGACTCTTATATGGAATCACTTTTTCCTTGGAGAATATCCTCTATAGTCACCAATTTCGTGATAATCGGCTCATAACTTTTTGAGCCGCCTATGCTGGCGGAGAATGCGCTCTACTGATCACCTCCAAAATGTAATCACTCTTACATGGTGCATATCTTATATGCCCACCATACTTCGTGTTATGTGTTATGCGTCGCTGTAATCCATCACGCTTGTATTGGTCTGTACTATTTCTATTTTAGGAAATTCAGAACTTGATATTGCTCGACAAGAACATAACTAGCATTGACATAAATATTATTTGTTTCACTCAATCTTCACCAAAGACAATGAATACACAAGTTAGGTACACAAGTTTTTTTCCTTAATAGCTAGATACAAAATATTAAGTGCATCAGGAGCTTAGTTATAATAACCTAATTCCAATGTTAAAGTACGTGACGTGACGAGAATAATAATGTTTTATTCATATTCAATAAATAATAGCGTCACAACAGAGTATAAAATTAGCTGACAATAAGACCTGAAATAAAACATAAATATGATGACAATATACGGTATGTATCAGAAATATATGTACACAGAGAGGTACAAATATATAAAGATGGGGTCAACAAGGTTTGGCCGCCCCAGGTAGAAGACGGGGAGAAGCGAGGCTGGGTTAGTGCATGGTGTGGGTTATGCAGGTACACCACCAAAGATACCGTGCCAAAAGGGTAGGTCAAGTCTACTGCGTTGATAGTTAAATAAATATTTTGAATATGTAAAGTTAAGGCTAGGATGACTATGCGTAAATTTGACGTTGATCCTAGGTATACGCAAATATTAATTAAGTTCAAACGATAAAGTCTGAATAGTAAATACATATACAAAAATGCTATTATAATTAATTCTTAGCCGAGAACATGGCTGAATAGCACTGGAATCAAGGAACTTAAATTCACAGAAAGTGTAGTGAAATAAAATTAGCCAGATGAGGCCCTTAATACAATAATAAGGAATTAATAATCCCGGAACTGGAAAATAAAATAAGAATCACCAAAATAAGTGGCGGAACGAATAATAAAATAAAATTAATTCACAGAACTAGTAGTGAAATAAAGTTAACCAAATCGGGCTATGAACACAGTTAGGTTGCATATAAATTCCCAAAACTGGAAAGTAAAATAGTATTAGCCGTATAACGTGGCTGACCGAATTACAGAATAAAGTTATAGCTGTATGGAACGGAGCATAAATTACGAGAAGCCAGAATGAATGTCTAAAACACTCGACGTACAGATTGGATTATACGGGAGTTAAATGGAGAATAAGAATTACTCTAAATAATATACAATTAATTTAGGGATGTTAGAGATTAGTTAGAAACTGTGTGCATGAATACAATAGTTAAATACACTCTCTGTGGACATTTAAATATACACATTTCTTAACCAACAGATAATAACACAAATTGAATAAGATCTGTGAGTGCACACTGGTATTTACGTGTGGTGTATTTATAAATCTTAGTTATAACATATATATATAACATTTGCTTGGAATATAAATGAGTTATATCCAGAGTGTTATAGATATAGCAAACCGAAATTAAAGTGTGATTTGTTCTCTTAACACAAAGGAAAAGTTATGGAAGGGAGAGTCCGAATATGGGCCTCTAAAGTTACGTTAATTTGAACACTAAAATATCTTATATAAATAACCTTTACAACAATTCCAACACACAGTAACACTTAGTCTGGGGTGATGGAGGAGAAGTAGGACCCGTGAGAGATCCGGTCGACGTAACACTCTAAGTCTCTGTCTGTTGACACCAGAGGGGGACACCGTTCTCACACACAATACTAGAATGGACACTTCTAGCTCGCCTACTCTCTCAATCCTGGTCACTGCTCCCGGGATACTTTTTAAGGGGATTATGGCTAGCCCCTACGGAAGCATTTTCCTAAACTGGTATACACGATCCGTTCCGCTCGAAAGCTAACAGGAAAGTATTGTCAGTGTATTGCCTACCTTTCCTTGAGGTCTCTAAGGTAGTATTACACTTTACAGATGGTGACGTGGCTGATGGATGTCGGAACATGAGGGGCATGATAATTTTGGTTTCTGAATGATTGTGTAGTTAATAATGGCCTTAACAATATTAATATACATAGGGATACATGGGAATTTGTATTCTTTATTTCTTAAATTAAGGGAATATGAGGGAATAATAATTATTTTATCGTTTTGCTGACTTTTGTCTATTTACGATACTTTATAAAAGGTTTTTGTTACCAGTGGTTATCTTCTTCTTTTGTTGTTTGCGGTCATCGTCGCTGTAGAGGTGGTTGTTCTGATTGAAATAATTTTTCATAAGCACTGGTGGCTGATGGAGTATTATTCATAAGCACTGGTGGCTGATGGAGTATTTGCATAAAATATTCCTCATCATAATTCAGATCCGGTTCTAGTTGTGGACGCTCGCCTGTGTAGGGGAGCTGGCCGTGTTGGACGCCTGGTCGTACAGGTTTGTCACTAGGGAGCGGCGTGTATCCTGTGAGTACAGGTAGTGGGCTTTATTGTGGTATGGGGCACTGTGGTATTTCTTTCTCTGCTAGGGCCTTTTTCTTGACTCTTCTCCTTTCCCTGATCGTTGCTATTCTGGATTTTGGCAATGGTAGTACTTCATGATATGGGGGCAGATATGGTGGTGGTTCTGATCTTGCTCCTTCCAACCCCGTCATTTCAAATAGTATGGATTGTATGGATAGATATCACACTTTATGTCATCAATGTTTTCAGCAAACTATTGCATTTGGCTCTATATTGAATATTAAGTGACATTAATATTAGGAAGGTCTTCTGCAAGCCAGAGGAGTAAGCATTATTTTGATGAACCAATTGACTTCTAATGATTCTTCCGAAATTGAGTATACTAGACTAATGGTGTCTATACTAATATAAAGGAAAAGTATCACCACACAGAACATTATTAAGTCAAAGAAAGCTTCATAAATGCAGGAACATGATCAATGGCTGTGGCTTTACACCTAGACGGACACACTTGCTGCAGTACTTGATGTGAACAGATCTGTTAAGAGTAGGAAGCTAAGCTAGATTGTTTAATAGTTGCCAATATATCAATAATGGCGTGTATTTGACAGTATGTTTGGAACATTATTAACTGTTTACGCCAATACATTGACTAAAATCGATTTGATTGCATACGACACTTGAACCCCTCTATTGGCGGAGATAAATGTTAAGTTGTTGCACATGTTTTATCGTGGAAAATACACATACTCATTCCTTAACATTCCTGAACATCTATAATTATATGTTGTATGCAAATATAGCTGAATTTCAACAGCATATAAGGAAGAACCCTTTATTGATAACAGTTTGCATACAGCTTCATCAGGCCAATGACCTGCACTTGGCCTGATAAAGCTACTGTATAAGCGAAACAGTGTCAATGAAATGCTTTTGTGGAGTCTATATATATTTTCTTTTTTTATATTTAACATTTATAAAATATTGCTATCGGAATTTAATTATACCTGACTTTCGTTCTATAAACTGCATTATATGTGTTTATATTATTAATTCATACACAATTGCATTCATGAATAAGCTACGTACATGTATTTGCATAATGAAACATATATATGGTCAAGGAACTTTAATTTGTGACTGTACTAGATGAAAGGAAGATCTAGCCACCAAATTTTTAAATTGCTAGATCTTTTAAGGGAGCCCACCTCGCTTTTTATTTCTCTTTTTCTCCCTCTCTCTTTGGCTTGTATCCGTTCGGCCCCATTAAGCCTACTGGTTTAAGACGTTTACCCCCAACGTGGTGTCAATATTTTCCTGGCGAGCGATAGCGAGCCAGCATATTATATATATATTTTTGTTTTGACAGCAAGTTAAATTTGTACATTTTTCGATAGAAAAATGTCTCCGGCGAAGCCGGATTTCTCCATACAATGCTGGCTTGCTATCGCTCGCCAGGAAGAAATCGACTCCTGGATGGGGATAAACATCTTAAAACAGTTGGCTGAATGGGGCCGAATGGATACAAGCCAGGGAAAAAGAGAAAAGGCGAGAAAGATAAAAACAAAACGGTGACCCTAAAGTGTTTGACAACAACAGGTGTTCCCAAATCTAATACCTTTTAAACATTACCTAATTCGTATTGGTGTGATTGTGCGTGGAGTTTGAAGTGCCTATGGAATGTAGTATTGTTTATTATGGTGGAAGTCTCCATGCCAAATTTCATTAATGCCTATCGCTTGACTCACACCGTTACCAAGGGCTCAACCTGGAATGACAAATGTTTCAAAGAACTATGCTTTAACTTGGTCGTACTGTCTATTATTGCAGTTGCTTAAGGGGGGTCACCGGCTTTTTTTTTTATCTTTCTCTCCTTTTCTCACTTTTCCTGGATTGTATCCATTCGACCCCATTTCAGCCAACTGTTTTAAGACGTTTATCCCCATCCAGGTGTCGATTTCGTCCTGGCGAGGCGATAGCGAGCCAACATTGTATGGAGAAATCCGGCTTCGCCGGAGAAACTTTTCTATCGATAAATTTACAAATTTAGCTTGCTGTCAAAACAAAAATATATATATGCTGGCTTGCACCGCTCGCCAGGAAAATATTGACACCTGGATGGGGGTAAACTTCTTACAACAGTAGGCTGAATGGGGCCGAATGGATACAAGCCAAAGAGAGAAGGAGAGAAAGAGAAAAAAGCGAGGTGGGCTCCCTTAAATAAAATACGTTTCTTTTGTATATTCAATTTTTGCGAGCGTAGGTCAATTACTTTGCTAAGAATTTAGTTTTTTGTTGTTGTTGATTTTACAAAGAAAATTTTGGCTATTGTCATTATTATCATTAATAGTATTAAAGAAAACGCGTTAATTATTGCTAAAATCTTCTTCCAGTCCCATTGTCTCATTTGTAATTTTTAGATATATTTAAAATTGCCAAACTACCAAACTTCTAAGCTTCTTTAATGAATCTCTACATTAAACTGTTATGTTTCTGTTAGCATAATGCAATCCTGAATTATATGATACTTGCATGTACAGTTGCCTACACAAGTTGGATCCCATTCCGTGACTTTGTGTATAAAAGATAAAATAGTATGATTGAAACACGACTGTACCTTGTTATGCAACAGTCAGTACATATGGTAAATTAACGGATACATATACAAATATTTCTTTTATAGTCCAATCATACTATTATCACTTTCATATATCAAATCATACTTATGAATGTAGCAACTTATCACAGATGCTACGAAATAATTAATTATCAGTGCAATCGCATACCGTTAATTAACTATTAATACAATATTCAGTGTTCGCAGAGCTTTCCCAGTGTATAACTCCTCTCTTGCGAAGAGTAGGTGGCACCTGCTATTTAAAACATTCCCATCCTATTCTTTCCAACTCTCTAACCAAAGAGTGAACACATTTTCCGTTTTTCTTCTATTCAACAAGTATGCTCGATTATCTTCCTTAATCTGTCTTTCCCACATCCTATAACTTAACTGCTTCAACCTCCGTGTATGAATACATTTTGACTCTAGCGTACCTTGAATTTGTCTCCTTCACTCTCACCTTTTTGGGGGAGCACTTGTTGCAGGCCTTACATTTCCTTTATACACATACAAAAAAACTGTCGTTTCTAAGAGGAACACAACAAAATATATTGTCAAAATAATCAAATCGCAGTGATTTTATCAATTTTACATCTACAGACAAAATGTTTAACTTGAGAGTATTCCGTTGTACAATTTTTTTATTTATCAACATTAATTGACTCTAAAATGTATTTATCAACATTAATTGACTCTAAAATGTATTATCAACATTAATTGACTCTAAAATGTATTATCAACATTAATTGACTCTAAAATGCGTGTGTGACCGAGGCTTAAAACACTAATGTCAGCACATTCAAATATTTATAGTACTAGCACTCCTCAACACCATTGAAATTTAATCAGCCACGCCTGTTTTCTCTGCCTGTGTTTGTGTTTGGCTATACACTTCGTGATCCTTTTGAACTTTTAGACAGCAGTAGAACTCATTTGTATGCAATGACCTTCCATGACGAGTTTGTGTAGACTCGCGAGGGAGAGAGAGGTTTTGTTTACTTTTGACCCAGGCGTCGACGGAGAAGGATCATTACACTATACTCTGTCACAAGAACAATATTCCTGGCGCATTGTTTTGCGGAGTCTTTTCAGTTCTATGATTTATCGGGTATTTTTGATAGATCTGTGAATATATTTTCGCATTTATTGTATATATTTATTGATTTATTTATTATTTGTATTATTATTAATTTTATTATTATTTTGGTCTTGGTAGAATTGCAAAGAAGAGATGTGTTGCTTACTTTTTAGCCAGACGTCGAACAAGTAAGACTATACTACTAAAGTTCCGTCACACTACATACAATACCGGCGGATATTATCAAAGGCTTGAATAAAACTACGAATTATCTGCTAATTCAGATTCTCAGTTTATTTGGAATTATTTCTTGGGGTGGGGGGAAGGGGATTTGCAAGAGCCCAAAAGGATTTCTTTAGTTTTTAACCCCTTCAGGATACGATGAAGCATTTCTCCTTTATACTCTGGCTTCATACAGTTTAGAAAGGATTTCTATGAAACAAAGGGGTAAAATGCGTTATCAACCATCTGACTTAAGGGAGCCCACCTCGTTTTTTTCTCCCTCTTTCCCTCTCTCTCTCGGGGTTGTATTAATTCGGTCCCATTCAGCTTACTGTTTTAAGACGTTTACCCCCATCCAGGTGTCAATATTTTCCTGGCGAGCGGTAACGACCCATCATATATATATATATTTTTTGGCAGCAAGCTAAATTTGTAAATTTTTCAATAGAAAAATTTCTCCGGCGAAGCCGGATTTCTCCATACAATGCTGGCTCGCTATCGCTCGCCAGGAAGAAATCGACACCTGGATGGGGATACACGTCTTAAAACATTTGGCTGAATGGAGCCGAATGGATACAAGCCAGAGAAAGAGAGAAACGGAGAGAAAGAAAAAAAACAAAAAACAGATGACCTCCCATAATACCTTCCTAAACTGAATAACATCATCTAATAATACCCAGAATAATAGAAACGTGACCTTGAATACTGAAAGGGTTAACCAATCGGCGAGGAAGAGGAAGGATAACCAATAACCGATAACCAATCGGCGAGGAAGGATACAGCTTTTCACCAAAAGCTGTATCCGACGAGCGAAATACCGGGGATTATATTTGGAGTCTTAGGCCAGTGTCACACGAGCGCTTTTTTCGTCAATTTTCAGTGAGCAAGTTTGTTCTCGTATTATTTCGGAACATTTTCGCACTGGTATCGGTAACTAGACTGAAGGTAGATTATGTTAGGCAGCCGAATTCTGATAAAGTGTAATTTTTGAAGCTTCCCGACCATAATTGCCCGTAAAAAATGGCTCGAAAAAAGGCTAGTGTGACTCCGGTTTTAGGGCAGTCACACGAACGTTTTTTCCGGCAAATTTTACGGGCAATTGTAGTCTGGCATCTTCAATAATTAAGTTTTATCAGAAATCAGCCACCTAACATAATCTACCTTAAGGGATGGTTAACTTTTTGGGCGATTTTTGCATGTAGTCATTATTTTTCTAGTTTCCTCCCTAGACCTCCATCAAATTAAAAAAAAACATCCATTAGATCCCCCGTCTAGATTAATGTACATTTTTCGGTAGAAATATTTCCCGGCCGAAGGCCGGTTCTTCCAACATTATCGTTCGCCAGGGAAAAAATCGACACCTAAATAACACGAAAGGTCTAAATATTGACGAAGAAATTGGGCGAAAGGTCTTAAAATTGAATAACTAATGGGGCAAACATCTTAACATCTGACAACTAACGGGGCTAAGCATGAGGAAGAAGGGTGACCAGAAAAACGGCCCATGTCCCATTAAGTCTAGTTTCCGAGTCCAATGTGAAAGAGCCTCAACATATTACGAGAACAAACTCGCTCATCGAAAATTGCTGGAAAAAGCGCTCGTGTGGCACCGGCTTTAGTTTATGATGATTGACCTGGTATTTTGGATCTGACTGTGCTTCTTTTTCACAGTTTGTATATTATTGATATACGTAGACTCGCGAGGGAGAGAGAGGCTTTGTAGAGTTTATAGTCAGACATCGAGATATAAGGATTACAATGGCGAAAATAGGCCATGTCAGAAATTATACCGATAGAAGTGTATCAACAAATTGTATATCACTGTATTTCTAGTAATTTTGAGGACTTTGTGTGGGTGCATATTTTGATGTCGGCTTAAGGGGGATGACCTGCTTTTTGTTATTTCTGTCCTTTCTCTCTTTCTCTGGCTTGTATCCATTTGGCCCCATTCAGCCAACTATTTTAAGACGTTTATCCCCATCTAGGTGTCTATTTCTTCCTGGCGAGCGATAGCGAGCCAGCATTATATGAAGAAATCCGGCTTCGCCGGAGAAATTTTTCTATCGAAAAATGTACAAATTTAGCCTGCTGTCAAACAAAAATAAAAAATATGCTGGCTCGCTACCGCTCACCAGTAAAAAATTGACACCTGGATAGGGATAAACGTCTTAAAACAGTAGGCTGAATGGGGCCAAATGGATACAAGCCAGAGAAAGATAGAAACGGACAGAACCAAAACAGGTCACCCCCCCTTAAACTAGTAAGACAAAGTTTCTTCCATAGATTATTATGTTATACTATGGATACACAATGTTATACTATGGATACACAATGTTATACTATGGATACACAATGTTATACTGTGGATACACAATGTTATACTATGGATACACAATGTTATACTATGGATACACAATGTTATACTATGGATACACAATGTTATACTATGGATACACAATGTTATACTATGGATACACAATGTTATACTATGGATACACAATGTTATACTATGGATACACAATGTTATACTATGGATACACAATGTTATACTATGGATACACAATGTTATACTATGGATACACAATGTTATACTATGGATACACAATGTTATACTATGGATACACAATGTTATACTATGGATACACAATGTTATACTATGGATACACAATGTTATACTATGGATACACAATGTTATACTATGGATACACAATGTTATACTATGGATACACAATGTTATACTATGGATACACAATGTTATACTATGGATACACAATGTTATACTATGGATACACAATGTTATACTATGGATACACAATGTTATACTATGGATACACAATGTTATACTATGGATACACAATGTTATACTATGGATACACAATGTTATACTATGGATACACAATGTTATACTATGGATACACAATGTTATACTATGGATACACAATGTTATACTATGGATACACAATGTTATACTATGGATACACAATGTTATACTATGGATACACAATGTTATACTATGGATACACAATGTTATACTATGGATACACAATGTTATACTATGGATACACAATGTTATACTATGGATACACAATGTTATACTATGGATACACAATGTTATACTATGGATACACAATGTTATACTATGGATACACAATGTTATACTATGGATACACAATGTTATACTATGGATACACAATGTTATACTATGGATACACAATGTTATACTATGGATACACAATGTTATACTATGGATACACAATGTTATACTATGGATACACAATGTTATACTATGGATACACAATGTTATACTATGGATACACAATGTTATACTATGGATACACAATGTTATACTATGGATACACAATGTTATACTATGGATACACAATGTTATACTGTGGATACACAATGTTATACTATGGATACACAATGTTATACTGTGGATACACAATGTTATACTGTGGATACACAATGTTATACTATGGATACACAATGTTATACTATGGATACACAATGTTATACTATGGATACACAATGTTATACTATGGATACACAATGTTATACTATGGATACACAATGTTATACTATGGATACACAATGTTATACTATGGATACACAATGTTATACTATGGATACACAATGTTATACTATGGATACACAATGTTATACTATGGATACACAATGTTATACTATGGATACACAATGTTATACTATGGATACACAATGTTATACTATGGATACACAATGTTATACTATGGATACACAATGTTATACTATGGATACACAATGTTATACTATGGATACACAATGTTATACTATGGATACACAATGTTATACTATGGATACACAATGTTAACTATGGATACACAATGTTATACTATGGATACACAATGTTATACTATGGATACACAATGTTATACTATGGATACACAATGTTATACTATGGATACACAATGTTATACTATGGATACACAATGTTATACTATGGATACACAATGTTATACTATGGATACACAATGTTATACTATGGATACACAATGTTATACTATGGATACACAATGTTATACTATGGATACACAATGTTATACTATGGATACACAATGTTATACTATGGATACACAATGTTATACTATGGATACACAATGTTATACTATGGATACACAATGTTATACTATGGATACACAATGTTATACTATGGATACACAATGTTATACTATGGATACACAATGTTATACTATGGATACACAATGTTATACTATGGATACACAATGTTATACTATGGATACACAATGTTATACTATGGATACACAATGTTATACTATGGATACACAATGTTATACTATGGATACACAATGTTATACTATGGATACACAATGTTATACTATGGATACACAATGTTAACTATGGATACACAATGTTATACTATGGATACACAATGTTATACTATGGATACACAATGTTATACTATGGATACACAATGTTATACTGTGGATACACAATGTTATACTGTGGATACACAATGTTATACTGTGGATACACAATGTTATACTGTGGATACACAATGTTATACTGTGGATACACAATGTTATACTGTGGATACACAATGTTATACTATGGATACACAATGTTATACTATGGATACACAATGTTATACTATGGATACACAATGTTATACTATGGATACACAATGTTATACTATGGATACACAATGTTATACTATGGATACACAATGTTATACTATGGATACACAATGTTATACTATGGATACACAATGTTATACTATGGATACACAATGTTATACTATGGATACACAATGTTATACTATGGATACACAATGTTATACTATGGATACACAATGTTATACTATGGATACACAATGTTATACTATGGATACACAATGTTATACTATGGATACACAATGTTATACTATGGATACACAATGTTATACTATGGATACACAATGTTATACTATGGATACACAATGTTATACTATGGATACACAATGTTATACTATGGATACACAATGTTATACTATGGATACACAATGTTATACTATGGATACACAATGTTATACTATGGATACACAATGTTATACTATGGATACACAATGTTATACTATGGATACACAATGTTATACTATGGATACACAATGTTATACTATGGATACACAATGTTATACTATGGATACACAATGTTATACTATGGATACACAATGTTATACTATGGATACACAATGTTATACTATGGATACACAATGTTATACTATGGATACACAATGTTATACTATGGATACACAATGTTATACAATGGATACACAATGTTATACTGTGGATACACAATGTTATACTGTGGATACACAATGTTATACTATGGATACACAATGTTATACTATGGATACACAATGTTATACTGTGGATACACAATGTTATACTATGGATACACAATGTTATACTATGGATACACAATGTTACTATGGATACACAATGTTATACTATGGATACACAATGTTATACTATGGATACACAATGTTATACTATGGATACACAATGTTATACTATGGATACACAATGTTATACTATGGATACACAATGTTATACTATGGATACACAATGTTATACTATGGATACACAATGTTATACTATGGATACACAATGTTATACTATGGATACACAATGTTATACTATGGATACACAATGTTATACTATGGATACACAATGTTATACTATGGATACACAATGTTATACTATGGATACACAATGTTATACTATGGATACACAATGTTATACTATGGATACACAATGTTATACTATGGATACACAATGTTATACTATGGATACACAATGTTATACTATGGATACACAATGTTATACTATGGATACACAATGTTATACTATGGATACACAATGTTATACTATGGATACACAATGTTACTATGGATACACAATGTTATACTATGGATACACAATGTTATACTATGGATACACAATGTTATACTATGGATACACAATGTTATACTATGGATACACAATGTTATACTATGGATACACAATGTTATACTATGGATACACAATGTTATACTATGGATACACAATGTTATACTATGGATACACAATGTTATACTATGGATACACAATGTTATACTATGGATACACAATGTTATACTATGGATACACAATGTTATACTATGGATACACAATGTTATACTATGGATACACAATGTTATACTATGGATACACAATGTTATACTATGGATACACAATGTTATACTATGGATACACAATGTTATACTATGGATACACAATGTTATACTATGGATACACAATGTTATACTATGGATACACAATGTTATACTATGGATACACAATGTTATACTATGGATACACAATGTTATACTATGGATACACAATGTTATACTATGGATACACAATGTTATACTATGGATACACAATGTTATACTATGGATACACAATGTTATACTATGGATACACAATGTTATACTATGGATACACAATGTTATACTGTGGATACACAATGTTATACTGTGGATACACAATGTTATACTATGGATACACAATGTTATACTGTGGATACACAATGTTATACTGTGGATACACAATGTTATACTATGGATACACAATGTTATACTATGGATACACAATGTTATACTATGGATACACAATGTTATACTATGGATACACAATGTTATACTATGGATACACAATGTTATACTATGGATACACAATGTTATACTATGGATACACAATGTTATACTATGGATACACAATGTTATACTGTGGATACACAATGTTATACTATGGATACACAATGTTATACTATGGATACACAATGTTATACTATGGATACACAATGTTATACTATGGATACACAATGTTATACTGTGGATACACAATGTTATACTATGGATACACAATGTTATACTATGGATACACAATGTTATACTGTGGATACACAATGTTATACTATGGATACACAATGTTATACTATGGATACACAATGTTATACTATGGATACACAATGTTATACTATGGATACACAATGTTATACTGTGGATACACAATGTTATACTATGGATACACAATGTTATACTATGGATACACAATGTTATACTGTGGATACACAATGTTATACTATGGATACACAATGTTATACTATGGATACACAATGTTATACTATGGATACACAATGTTATACTATGGATACACAATGTTATACTATGGATACACAATGTTATACTATGGATACACAATGTTATACTGTGGATACACAATGTTATACTATGGATACACAATGTTATACTATGGATACACAATGTTATACTATGGATACACAATGTTATACTATGGATACACAATGTTATACTATGGATACACAATGTTATACTATGGATACACAATGTTATACTGTGGATACACAATGTTATACTATGGATACACAATGTTATACTATGGATACACAATGTTATACTATGGATACACAATGTTATACTATGGATACACAATGTTATACTATGGATACACAATGTTATACTGTGGATACACAATGTTATACTATGGATACACAATGTTATACTATGGATACACAATGTTATACTATGGATACACAATGTTATACTATGGATACACAATGTTATACTATGGATACACAATGTTATACTATGGATACACAATGTTATACTGTGGATACACAATGTTATACTATGGATACACAATGTTATACTATGGATACACAATGTTATACTATGGATACACAATGTTATACTATGGATACACAATGTTATACTGTGGATACACAATGTTATACTATGGATACACAATGTTATACTGTGGATACACAATGTTATACTATGGATACACAATGTTATACTATGGATACACAATGTTATACTATGGATACACAATGTTATACTATGGATACACAATGTTATACTATGGATACACAATGTTATACTATGGATACACAATGTTATACTGTGGATACACAATGTTATACTATGGATACACAATGTTATACTATGGATACACAATGTTATACTATGGATACACAATGTTATACTATGGATACACAATGTTATACTATGGATACACAATACCGGCGGAATACTATCGATAGCTTCTATAATACTATGGATTATCTAGTAATGTGATTTAATTCCTTCTTGCTTTACTTTGAATAGTGATCATGTTAAGGCAGTTGATTTGGTCGGACAGTATGGGAATTAAGGGGAGACGGTCGTTTTTCTGGTCCCCTTTCTCCCTCGTGTTTAGTCCCGTTATTTTGAGATTTTTAGACGTTCGGCCCATTTGTTTGGCGATCTTAAGACCTTTCGTCCCAATTCGTTATACATTTTAAGACCTACAGTATTGTGCCATTTAGGTGTCGATTTTTTCCTGGCGAGCGATAGCAAGCCTGTAATTGTAAGAGGAACCGGCCTTCGGCCAGGACATTTTTCTACCGAAAAATGTACAAATGTATCTTGAGGGGGGCTCTAGGGGATGTTTTTCTAAGTTTGAGGGATGTCTAGCGAGGAAACTAGGAATTTATGAATGAATGAATGTATAGGCCAAAAAACCAGTCAGTGTCCTCTTTAATATGTGTGGACTATCAAGTAGGGTACGTCATTACTTCACACATGGTACTATCTTCACACAATAGGCTAATGATCTATATCCCATCGATTACTTTTTTCCTTGATTTTTGACTATTATTGACTATATAAATTGTTATCAAGCTATTGTATATCTAATTTCCAAATGTATAACCATGTCCTAAAAATATACCACGTTATACGATTATCCTATATATTACCCCTTCTGTACCGGCGACGTCTTTTTGACATTATGCTAGCTATATTAGATGATTTCGTGCAGCTTAACAAAGATCTGTGGCAGTAAAAACGGTTAAGCGAGATCATTCGAAGCCTGTCAATTGCTGGAGGCCCTTTTAAAGCTGAAGAAAATCGTCTAGTAGTAGCCAGAATAAAGTTAATATGACGGCACTGGAACAGACAGGGTTAAAGGAGAGGTGTGGTATCCATCAACGCTCAAAACAGAACATAATTATGAAGTTAACCAGTGGGTAGGAAATACATACAAATATAATTATAATGTATTCCTTCCTCTATATGAAGACGTATTTTTGTACGGTACTTTAATCTGGTTAACATTAGCCAATGTTTCTCGGTTTTGAAAAGTGCTCTAAAAATCAAGAGGTGAAGTCTATCTCAAATAACCCTCTGACTTCCAAAATTCCTTCCTAAAAGTATTAAAATCGTCCATTAAAGACCAAAATATATTGAAAGCAGGCGTCTGAATGAGGAAAGCAGGCGTCTGAATGAGGAAAGCAGGCGTCTGAATGAGGAAAGCAGGCGTCTGAATGAGGTAAACAGGCGTCTGAATGAGGATAGCAGGCGTCTGAATGAGGATAGCAGGCGTCTGAATGAGGAAAGCAGGCGTCTGAATGAGGAAAGCAGGCGTCTGAATGAGGTAACTTAATGGCGCCTTGTTTTGAAAATTGGCATTGGTATACGGAATATATTAAGGGAGCCCACCTCGCACTTTTTCTCTTTCTCTCCTCTCTCTTTGGCTTGTATCCATTCGGCCCCATTCAGCCTACTGTTTTAAGACGTTTACCCCCATCCAGGTGTCAATACCAGCATATATATATTTTTGTTTTGACAGCAAGCTAAATTTTACATTTTTCGATAGAAAAATGTCTTCGGCGAAGCCAGATATCTCCATACAATGCTGGCTCGCTCTCGCTCGCTAGGAAGAAATCGACACCTGGATGGGGATAAACGTCTTAAAACAGTTGGCTGAATGGTGCCGAATGGATACAAGCCAGGGAAAGAGAAAAGGGGAGAAAGATAAAAAAAAAAAAACGGTGACCCCCCTTAATATCGATGCCCATTTGATCCTTTACTATTATTCACAAAGAGTTGACAATTACTTTCGGATTCAGCCAACGTTTTCCATAAACAGCAGTTACGTATATTTTGCAAAAACAATTAAAGATAAATTTGTGTCCTACAATTTCTTAATATTATGCCCGTCAATTCGAAGACATTAATTATTATTGATCTCGGTTTGACCCAGATAATAAATTAAAGTTATTAAGACATTATTTAACTAAGGCGGCTTAACGGAAAATACACTAATCTATTCGCAAAATGTATGTGGTATTATCAATAGAAACAAACACAAATCTCGACTATACAGAATTATCTTTACTTTCACAGATATTGGCGTCTATAATGAGAACCCATATAAGTTCAACAGGAGAATGAATTATGTTTCTTATGTGCATGAAGGAGAAAATTAGCCAAACTACCTGCAACAAGTCCCCCCCCCCCCCTCCCCAGATTGAAACAGTGATCGAAAGCCAACATCAAGATGCGTTAAAGATAATTTAAATGTGTTGGAAAGAAGTTAAGTGTCCTTGTTAAGTGTTGTGAAATGAATAGGTGTAGTGATACAATAAGTGTAGTGATAAAGCAGAAGAAGGAGGTGTTTGTGAGAGTTAGCTGGATTACTCTCTGTGTAGGTGAGGCCCATATAGCAATAGTGGAGGAAGCAAGGCAAATGAAGCAGGAGTTCCAGCAACCCTTTTTCATTTGCCAATGTGGCCTCCCCTTGGTGCTGCCCTGCTCGATTGGTACCTACAATCTCCCCCAGGCATGTTACTCTCATCATGTTACACGAAGGAGCATACCAAGATTCAATCAGATTACAGTTTGTCATTGTCACACTTAATAATTCATGGTATATAGAATTACGTGTATATAAAGTTGGAATGTTTATGTAATACTATGGCAAGAGAAGCTCTGCAACTCTTCATCGTCTCAGTGAATATACATGTTAATATTTATGCGTGTATTACATTACACATTGGCTTAAACAAAATTGGTACGCATTTTAAGAGTGTTTATGTGAACATAAATAGTTTTAAGAATACCTTAATGAATTAACAATGATTTAGGAAACATTCATAATTTTACTCGTTATTGTTTACAAAAAACACAAAACAGGCTTTCCCAACAGAGTGATTGAGTGTGTTTTCTTGTTTCGAACACCAGTGATCTCATCTGGTAAAAGCGGAAACTCGGAACCGATGCACCTTTTATATATAATAAATATATACATAAAATAATAAATAAAATAAATTGCCAAACAGGTATAAATCAATGCACACTAGAAGTTGAGGAGATATGAGACTACTCCAGCAAATAACAGTTTGGCGACAGATATTGATCTATCAACACTTTTCCCGGGATAAAGAATGAGGTAAATCAATGAATAGTGTCCCAGTTTTGATCAACATTTGCTTCGACGACCGTGCGATGATTGAGCTATTTAAGGGGGTGGGGAATATTTAATTATATTTATTTATTCATTTATTATTGTTTTAGTTTCCTCCCTAGACCTCCATCAAGCTTGATAAATTTACCTATAGATCCCCCTTCGAAAAAAGTGTGTAAGTTTCTTGGTAGAAAAAGAACCCCGGCCGAAGGCCGGTTTCTCCACTATAACAAGCTCGCTATTGCTCGCCAGGAAAACAAATAAGACATCTAAATGACACGATAGTTATTGATATTGATAACAAAATGGAACGAAAGGTCTTAAAATCGAAAATTAATGGAGTGAACATCTTAAAATTTCGAAAGTAATGGGGATAAACACGAGGGAGAAGGGAGTCCATAAAAAACAGCTACCTCCCCCTTTTAATATTGTATAAGTAAACCTCGAATAAGTAAATATCGAGCAACAACATATTAACCAAGTAAATAGTGAGCAAGTCAATTTTAACCATGTACAGTATATAATATCGAACAAGTAAATATTGAGAAAGCATATAAATATCGAGAAGGCAAATATCGAGCAAGCAAATATCGAACAAGTAAATATCGAGCAAGCATATAAATATCGAGAAGGCAAATATCGAGCAAGCAAATATCGAACAAGTAAATATCGAGCAAGCAAATATCGAACAAGTAAATATCGAGCAAGCAAATATCGAACAAGCAAATATCGAACAAGTAAATATCGAACAAGCAAATATCGAACAAGCAAATATCGAACAAGTAAATATCGAGTAAGTATAAATATCGAACAAGCAAATATCGAACAAGTAAATATCGAGCAAGCAAATATCGAACAAGTATAAATATCGAACAAGTAAATATCGAGTAAGCAAATATCGAACAAGCAAATATCGAACAAGTAAATATCGAGCAAGCAAATATCGAACAAGCAAATAGCGAACAAGAAAATATCGAGCAAGCAAATATCGAACAAGCAAATAACGAACAAGCAAATATCGAACAAGTAAATATCGAACAAGTAAATATCGAGCAAGCAAATATCGAACAAGCAAATATCGAACAAGCAAATATCGAACAAGTAAATATCGAGCATGTATAAATATCGAGCAAGTAAATATCGAGCAAGTAAATATCAAGCAAATAAATATCGAGAAAGCAAATATCGAGCAAGTACATATTGAGCAAGTAAATATCGGCAAGTAAGTATTTAAGCGAACATATGATTTATGGCCGAGTCAGGAAATCAGACTTGAAGTGGTATATTTCATGTGAGAGTTATCTCTAACGAACTAGTAACTAAGTATACTATTTAAAATAAGGTATAATTCGCTGATATATTATGTGCATATTGATAACCAGGACCTTTTTCTCAAACTAATAGTAGATTTCTAACATCCTTCTTTAATCCTTAGCACTATTTTGACACTTGTCTTTTTAATCATTTTACTCTCTTAATTAGTGCATTTCCTTTCTCACTACAATAATCGTTTGTATTATATAATATATATATTTTTTTTTTCCGTGTTTATTCTTTGTGCGTATTTTTAAACACTACTTTTATTTTACTTTATTTTTCTATTTGTTTTTGCACTCACTGTCTTGTAATATAGCCTGATCTTCTGTAGCCTTGCATCATACTAGGTGAGTTAAATAACTTATCTTACTCTTTCTATCTCTAAAGCTACTCATAGGATGTTTACATTTTCACCTTTATCGGGCAGAGGCTCGTCCCTTAGGAAGAAATGATAGATAGACTCAGTATTAGGGAATAGGTAGGAAATTATGATAATAAGACAAGATGATATTAACTCGGTCCCAGTCGAGGAATAATCCTGATGACAGACAAAACGCAGTGAGAGATGCAGTACAAATGAACCGTGAAACAGACAATGAAGTTAATGGAGATGTACAAACAAACCCTGTTAGAGAAAATGCAGAAAATAACAATCAACAACTGCAGCCCGCAGAAGAAAACGCAGGAATCAATAATTCGCAAGACAACAGAGGTGTGGAACAAAATAATGAAAATAGTGTAGGCCTAAACGAAGATAATGAGAGAGAAATAATCGAAAATCGTGAACAGAACGAACGACCTCGTAACGTAAACATGAATGGTGGAGAATGGATGGGATATTCTGGTGACGGACTCACAACATTAGTGAATGAAATCTATACAGAAGTGATACAATGGCAACATAATAAGTTTGAACTACCGATTTGTGAAGCCGCAAAAGACATGCTGGGGGAACTCAGACGTATGATCCTAAAGTATGTTCAGGATGCCCCTTTGGCGCATGTGGCAATCAAGATAGCTTCTTTCATTCCTCAGTTGTTCCTTCAAAGAAAAAGACCAAAGGGAAAACTGAATGAGAATATTAAAGCGCTGAAACAGAGAATGGAGTGGTGGAAAAATGGGGAGTTAGACAAAATTCTTAGCCAAGTACGAGCAATCCAGCAAAGACTGAAAACAAAACAACGAAGAAAGAGGAAGCCAGATGATATGGCACGATCAGTGGGAAATAGCATGAGGATTGGTAAAGTGGCAGAGGCAGTCAGAATGGTCACTGGGGAAGCCTCAAGTGGGGTGCACGAAGTGAATCGACGCATCTTGGACCAGCTGAAGGAGAAACACCCAGAAGCAAAACCAGTAAGTGATGAGGCCAAACTAGACGGGGAATATGTTCCTCCAGACCCGGTGGTATATGAGAATATAACTGGAGACCTCATATGGAGAAAGGCGCTGAAAACACAGGGAGGAGCAGGTCCATCAGGAGTAGATGCTAAGACTTGGAGGATCTTCCTAAGTCAAAACAAGTTTGGTTCAGCCGCGGGTGACCTTTGTGAAGCAATAGCAATGCTGGCAAAGAAACTTGCATCATCACCATGCGTGAACATAGAAGCTCTGACAGCATGTCGCCTGATACCTTTAAATAAGAATCCAGGAGTTAGACCAGTAGGCGTTGGGGAACTTCTTAGAAGGATTATAGGAAAAGCAATCATGTCCGTATTTGGAAAAGATGTACAAAGAGCAGTGGGCAACTTACAAGTGTGTGCAGGACAGCAAGCCAGAGGAGAAGCAGCAATACATGCAATGGGGAAGGTGTATCATGAGGAAGATTGTGAAGCGGTACTGCTAGTGGATGCAACAAATGCCTTTAATACCATTAATAGGGAGGCAGCTATTCACAACATCAAGATCAAGAGCCCGAGCATCGCAAAGTACATAGAAAATACTTATAAGGAGCCAGCTAACCTGTATATAGTTGGAAGCACATAGAAGGAAGAAATTAAAATTCTCAAATCAAATGAAGGAACAACGCAAGGAGATCCAGTGGCAATGGCAATGTACGCACTGGCACTATCAATTCTGCAGCAGAAAATAAAACATGAGGTAACCCGAGTGAAACAAGTGGCGTATGCAGATGACCTCACAGGTGCAGGAAAAATAGGGGATCTCAAAGAATGGTGGCGGAGAGTACAATCGGTAGGCGAAGTCATTGGGTACCATCCGAATGCTAGTAAATCTGTACTAATAGTGAAAGAAAACAAGTATGAAGAAGCGGTGCGGACTTTTGATGGGACAGGAGTGAAGATTACAAAGGAGGGTCAACGCCATTTGGGAGCAGTAATAGGCACAGAAGAATGCAAGAGAGACTATGTGCGAAAAAAGGTAGCGGAGTGGGTAAAGGAAGTGAAAACCCTGGCAGACATTGCGAAATCTGAACCACATGCTGCATATACTGCCTTCACATATGGTGTTAAGCACAGATGGACCTTTCTTATGAGAACAGTGCCTGACATTAGACAGATGCTCCAACCGCTGGAAGAAGCAATCAGAGGAACATTCATACCGGCCTTAACAGAGATGGAAGGCGTCACGCAAGAGCTAAGAGATCTATTAGCTCTTCCGCCAAGGTTCGGAGGTATGGGGATCATAAACCCAGTGGAGGTGGCACTACATGAGTACCAAAATTCCCTTAAACTTACTACGTCTCTGACAGAAAAAATACGGGAGCAAAATGAAAATGATGAGGTGGACGAAGAGGAACATCGAAATGCAAGACAGGAAATTACAAAGAGCAGAGAAGAGAGACAGAAACATAGCCTAGAACAAATTAAGACCAGATGTAGGGAAGAACTGAAAATGTGAGTTGAGATGGCACAAGACACGGGGGCTTCAAATTGGCTCACATCATTACCAATAAAGGAGAAAGGCTTCAGCTTAAATAAACAAGAATTCAATGATGCCGTAGCCTTGAGGTATGGGTGGCCAGTTTCGAACCTGCCGCTGAAATATGCATGCGGTGAAGTAACCAACCCAGACCACTGTATGACCTGTAAGAAAGGAGGATTCATCTGTATCCGGCATGATGAAGTAAGAGACATCACTGCACAAATGCTGGACGAGGTGTGCCATGATGTCAGAATCGAACCGGAACTTCTGCCTATGGACGGACAGCGCTTGGCCCACAATACTGCAAATACTTCAAATGAAGCAAGAGTGGACGTAAGTGCTCGAGGATTTTGGACGAGGGGAGAACGGGCTTTTTTCGACATCAGAATCTTCAACCCAAGAGCACAAACATATCGTGAGCGAGGACACAAGGCGGCATACTTGAGAAACGAAAGTGAGAAAAATGCGCTTATGAAGAAAGAATTTTGAACAGGGATCAAGGAAGCTTTACTCCTCTGGTCTTCTCATCGTCGGGAGGTATGGGACCTTCTGCAAGTGTCTTCTATGCCAGATTAGCTGAACAAATATCGGAGAGAAAGCGCCAGCATAGAAGCCAAGTCATAACTTGGATGAGATGCCGGCTCTCTTTCTCTCTTCTCAGGTCTGCACTCCTATGTCTCAGGGGTACAAGGTCCTCCCCGCTACAGAGGACAAGAGTGAGAGACTTGGACTTTGAAATAGTCGTGGCGGAGGGACGAATTGGGGAACAACTAGGTTGATTGTAGGGAGGTACTGGTACAATAAGATAAACTACAAATGTAACTAGAATAAGATAGATTGTACACCACTTTGTAACTGTCACCTTAATATAAAAAAAAAAAAAAAAAAATAGAAGGAAACATGCTTACATTACTGAAATGTTTGTGGACATGCAGTAATGCAAGTAATGGTCACTCTTCTGTAAATCTAAAATGGCTTACTTAAGAATGGGAAAGGGGCGGGACCTTTTTTTTTTTTTTTTTTTTTTTTTTATCTTGAAAAAAAAAAATTAAGCGAACATATATCGAGCAAGTGATAATAAGTAACTAATTATTGAGCAATAAACAATGAGTAAGTGAAATTTGCCATATTCCCCTTGACATAAATTATCCTTGCAATAATCAATGTCACTGAAACCAATATCATGCTACTATTGCTCTTCACTATTGAAAATAAGCCGTTATTGTACAGTCATATGATAGGCAGTAACATTGCCAACATAACACCATAAATATGACGGTCATAAGCATAATCTAAACATCAGCAATACTATACCATGTTCCAAATAGGTAGTCCACAAATCATGAACCTTAACCTCTGGAACTCAAAATGAGCTAGAACAAATCAGCTGTAAATTTCAACACCTATTCTCTGGCTGACCCTTCCCAAATGCTAGAAATAATAACTCGATTACTCAAGTCGTCTGCGAGTTATAGAGGTTAAGGGGAGACTGACCGTTTGTTTGGTCTATTAATTCATGTATTCATATATTTTTTTAGTTTCATCCCTAGACCCTTAAGGATAAGTTTGTACATTTTTCGGTAGAAAAATTTCCCGGCCGAAGGCCGGTTCCTCTTAAAATTGCAGGCTCGCTATCGCTCGCCAGGAAAAAATTGACATCTAAATGGCACGAAAGGTCTTAAAGTTGACAACGAAATGGGGTGAAAGGTGTTAACATCGCCAAACTAATGGGCCGAACGTCTTATGATCTCAAAATGAGTGGGGTTAACATTAGGGAGAAGGGGGTCCAGAAAAACGGTCTACCTCCCCTTAATGTTCAAGAGTTTTGGCCTACATGGAATAGGGCATAGCCATTTGTCTCTTGGGCGAAATTTAGATGTATATTACAGTTATGAAACCGAAATATTTAATGAAGTTTCGAATGTTATAAGGTAAGGTTCTTTACTGTTTATTATACGAATATATTTTACAGTGCATTCATATCTTGAAGTAGACATACAGTGCACTATAACAACCCATTTAAGTTGGGTGACGTATATGCTTGTCATTAGAGTTATATTACAATACATTTGATACAGTTTAGGAAGAGTCTGTGGTAGTTCAAAGGGTAATTGTAGATAGTTTAGTCTTTTCATTGCTAGAGGTTCTTCCTAAAGTGAATAGAATCGCGTAAGCAGAGCTAGAATAAAGTCAACATTTACGTAACCCGGACTGAAAGAGTTAAGGGAACCCACCTCGCTTTTTTTTCTTTCTCTCCCTCTCTCTTTGGCTTGTATCCATTCGGCCCCATTCAGCCTACTGTTTTAAGACGTTTACCCCCATCCAGGTGTCAATATTTTCCTAGCGAGCGGTAGCGAGCCAGCATTTATATATTTTTGTTTTGACAGTAAGCTAAATTTGTAAATTTTTCGATAGAAAAATTTCTCCGGCGAAGCCGGATTTCTTCATACAATGCTGGCTTGCTATCGCCCGCCAGGAAGAAATCGACACCTGGATGGAGTAAACGTCTTAAAACAGTTGGCTGAATGGGGCCGAATGGATACAAGCCAGGGAAAGAGAGAAAAGGAGAGAAAGATAAAAATAAAACGGTGACCCCCCTTATATTAAGAACATCATTGTATAATAAACGTGTGGCCAGAGATACTAGCATTTTTTTTTTTTTTTTTTTTCTATATTCCAACTTACTTCCTCTCGGGCATAGGCTGAGAGCCTTAACATTCACCGCTTTACAATGAACAGTGAAGCCCGTGAGGTCTTGTTCCAGTCTAGGGAGTGAGACATGTGAAGCACGTAGAGTACAACGAGCACCTGCCATCTTGCCTTCACATGAGGCACGGTGCTCACTCATGGCCCGAAACGACCCCATCTCTGAAGCCACCTCGTTCCCGTGCTTCACTGTCTCACCCCCTACACTCGGACTCTCACACTTACACACACACAACGCCACCTGTTGAGCAGATAACTCACCATATAACTCACTATATAATGTATATAGACATTACATATTTCGTTGATTGTACACACCTGGAAGAGATTTGTGCCGAGCTCCGACAAATAACTCGACATAATTCCTAAATAAATCTAGTTTGTATAACTTGAACTCTTAAGGTAAGTGTTTGCACCTTATAGTTTAGTATTTACCATATATATATATATATATATATATATATACAGTATACTGTATATAGTGTATATTCAGTTCATTCCCTAGACCTCTATTAAGCTTACAGGAAACACCCTCAAGAACCCCATTCGAGATAAATTTGTACATTTTTAGGGTAGAAAAATGTTTCGACCGAAGGCTGATTTCTAATAATTTACAGATTCGCTATCGCTCATCATGACAAATACTGACACCTGAAATAGCTCACCATGACAAATACTGACACCTAAATGGCACAAAATGTCTTAATGTAGACCAAGAAATGAGACAAAAGGTATTAAACTCGGCAAACTAATGGGGCGAACGGCTTAAAACCTCAAAACGAATGGGGCTCAACATAAGGGAGAGGGGGTCCAGAAAAATACCCACTACCTCCCCTTTAAATGCAACAAACCATTGTACGCATAAACAGTATTAGTCTACTTATATATTGAAATTATAACACGTAAGCAAAAATCCGTATTATAGGATAGTTTCGTATAATAAAAGGGGTTCATTTGATTTTTTCTGGACCCCCTTCTTCCTCATGTGTAACCCCATTCGTTTTGAAATTTTAAGACGTTCGCCCCATCAATTTGTTGATTGTAACACTTTCCATACCATTTATTTACCAATATAAAGATGTATTTAATATCATTGACGATATTGCCTATTAGTATAATAGCTCCATTCAACATGTCGCGATAGCCATTTGAATTAACCGCCGCGGGAGGATCAGGGAGTACTCATCACAAGTGCACGCTTAATTCCCTTATGGGATCGTCATTTTGATTGGGTACCCTACAGAAAAAACTCTGTAAAACAAAACAAAATCAATAACTTAATATATGCTATCATATGACTTGCCATATGTGGATTTCTCGTGTTTCGCTTCCCCGACTCCAGGCCCTCTAGCGGCCATCTTCGTCCTTCTTCTCCCTCCCGTGAGGTTGGGGGACCTTGTGCTCCAGCTTCATTCGACGTTCTCTCGCTTCTCGTGAGTCTTTACTAATTTGTATATATCTGAAGTGTACTGGACAGGGTTTTAGATTAGCTACCACAAGCTGCCCCATTGGTACGCCCGCAGGGAGTGTGTATAATTCAATTTAGGGTACTATTGTAACAGGCGCCGACATGTAGGCCTACCAGGTTCGACGCGCCATATGGTTTGTTTTGTTTTCTTATTTGCGCCTTAGCTCTCTTATAGATTAGTTAGGAGGCTAAATTACCGCAAGATTATGCTTCAGGCTAGCACTATGCGTAAGTTGCATTTATGTTGTTTAGCAGATGCTCTGGTTAAAGGGTGGCCGCACGTGGTGCGGTGCCTTCTGGAGTCCGTTTCTGCGCTTGGGCCCCGCTCCGGGCCCCTCTTCCTCATGCTGCACCTGTGTGTTTTTCGGAGCATGTGGTGGCTGCTGTTGCTGCTGGTTCTTCAGAGCATTTGGGTGCTGCTCCTCCCTCGAGTTCGTCGGAGCGTTTGGTGCATACCATGTTTTGTTTCGTCGAGCCTCGTGGCCAGCCTCGTTAGGGGTTTCCAGTGTAGGTTAGAGATATATTTATTGTTTATAAATTTACTCTGTGTTGTTATAGCCTACGTTATGCTTTGGGAGACGTCCCCTTGTGTGTGGGGGTTTCTGGGGGTGTTTTGATTTCCCGGTTAAGTCAACACCTCTGGAAACCTTTTGGTTAGTTTCACCGGCGGCTTTCTCAGCGGAGCCGCCGGTTCCTACTCTTGCAGATGTTTAGGTGCTATCCAAATGTCCCGCCGTGGTGTGCATGTTTGCGGGAGTTTTTTTTGGTGGGGTTGACTTCCCCGGCGGAGTCAACACCTAGAAGATTTTTGGTTTGTTTCTCCGGCGACTTTCGCAACAAAGCCGCCGGTTCCTACTCTTGCAGAGGTTTATGGAACTATCCAAATGTCCCGACGTTGTGCTTAACCACATACCTCCTGGCGGAAATGCTATTTCTAAAGGGAACCTTTTGCTCGGCCCGCCGAGGGAACTCGCCCTGAACGTTAGCGTCCCACAACTTAAGCGCTCGGCTTAAGAATTGCTCCTTGGTGCTCGCTCCTGTATTGGCAACATTTTTCCGTCTATGTACTCATACCTCATGCTTCCCAGTACCCTGGAAAGAAGCAAACATCCATCCAGTTCCTAAAAAAGGTGCCTCTTCAGATCCATCAAACTACAGACCAATAGCTATAACTTCCACTCTTGGTAAAGTCTTTGAAATTATATTAAATAATCACATAATTAAGCATCTTGAGAATAATAAATTAATCAGTGATAGGCAATATGGTTTTAGACGATGTCGATCAACTGCAGACATTCTTTGCCTTCTTACGCATCAAATCAACCAAGCTAAAGACCAACATGGTGAAACACATACAATAGCACTGGATATATCAAAGGCATTTGATAGAGTCTGGCATCAATCCTTATTGTCGAAGATGTCACACTACGGCCTTGCATCATTTGTTCCACTAATTTCTTCTTATCTTCATAACAGAAAAATACGTGTAATGGTAGATGGCCTTTATTCTCAATTTCACTCAATAAATGCTGGTGTTCCCCAGGGATCAGTTTTGGCCCCAACTCATTCATATCAATGATCTCATATCTACCACTCATAATCCAATACATTCCTACGCAGATGACTCAACACTCCACAGTTCCTTCACATTTACCAATTCTTTCACCCAACCCGATCTTATAAATTCAAAAATAAGCACTGCAATTTCTCTGAACCAGGACCTTCCTAGAATTGAAGAATGGGGACAAAAGAATCTAGTTTCCTTTAATGCACAAAAAACCAAGTACATTCAATTTTCTAACCGACAGAATCTCACTGACTCCCATATATTTGTTAATGATGTAAATATTCCCACTTCCCCAAGTATTGACATTCTCGGTGTAACATTAACTACTAACTTGAGCTGGACACATTATGTTAGAAGCATTGCTAAGAATGCCTCTAAAAAACTGGGACTCCTGTACAGAGTTCGAGAATTCTTCACTGACGAGCAGTTGGCCGTAATATATAAAAGTCATGTGCGTTCTCAGATGGATTACTGTTCACCTCTGTGGAGTGGAAGTGGAGTGGTTGCATTGAGGCAGTTGGACAAAATTCAAAATAAAGCTATTAGATTAATCAATAACCCTGCAATCACACAGGACCTTCCTACATTATCCATACGAAGAAACGTTGCATCCCTTGCATTATTCTACAGATATTTTCACAGCAATTGTTCCGAGGAACTTGCTTCAATTGTGCCGCCTCTCCACATCTTTCCCCGTAGAACTAGGGCAGCTGAGAGCGCCCATGAATTTACACTTTCTCCTCCACAATGCAGAACTTCTGCTTATCAAAATTAATTTATCCCTAGAACTACTACTCTTTGGAATTCACTTCCCTCGAATTATTTTCCACAAACTTACAATCTACAAATGTTTAAATCCAGTTGTTACAAACATTTTATGAATGGAGGATGCCTTTAGGCACATGGACCTTTTTGTTTTATCTGTGTTTTTCCTTCCTCCGTTCATTGTCTCAAAAAAAAAAAAAAAATATATATATATATATATATATATATAACCTGGTCCTAATGCTTAGTCGCCATGCGGCGAAACAGTCAGGTGGGTAGGACTATATGCCGTAGTCATTAATAGTAGCAGAGGCGCAGTATTACACTTGCACTATTTGAAATAGTCACGGAAGGGTAACGCTCTGTAAACACGTTTTTTTGGCCAGTGACACTTGTCACAGATAAGCAGTTTCCACACCGAGTAATCCCAGTGTGCTTTGCTGGGTCAGGTCCGGTCGAAGGTTAGAATAGTAGTGGCTATTTCTAATTTTCCGGCGGACTTGAGATATGATGTATAACACCTCTCAGGTTATCCTTATGAGCATTGATTCCTGGAAAATTTCTTTCCAGATCTTTTCACACCCTGAGCGGCACGGCATAGGGCGGTCCCGTTCCCCGCATGGGGGGGGGAAGGGTTTTTTTTTCCAAGTTTTCACTTCAGCCTCCATGCCTACCTGTTTTTTGCTCTAACATTCCGCTATATGCACACTGAAATTGGTGCAAGATGGACCTTAGTTTGTCCCTGGACTTCCCAGTCAGGCCCGGTGGGCCTAGATCTTTTGCAAAAAAAGGGGGAACATTTTTCTAGATCATCCGGGCCTTGCGGCCTTGTTCGAATTTTACCTTCTTTCACCTCCTATACCACAGGAGGATATTGATTGTAGACTAAATTTCAATGCATATTTCTCCGAGGTCACAGTAATCTTTGTGTTATGCAACAAATACTCGACACTTAGTTGAACAATGGGCCATTAGCAGCTGGTAGGGCCAAATTGAGTTAAACCCGGAACCCCCCCACCCCCCGGTACGAGATCCCGTCCGGCTTCGCCCGACACCATTCTAGATTGCCACCCCGGCGACGGATCGTCCACTTCCGGGTGCGACCCTCGCTCTCCCGAGTGAAAGGCGAGAGCCGAGGTCGCGGGAAACGGTAAGTCAGTTTTCTTCCTAGTTGAATCTAAGGTAAGATGGGCTCACTTAGTATATCATTTAATGGTCCCTACGATTAATTTAGCCAAGAATACGGCTCATAATTGTGTAACACATTTATGCCGACGAGATGGCTCACATTTTTTCAGCTGAACCTAAGCCGGCAAGATGGCTTGTTTTTTATCTTATCCTAACATACAGTCGGTGAAACGGTGCCTCGTTTTTTACCTTACTTTCGTGGATCTATCATAAGTTACAAATATGAGATATATGGATAACGAATATGAATTAGGGTGTGTTCAGCTGTCAATTAGGGGACATAACTCTTCTCAGCAGAGCTTCGATGAGTACTTTCATTATTTGGAAAATGTATCACTGTTATTCGTAAACACCAAAGTTAGTGTATCTACGGGCTGTCTTCTGAGATAGGTACTTGGACGTATCCTAGCCTAGTTCTTCCATCCGGAAAAGTATAGGCTCACTACCTAGCACGCCCTCCCCCCCCCCACACTACGGTTAGGGCACTGACTCGGATTGGCTAATCCCTGTACGTGCCTTCTCGGCGGACAATCGGGCCCTGCAAACCTAGAACAGCAATCAGAATTCACAGACTTGGGTTTCATTAGACGCTGTTAGTCTCTGGTAAGGGGAGATGTGACGAGCACTTTTATGGTGTTTTCCTGCCCAACTTCAACTTAGGGCGACGGGTTATAGGATCAAGTCTTGGTCTAACCCCTCGGATTTTGTCACCTTTTATGAACACAGTATATCCAATGGACCTTTAGCTCTTCTCTGACCACTGGACTCCGCCGGAGTCTCGGTTATTTGTGGGTAGTGATATTCCTTCCGGCGCGTTCACCCCTGTTTTGGCAGAGCAAAACAGTCAATTACGCACTCAGTAAGGCAAACGTAGGTTTCAAGTCAGGGGCACAAGTTGAGTACCTCAAATGACCTCTAGCTTCGATTTCTCCTCTTTCCTGGTGGATAAAAATACATAGACACAGTTTCGGAATATTTTACGCTAGGTAGACTGGGAGTCATATCACTGTAAACTCTAGGGTAATGGCCCGCCACTGTTCACTATCTCCCGGTCGAAATACCACGTAACGATACGGCGATGTACGTCGCATCAGTCCCAGGGATTTTTGAAGAACGCCTCGCATTTTTGTGTACAAACGATCGTCTCGGGCACTATCCTGTGTTTTTCTACACCGAGATGTCTCCTACATCTTTGACCTACATGTGCCGCGTTTCGCGGTAAACATATCAAAGCGGAAACTGAGAAAATGTTCTCTTGGACACTTGATTTTCGGGTTAATAACACAGTGTTGAGGCGAGACGGCGCATATACGCAAGGACCGCCGGACAAACAGCCACATTGTTGAGGCGAGACGGCGTATACACACAATGACCGCCGGACAAACGGTCAGGATAGACGCCTCCGGTATGTTTTCCACCTTACCCATTTAAATGGTACGAGGTCCAGTCAAGATGACTTATAAACCTCTACTAAAACGGTAATACTGCCTAGGGCTTGCCCCAGACGATAGGTGAATAGCTGGTGCAGTCTACAAGTTTCTAGCTGACCAGAGGGTGCGGTGTTATACTAGGGGTTGGAATCAGTGTAGGTCCAGGAGGTCTGACACTGTCTACCTCCCCGACGCAAGGAAAGTCCCGGGTCGGTTGCTCCAATCTTTCTATTGAGTCGGTTTTTATTACGATTCCGATTGTATAGGAATAGGCACAACATTTGTTCCAAGTCCCCCTCGCTCCATATCTTTGCGTCAGAATCACTTCAAGTACGTTGTTGGGCTCCGGTTGTTTAGAGATTCAATCTCATCGCCCTAACCATAATTTCGCCCCAGGCCGCTGGCAACAGAAGTTTTAGAAATGACGCTCCGCCGTACGCACCCGGTGGTATACCGTGGCTCCCCGGCGGGTTTCCAGACATTAACACAAGTTACTGTAGAGTAGTGATGTCCACTTCAAGTGGACCCAATCTACAAGGTTACAAGAGGTTAAGGCGTGATGTAGGCTCACGCCGTGCTTACGTATCTACTGGTTGGTGGAAATAGTTCTCTACGTACAGAAGGGTTGGTTTGTTATGAGTTTATAGAATCCCTAACACTTCGGTGTATTAAGGATTCGTTTTTTGGATTAACATCACCCGAAAGTACAAGGGGGGAATCCCTTGCAGTGGGCGCTTGATGAGGGCACAACTACAAGCCTAGACTTTAGGGACGCGTCTTGATCGAGAATCACAGCCAGTGGTTACCAGACAAATGGACGTCCCGGGAGTAGACTCTTAGAGTAAAACGAGCAGTTACCGCTAAGAATAGCAGTACACGTAGCTCAAGGCTTTGCCACCTACAAAATGGCTCTAAGGTTGACCCGGCTCCACAGTTTGTTCCGTCGTGTCTCTTCGTCTGCCTCTGCCAGGTTAGTTCCTGAGAAAGATTCGGTAAAAAGTTTTTTGGGGGTTTTTCAGCCCCTGGGTCGGAGTTTTGTCTACTCCACGGAGATTCACTTTTCCAAAAGTCTCGAGATAAGGGTCAGTACACTTTTCAAGACGCCTTCAGTCGACCTGGTCTACTAAGCATCGTCTGAGCAACTCCGTTAATTCAACTGGGATGGCTCAGTAATGCATGTCGTAGAGTACTTAATGTAGACCAAGCACCTGCAGGGCCTTCCCAATCATTCGATTAAGATGGCTCTGTTAGGTAAGTCATCAAGGACTCCACATTGGTAGTCCATACTTACGGTGACCTACCCCTCGTGACTGGCCCGCCTCTTCTATAAGAAGAGATGGTTCATTATTTGTGAAGTCCACGGTGGAAGCACGCCGGGTTTCACTAGGTCCCGGCGCCATCTTCAAGACAGTAGACACGACCGTGGAGCCTCCACCGGGTGTCACTGGATCCCGGCGCCCCTCCTTAACCGTCTCACGTTCTTGACGCAATTTTGAGCCTATTAGGGATACTTTAAAGCCTTTGTTACCATCAGGGCTATTTAGAAACCTTTAGTTTACTTACTTCAACCTCTGCAGTTGTCTTTGAGCTAGCTGTGGGCAGAACACTCATTTTGGATAGGTAATTATAATAGTGAGAGAACTCTACTTAGTATTGCTAATCTGGCAACCTCTGCGTCATATGGTCGTGAGAGGGTTAAGACAGTATGAGCAGCCTTCTGGCAGTTGAATCTAATGTTGAGGTTTTTTGGGTGATCAACAATTCTTGATATTCAACATAATTTTATCTTCTCTCATGAGTTTGTTTTTTCGCCCCGGCGTGTACCGGAAAATGGCGGAATAGACATACCTCCGGTTGTTTCACCCCAGTTGGTTCCCAACACCCGCAATGATGTGCTTTACACTAAGTTTGGAGGGCTAATCGAACCTTGGGCATGACCCGATTTTCGTATGCCAGATGTGTTCTGGCTCCACAGTAACTAATTGAGCCCGATATTAACAAGTTCCACGAGAAAACACTGGTTAGGATCGCATTCCCTTTACCAGTCAGGCTAGGATGTGTGTTAATAAAGAATAGTGGAACCCGATCGACCTGAAATCTTCAGACTCGCTCACATTCCCTTGGATAATTAATTCAGGCGTGATGTCACAAGCCCTACGCGGCGACTAGAGGGGGTCTCTCCCCCCCTTGTGAGGATTTGTTCCTAAAATGGAGTAACGTGTTTTTTACGGCCAGTAGTCACCCTTCTCCCCTCCATCCAATCAAAATGGTGATCGCGCAGGAGGCATGGACCCGGGAATATCCCTGGTACAATAGACACATTACCGTTGACCTTAGCACGTTCTCCTCTACCTGCACGGCTACTAATAGGGCGTGCGTTTAACTACATTTTGGCAGGCTCCCGGCGTTTGCGGACATCGAACTAGCCACCGGCGTAGTAGATCCGGTGCCTGAGTTCAAGGCAAGTTAATATGATTATCCCGGCCGAGCCAGCCTAGTCCTTTCATGGGTTATCTTCCCTCTCTCTCTCTCACTCGCCCAATCTCTCTATGGGCCTCGTATGGCACGGGGTCTGAAGGAATGGTACCTTCCGAGTATGCTGCGTTTAAAAGAGGGGGGGGGGGAGGTAAGGGTACTGGAGGACCATGACCTTCAACCCCGTTGGACTGGTAGTACGTAGGTAAGTAACAAACAAGAACAGACCGAGAAAGTGTTTGCAACAACGTGAACTTTTTCTTTTGGTCCCAATCCAAGCAGAGGATGTGTCCTCGTTTATAGATGGAGATCTTTTACTCCCGCCGGCCATGACTGGGCTGTCTTTTTCCTTAAGTCAGTTAGAGTTTTTTACCCCTAAAGTGTTGCCAAATCTTTCATTGAGGGCATAACTAGCTCTAAGTTGGGAGTTTTTTTCCCAACCAGGGTCTCTCTCTGGACACAATGCCTGGTTATGACTCTGAATAAGCCAAAACTGCCCTGTGTGGCATCACGGCAACGGGTCTAGCTAAGCCATGGAGCAATTTAGGTGTGAGGAAAAGGAGGAGGGGGGGGGGGGGGGATGTGCTGGTAAGCCCATAGACCCATAGAACCTCTCCGCCGGATAATTATAGGAAGTCACGATCTGTGATATTAATGAAGAGAGGTGAATGACAGCTCGCCAATAATTTTTGTTTTCTTTTGTTTTGGGTTAAGATCTCATTGTGAGATACGACCAGAAGGTGGGCAGTGTAGCCCAAACCTCACGTAGTCTCCGTCCGCCGGAGAACTATGATGCTTCAATAGCTGTGTTCGAACTGGTGGTACAGTTCAACAAATTTTTAATTTTTATGATTATGTTAATTTTCAGAAGAAATCTAACATAGTTGCAACTATGTAGTATTGTCAGGATGTACCGACATAATTATACTGTACAAATAGTGTTAAGGTTAGAACTAAATTCTACAGAGTTATAGTTCTATTAAGGGGACACATGCGTGTTCCCACAAAGTATCATGCATAGATCTTAAGATAAAGATCTGGTCATGGGTAAGCAGACTTTCTTCGAAGTCACGCACTGCTTACAATCTTTTATATTTTTTATATTGTTTGCATACAATACAACTAAAAATAAAAATTACGGATTATTTTGTCCCCTGAGGTGAGGATATTAGCACGAATGTCCCTCCTCCAGTCTTGGTATTCAGGCAATATCGTCAATGATGGAGGGGCCCTATTTAATTATAGGTTTGATTCCCGGAGGGAAGTAAAGAAAACCTAAAATTTAGTATGGCCCCGTAATCATTGACGATAAACGTCCCTCCCAACCATCCAACTTCCCATTCGTTGATTTCTATAGTTTTATCTTGGTATATCAGTGAAGGACGAAGATGGCCGCTAGAGGGCCTGGAGTCGGGGAAGCGAAACACAAGAAATCCACATATGGCAAGTCATATGGCATATATTAAGTTATTTTTCTTTGATTTTTTACGGAGTTTTTACTGTTTTTTCAATCAAAATGACGATCCCATAAGTGAATTAAGCGTGCACTTGTGATGAGTACTCCCTGATCCTCCCGCGGCGGTAATTCAAATGGCTATCGCGGGATGTTGAATGGAGCTATTATACTAATAGGCAATATCGTCAATGATGGAGGGGCCCTACTAAATATTAGGTTTTCTTTACTTCCCTCCGGGAATCAAAGCTATATTCATGCCATTCAGGTGTCAATCTTTTCCTGGCGACTGACAGCGAGCCTGTAATTTTGGAGGAACCAGCCTTCGGCCTGGACATTTTTCTATCAGAAAATGTACACATTTATCTCGCAAGGAGATCTTGAGGATAATTTATCAAGCTTGATGGATGTCTAGGGAGGAAAGAAAAACAATAAATAAATAGTAACCGAATTGTCTACAGCCATTTTCACTCGGTAACTTCTTTAGCACGATTACGTAAGGTTCGTCCTATTCTGGTTACCATTAGACGATTTTCTTTAGCTAAAAATCTACCTCTAGGACTCATGGGGTAAATATGATCTCAATAAACCCTCTGATTAACATAGGGCCTTCTTAAAATGCATAAAATCGTCATATTTTGGCCAGAATCCAAGGTAAGAAGGCGTCATCCTGGCGAAAGGCATTAAAATCTACAACTTATTTGGAAGCATATTATCTGAACCCCTTGAGGATATGATGCGTTCTAGCAGTTTGTTCTGGCTATCATTAGAAGACAAAAAGAAAGTGTATAGAGAGTGGTTGGGTAGTAGAGGGAATGAAGATTTGTAGAGGCAGAAACGAGTGAGGTATGTGGAGAGTAAGAGAGTGGTGAAGAGAGTAGTGAAGGAAAGTAAGAGAAGAGAAGATGAGGAATTTGGAAGGAATCTGAGTGTAAAATGGAGGTAGTGTAAGAAACTGTTCTGGAAAGAAGTCAAGAAAGTTAGGGAAGGTAGCAAGGGAAACAGTAAGGGTGTGGAAGATAAGAATGGGAGAATGCTAGCCGAGAAGCAAGAGAGAGTCGAAAGATGGAGGGAGTACTTCAATGAGTTGCTAAATGTAAGGAATGAAGAGCCAGCAAACATAGTTGGATATGGTATGGGAGGGAGAAGAGGAGAAGTAGTGGAGGAGGAGGTGGGCATCAGGAGGTCAGAAGTGTGGGAAGCTATGAAAAGAGTGAAGTTGGGGAAAGCACCAGGAACAGATGGAGTGTGTGGGGAAATGTTGAGGTAAGGTGGTATAGTGATCGAATGGGTATGGAAAATGTGCAAACTAGCATGGGAGAAGGGGAGTGCACCCATGACTGGAAGACTGGCATAATAGTCCCCCTATATAAGGGCAAAGGGGAAAGAGGAGTGTGTGGTAACCACCGAGGAATATGTCTTTTAAGCGTAGTAGGGAAGGTGTACAGTAGGGTAGTGATTGAGAGAGTGAGAGTGAGAATGGAGAAATGGATAGGCGACGAGCAGGGACGTTTTAGGAAGGGAAAAGGATGTGTAGATCAGATTTTTACCCTGAATTGTGTTGTGGAGAAATATCTGGAGAAGCAACAAAAGGTGTATTTTGCCTTTATAGACTTAGAGAAGGCCTATGACAGAGTGGATAGAGAAGGCATGTGGAAAGTACTTAGAATATAATTATGGAGCAGATGGCAAGTTGTTGAAAGCAGTGAAGAGCATGTATGAGGGTGCAAAGGCGGCAGTACATGTGGAGAATGAGCAGAGCGAGTTCTTTGACCCGAGTGTTGGGTTGAAACAGGGGTGTGTGATGTCCCCGTGGTTGTTTACTGTATATATGGATGGAGTCATCAATGAAATACTAGGAAGAGCAGTGGATGTTGGTATATCGCTGAATAGGGAGGGAAATGAGTGGAAGCTGCCTATACTGCTGTTTGTGGGTGACACAGTTCTGATGAGCGATAATGAATGGGAGTTGCAGGGTCTGATAAAAGAGTTTGGAACAGTGTGCGAAAAACGGAATTTGAAGGTAAATGCGGGGAAAAGCAAGGTTATGGTCTTCAAAAGGGGTGAAGTCACAGAGTGTGAGGTGAAGTTGAACGGTCAGGCTATGGAGATCGTCAGCTCTTTTAAGTATCTGGGCAGTGTGTTGAGTAAAGATGGGACTGTGGATGAAGAAGTGCGGGAGAGGGTTGTAGGAACGTTGAAAGCAGTAACAAGAAATAGAGTGGTCAGTATGGAAGTGAAGAAGTTCTTGCATGACAGTCTGGTGATCCCGACACTAACTTACGGAAGCGAAGCAAAGACGTTCGTGGAGAGACTCAGACCAAGAGTGAGAGCGGTGGAAATGAGTTACTTGAGAAGTGCGTGCGGAGTTACATGGAGGGATAGACAGACGAATGAGGAAGTAAGAAGGAGGTGTGGTGTGGAGGTAGATGTGCTGGAAAGTGTGAAAAGGAACAACTTGAGATGGTTCGGCCATATGGAACGTATGGGAAGTGAGAGAATGACTAAGAGGGTGTACAAGAGCGAGGTGGAAGGACAGAGAGGGAGAGGTAGACCGAAGGAGAGGTGGAAGGATGGAATGAGGAAGTATATGAATGAAGGCGGTGCTGGTTTGGAGGAGGGGCGTCGACTGACTGGGGACAGAGGTGCATGGGGGCGGTTCGTTCGTGGCCACCCCTTCGAGGAACATGGCGTCAGGCAATAGATAGATAGATTAGACGATTTTATACACCTTAGGAAGGATCTGTGGGAATTAAATGGGCATTGACTATCTCAATTGACCCTCTGACTTCCATATACCCTTCCTAATCTAAATGAAACCGCTTAATAATAGGCAAAACACAGAGAAGGAGCGAGTCATCGATCCTCAAAGGGCTAAGTGTTTACATTCTCATACAGTTTTTATTCTGAAACTGCTTGACCAAAACAACCGGAAATAATTGATGGATAAAGCGCTCGTGTGATTGACAGATATTAACCCATTCAGCACAATGACTTATTTATACCTTGGATTCAGACTAAAATTTTATGATTTTATGCAGTTTAAGAATGACCTACGTTACTAAGCGGGTTTATTCAGACCGTATTTACCCATTTGAATCGTATAGGTAGATTATAAACTAAAGAAAATTGTCTAATGGTAACCAGAATATGATACAAATTACGTACTGGTGGTGAAGTGGTTAAGGGGAGATTTTTACTTCAGGGGGTGATTTTTCTGGACCATTAGTGAGATTTTAAGACGTTCGCCCCATTAGTTTGGCGATTTCAAGGCCCCTCCCCCTATTTCTTGTCCATTATAAGACCTTTCCAGGCATTTAGGTGTCGATTTTTTTCCTGGCACGCGATAGCGATCCTGAAATTCAGGAGGATCCAGCCTTCGGCCGGGACATTTTGCTGCCGTAAAATGTACCAATTTATCTCGAAGGGGGTTTTGGGGGGTATTTTTTAAGCTTGATGGAGGTCGAGTAAGCAAAGTAAAAGCCTAACTATAATACTCAAACATATATCTTTGCCATGCTCAAAAAGTGTAACCCAATCTTATACCTTTATATTCCTTTATTTATATGAGCAAACAAAACAATCCTAAGCAAACAAAATCAACAGAAAATAACCTCTCCAATATGATAGCGTCAGATAAATTAATTTCTGGCTAAGATTCAACGATTTTTCAAAACGTATAAAGGACCTCTATAAATCCAAGCTGTAAGCAGTATGTCAATCAAGTTTTCACATCCAAAACTTGGTATTAATGAAAATATCGTCTAGTGATATCCAGAATAAAATGTTCATAGTATTAAAAGGGTTAAGGCTGGAGAACGTAAATCCACATATCGAACATAGCATTCTTAAGGGGAGGTTTTTAGTTTGCTCCCTAGACCTCCATTTCAAGCTTTAAACAAATAATCCCAAGTCCCTCCTTTGAGATAAATGTATACATTATTCTACTGACAAATGTCCCGTTGAAAGCCGGTTCCTCCTAAATTGCAGGCTTGCTTTCGCTCGCCAGGAAACATCAACACCTAAATGGCACGAAAGGTTTTAAAGTTGGCAAAAAATGGGGCGAAAGGTTGCCAACAAAATTAGGCGAACGTCTTCAAATCTAAAAGATAATAGAGCTAAACATGAGGGAGAAGGGGTTCCAATAAAGCAAACCTCCCCTGGAAGACCAGACAATTTCGTTTCATCTTAAGCCTTCTTCAAAGGCATGTATTCACGGTTAAGGCTGCAATCACGTGTGTTAAGGGGAGATGAAATTATTTAGTTGCTCATTTATGTATATTTTTATTATTTGAGTTTAGTTTCCTCCCTAGACCTCCATCAAGCTTAAAAAAACACCCCCTAGAGTCCTAGACCATCTTTCAAATAAAATATCCCGGCCGAAGGCTGGTTCCTCTTAAATTACAGGCTCGCTATTGCTCACCAGGAAGAAATCGACACCTAAATTACACGAACAGTGGTAACATTGACAAAGAAATGGGGCAAACGGTCTAAAAATCGCCAAACTAATGGACCGCAAACGTCTTTAAATCTGAAATCAAATGGAGCTAATCATGAGGAAGAAGGGGGACCAAAAATACGACCTATCTCCCCTTAACCATGTTAGCTTTCGTTTCCCTATAATGATAATCAAAACTGAAAATATGGAAGTGTGAGGGTGAGAGGATTTGAGGGTGACTGTGGCTAAAACGGTAACGCAGGGTACAACATAATGTTAGGCCTTGTTCCAAATAAGTTGGCATGAACTCTGGAACATTAACCTTTATAAATCACAAACGACTAGAGCTAATATTTCTACCGTTCAGGAAGGGTCAGTCAGAGAATAAGTGTGGCAATTTACCACCCGTTTGCTCTAGCCCTTTTTCAATTACTGAGGTTAGGGTTCACGATTTCTGGGCTATCTACTTGGAACAGGGTATATTAGTCCAGGGCCAGGGTCACTATGTTATTTGGATATATTAGTCCAGGGCCAGGGTCACTATGTTATTTGGATATATTAGTCCAGGGCCAGGGTCACTATGTTATTTGGATATATTAGTCCAGGGCCAGGGTCACTATGTTATTTGGATATGAGAGCCTTGGTCATTGAGTTCCCGTATCACTTAACCCTTAGAGTACCAGCGACGTGTTTTATCGTTTATTCTAGCTATATTTAGCCGGTATTGTACAGCTTAGGAAGGATCTGCGGTAGTTGAAAGGATTAGTTGATATAGTTTGAAACCATATTATTGCTAGAGGTCCTTTATAATCTGAATGAAATAGTTTTATAGTTGCCACAATATAATGAAAAACATGTCACCGGTACTGACGTGTGGGTTAACACTATCTGGTGCAACGTCTTGGATATGATATTTTGTTTCAGCATTAGACTTTTAATTGAGTTTGCCATTTTCGAACAATGTATCTATAGTTTACCCACTAGACTTATAAAGACGCCTCTCCAGACCTCCTTCAAACTAAAAAAAAAAAAAAAGAAAAAAAAAAAATCCCCAGACCCTCTTCAAGATAAATAAGTGTTTCGGTAGAACACTGTTTCGGCTGAAGGCCAGTTAATCTCATATTGCCGGCTCGCTAGCGCTCGCCCAGGGCATATTGGCACAGTATTGGGTTGAAGCGTCTTATAATCACCAAACTAATGAGGTGAAACGTTTTTTAATCTCCAAACTAATAGAGTATAACAGGGAGGATCCAAATAGACCCGCCCTGCACCAAATAGGGTCAACAGCTGCGAATTGGAGATTATGCTGACAATTTGGCCCTCTTGAAAGGGACCGATTCCCGGGATTGTGGGATCTGGCCCATCGAATATGTGTCTTTATTTTTTGTATAACTACCGTTGTGTTATACCAGTCAAAGTACTAATGGACACTATGTAAAGCTACAATTATGTATATTATATAATTATAACTAATAAAGACGTTATATAAAGGTGCAACTGACTAAAAAAATATATCTTTTTCCACATTATATATATACTTTTCATCAGCTTTAAAGTGAGTAGTCTAAATGTTTACGAGTAGTTGCTTCTGTGTATTTGTATGGATTGTATTGTAATATGCAAGTAATATACGCAATAATGTTCATCTTAACTTACAGCTTGTAACTTTAGTTAACTATTTGTGTGAAATATCGAATAACCTATTCGATGTATTAGGCCTAATCGAAATCCACTTTTTTTTTTCAGATCTTTTGGAGGATGAAACACGCCAAGAATGCTACATATTACCTCTTGTGGTGATGAAGGCAGTATTGGAGGATGAAACACGCCAAGAATGCTACATATTACCTCTTGTGGTGATGAAGGCAGTATTGGAGGATGAAACACGCCAAGAATGCTACATATTACCTCTTGTGGTGATGAAGGCAGTATTTACTCAAGAATGCTACATATTACCTCTTGTGGTGATGAAGGCAGTATTTACTCAAGAATGCTACATATTACCTCTTGTGGTGATGAAGGCAGTATTTACTCAAGAATGCTACATATTACCTCTTGTGGTGATGAAGGCAGTATTTACTCAAGAATGCTACATATTACCTCTTGTGGTGATGAAGGCAGTATTTACTCAAGAATGCTACATATTACCTCTTGTGGTGATGAAGGCAGTATTTACTCAAGAATGCTACATATTACCTCTTGTGGTGATGAAGGCAGTATTTACTCAAGAATGCTACATATTACCTCTTGTGGTGATGAAGGCAGTATTTACTCAAGAATGCTACATATTACCTCTTGTGGTGATGAAGGCAGTATTTACTCAAGAATGCTACATATTACCTCTTGTGGTGATGAAGGCAGTATTTACTCAAGAATGCTACATATTACCTCTTGTGGTGATGAAGGCAGTATTTACTCAAGAATGCTACATATTACCTCTTGTGGTGATGAAGGCAGTATTTACTCAAGAATGCTACATATTACCTCTTGTGGTGATGAAGGCAGTATTTACTCAAGAATGCTACATATTACCTCTTGTGGTGATGAAGGCAGTATTTACTCAAGAATGCTACATATTACCTCTTGTGGTGATGAAGGCAGTATTTACTCAAGAATGCTACATATTACCTCTTGTGGTGATGAAGGCAGTATTTACTCAAGAATGCTACATATTACCTCTTGTGGTGATGAAGGCAGTATTTACTCAAGAATGCTACATATTACCTCTTGTGGTGATGAAGGCAGTATTTACTCAAGAATGCTACATATTACCTCTTGTGGTGATGAAGGCAGTATTTACTCAAGAATGCTACATATTACCTCTTGTGGTGATGAAGGCAGTATTTACTCAAGAATGCTACATATTACCTCTTGTGGTGATGAAGGCAGTATTTACTCTGAACTTTCAATCTGTAAATTTCATTGTATGCAACACTGAAATACTAGTATATATTAACAATCATTCTGGTTTACACGATAATAATTTTTCATCAACATAACTGCATGCTATATCCATGACTAATAAACATCTATTTAATATAATTTTAATACCCTTTTCTTAATATTAGCTGATAGTATTAATCAAAATATTTGTAATGTAATATTTGAATTAATTACAATGAACCAATTTGGCGGATTTGATATGTGTTGTAAGGTTCTACTACTGGATTGATTTGGTTGTAATCTAGATATTGCTTATTTAACAGGGTATTAGGGGATACGATGAATTTATATGTTGTGAAACATAGTATTAATATCCTTATTATACACAACGAAAATATATTTCACAAATGTAATTTTCAAATTGATATATCCATTATCAATTTACTCAAAACAACTGAGAATATTAACGGAGATATCTGCTAAAGACGTGAACAAAATACAAGCGTGACCATTTCAAAAAATTATTGATCTTTGTGAGATAAATATATGAAAATATAGCTGTAAAAGTAAATGCAGTACAAAGACATACCCGGTATACAACTTAGCATATTTGTTTGGCTAGATAGCAGAACGAGAAGTCAGAGTATGATTTGGGACGATAATTTAATTTATCACAAACTACAGAGAGAGAAAAACTATTACTATCAACCTACTGGGCTTCAACCCTCATAGGGCTGGGTAAATAAAAAACAAAACAAAGACAATGGCAAAAGCTATATCATCATGTCATAGGTGAGGATGGTAACCAATGTATGAAAAGGAAAATTTAATCAACTAGGAGAAAGTTGATAGCGGCAATAAACAAAACAAATTTTTTTTTTTTTTTTAAGAGACAATGAACGGAGGAAGGAAAAACACATAAAACAAAAAGGTCCATGTGCCTAAAGGCATCCTCCATTCATAAAATGTTTGTAACAACTGGATTTCAATATTTGTAGATTGTAAGTTTGTGGAAAGCAATTCGAGGGAAGTGAATTCCAAAGAGTAGTAGCCCTGGGGATAAATGAATTCTGATAAGCAGAAGTCCTGCATTGTGGAGGAGAAAGTGTAAATTCAGCGAGGATAGTGCGGAGGGACTTGGTACGTAGATATTGTCGACGCTCAGCTTCATACAGGAGGCACTCACAAAGAAATAACGGACCATGATCGAAGTCTTACATTGAGGGCAAAATGGGGAAAGAGACGGAGGCGATGCGGAGGCGCGTCAAGATCACCTGATTCGCCCAACATGGATCAAGTGAGGATGGCTATGGGTGCACTTCATCCAGAATACTCCGAAGTTGATTAGTGCTTTGAACATTAGCCCATTCCCTCTGCCAATCTGCCCAAACACAATTGCGGAGTATAGGGAACAAATCAGATAGGCGCAACACAGTAGTGGATGGTGTGCCCCTGCAAGCCTGATTTGCTATTTCGGAGAATAGGTTTGGCACAAAGTTTTGGCAAACAAATGAAGGAGAATTTTGGGAGCTTCAAGTGTGTGTGAAACCAATCATATTGAAATTTGGTTTAGAGAATGAGAAAGAAATGATTAAGAGTACTAATCACATGGTGTTTCTCTTACCATACTATATGTTATCAATCAGAATGAAAGATTTTTAAATGCCAAAAGGGGGCACCCAGGTAAGCCTTTTGCACTCTATAAAGGTCTCAGCCACTAACCCAATTTCATCCAGAATCAAATGAATACCTATGAATGTCTATGTTAGCAGCTAGCTTACTTTATAGTAAAGGCTTATGTATTTTAGAGAGTAGTGCCTAGGACTAAATCTGTATTTAGATATTCATCGGAAACGTCCCTTATGAAATGAATAATAAACTACATCAACTGCAGTTACTGTTGACACAAAGTTCAGACAAGATTTTATCTAACCACATTACTGTACACCATTACAAAGTGGTCATTATCATTTTGCTAATTGATTGAGTAAATTAGAGTAAATTAATTAAACGTGGTTATCTGTATAGCAGTTCAGGCGACCAGTAGGTGACAGGTCAGTTGAACCAGTGCCACTTCAACCAGTGCCACTTTAACCAGTGCTAACTCAACCAGTGGCCACTTCAACCAGTGATCATTTCAACCAGTGACTATTTTAACCAGTAGGTTAGGTTAGGTTAGGTTAGGTTAGGTTAGCTTAGGTTAGGTTACTGGTTAAAATGGTCACTGGTTGAAATGGTCACTGGTTGAAGTGGCCACTGGTTGAGTTAGCACTGGTTGAAGTGGCACTGGTTCAACTGACATGGAACCGACCAGTATGATACCGGCAAGCAATAAAAAACACGATTTAGAACTATTCTGAGTATAAATGATAAGGAAGACAAAAGGTAGAACTGCCTGTGGCGAATGCCTCCCCCAGACTGAAAGAGTAACAGGGCAAAAAGGTCTGGACACACTGAGTTTGAAGCAATATATTTAAGTCATAGATTGAGGGAAAGATGGATTCAGGGAGAGAGTTCCAGAGCTCAGCTGCTGAATAGAAGAAAAGGGGAATATTGGTTAACTCTTGAGTTGCAGAGTTGCACAGAGTATGGGTGGGATTGTGTTGCAAGACAGGTACTATATCCTCTACGTAGAGGGGGTGGTATACACTGAGAGAGCTCTGAGGTACACTGATTATTGTAATTGCGGTAGAATATAGAGAGAGATTCAACATTTCGGTGAAGAGAAAGAGACTGCAGAGACAATGAGTGGATGTGAATTAATGATGCGAAAGGCTTTCTTTTCTACTTTGTATATAAATGCTGTGTAAGAGGAGCCTCCCCACACGTGCAAACAATACTCAATAAATGGATGATCTGTGCCCCTGTACAGACCAAGAAGCTGTGCAGGGTTAAAGAATCCCCGTGGGCGGTTGAGCACACCTAGTTTCTGGGAAGCTGTTTTAGAAAGAGTGGTAAAATGATTTTTCCAAGAGAGATTATTAAAAGAAAAAGAGACACCGGGAATATTAAGACAAGATGAAGGGTTAATTTGTATATATGTCATTGAAGAGTAAGGGATAGTCTTGTGGAAGGTTGTGACGGAGTAGACAAATGGAGAAGTTGAGTCGGAGATAGTAGAAAGATCAGAAGATTTTTTTTTTTTTTTTTTACTATATTCCAATTCTCCCTCTCGGGCATAGGCTGAGAGCCTGTACATTATACCGCTTAACACGGTGAAGCCCATGAGGTCTCGTCCCAGTCTAGGGAGTGAGACATGTGAGGCACCCATTCACCGCTCGAAGCAGCCCAATCTCTGAAGCTACTTCACCTCTGCGCTTCACTGTCTCATCCCCGAGACTCGGACCCTCACTCTCTTAATGCCACCTATTGAGCAATTAACTTACTAGGCATTGTTCCCATATAGCATATTTTGAATATGGGAAGACTCATACAGTGCTATTTAATCAGGGAACAATGAGGGTATGTTTTGGGCTTTTCGGTGAGCTTTGTGGTAATGCACTGATACTATGTACAGCACAAATTCCATCCCAAAAATGTCTTCCCATTGACATATCGGGATTCAAACCCGGGTCTATTGGATTACCAGTCCAGTGGCAAGACCACTCCACCACACGTCCCCTATGGCCTCCTCACGTGAGTTTTAAAGTGATTGCTGGGAGGGATGTTGTGGAAAGTTAGTTGAATAGTGTAATGTAGAGTCATCAGCATACAGTATGAGTGAATGGGGCTGAAGGTGCAGTTGACAAGATTGTTAATGAATAATAGGAAGAGAATTGGAGATAGGACAGAACCCTAAGAAACACCGGAGTTGATAGGTTGAGGAAGTGAACGGTGGCTGTCCACAACTGAAACTAAGGAACAGCCGGAAAGGAAATTAGAGACAAAGGCACAGATGGAGGGATAGAAACCGAAGGAGGGTAGTTTGGAAATAAGGGATTTGTGCCAGACTCTATCGAAGGCCTTCGATATGTCTAGCACAACAGAAAAGTCTCACCGAAGTCCTGAATGGAGGATGACCAAGAATTAGTAAGATAAAAAAGAAGATTACCAGTAGAGCGTCCCTTGAGGAAGCCATACTGGTGGTCTGAGAGTAGGTTATGAGAAGATAAATGATTAAGAAATGTTGAGGTAGGAATTGTTTAAAACACTTTATAAGATATGCAAGAAATGAGAGTAATTGGACGATAGTTGGAGGGTTGAGAGAGGTCACCCATCTTTGGGACAGGTTAAATGAGAGCGAACTTCTAGCAAGAGGGGAAGATATTAGAGGAGAGACAGAGACGGAAAAGTTTGCCGAAGCAGGGAGTCAGCACGGAAGCACATTTTTTTAGCACAACAGTAGGAACACCGTCCGGACCTTACGCCTTCTTAGTTTAAGCCTAGAGATGGTGGAAAGTACATCCTTGGAAGAGATTAGGATTTAAGGCATAAGTAGGAAAGAGGGGGATAGAGAAGGAGGAATAGCACAGGAATCATCCAAGGTGGAGTTTTTAGCAAAAGTGTTAGCAATGAGTGAAGCTTTGTCAGAGGAGGAAGTGACGGTAGTGCCGTTAAAGCTGAAAAGAGAAGGGGTCGGTCCCCATGAAGGGTAGCATTGGCCCCCACAGGCTACCCCGACACTACCCCAGCACCCGCTCCGACTCAAGAAGTCTACGCCCCATCAAGACAAACTACAGGTGTAGGTGGTGGTCATGTTATCCCGTGTCCTACGACAGATGAAGAACGATTCCATCCAAGGCAGAGCAACAGAGGCGCAGACCATAATAAGATCATCTACTATAACTATCTGGGAAGAGACCACATAAGTTGGGAATGCCCTAGCCCAAAAAAATGTTGAGTCTCCCAAGCAAAGAGTGACCTGGGAGATATCCACTACGCCCCACCTTCTATCATACCTGCCGCCATCCGGGACGTGCAGTTTAGGTTTTTAATTGACACAGGTGCCAGCCAGAGCAGCCTGTTTTTGAAATTCTACTCCCAACACAGAAACTAATCGGGACCACTCAGCCCTCCTTGGGGCGGACTGAAACATGATCTAATTATACGGTATGGGTTAACCCAAATATTGCCCCACCAATAAAAAGCTGGTACGGTGGAGGCATGCTTCACCGTGATGGAAATGCCTTCTCGCCCGTTTGACGGATACCTTGGGTGGGACATCCTCTCCGTCAACCTTGCTCATCGGGAGCTCGGGGCCTGCCACCTCACCTTTGCAAAACCAGACGATGGCAGCCAGCTTCCACCGACCAGCCTCTAGAATGTTGGAGAGGCCAGGCCCTACTCCGAAGCCTTTTGAAGCCCTTCCGAGCCTACACCGATGCCAGCCCAACCGGACTTGCAGTCGAACTTGCGCAGGTGAATGGGTCCCAGGCTAACCTCATCGCGTGCACCAGCCAAACCCTCAATGATGAGAAAGAGTTACCCTGTACACAAACTGGAGTGCCTGGGACTCAATTTGGGGTGAGGTCGTTCCGGCCGTACATTGCGGGTGTGGAGGTTATCACGAACCTAAACTCTCTTATATGGCTCCGACCCACCCAGTCCACGGAGTCCATGTTGATCTGGTGGCGTGAACTACTGGAGAAGTTCAATTATGAAGTCTACCATCAACCTTGCAAGCTTCACACCAACACGGTTAGCCTATTCCGAGCCCCAGTTACTATGCAGGACTAGAAGGAAAAGCTATTGTGTTAAGTTTAGCAGGACACACAATGATCAGCCAAGGATCAGCAGCTATCCATTTTATTTTTTCTATATGAGAGGGAGACAAAAGGCAGAACTACCTGTAGCGAGTGCCTCCCCCATAGTTGAAAGAGTGACAGGGCCAAAATCTAGGGACGTTCGAGCCAAAATGCCTGGACACACAGAGTTTGAAGTAATTTAACCCTTATTTAGCGGCGAGCAACATAAGTAGAGTTAAATAAAGCTGGACTATGTGGCGGCGCTCGACATAACTCGAGTGGCAATTTCAGCACGTAATGTGGCTGAGAGAGAGAGACAAGTGGTGGCAGGAGACTAGCGAGCGTATGACTGCTCCAGACCACCGCGGCGAACCTACTGACACAAATCTCAGCTCCCTCCTCCCTCTCTCACTCGCTACATACTCAATTATGTACTGAAAGTACCGAATTACCTGCTTTTTGCACTCGCGTTGCACGGTTATTGCAAGAAAACTATCCATCATACAAGGATCGTTATGGTGTCATTCGAAAGCTCTGTTTATGCCCTTTCAGGGATAGGTACTTGTTTTACGTTCTGGGTCTTATTTAGGCATGAAAATGATCACGTAAACAGCCCTATTTTGGCTAAAAACACCCCGCTGTGCGGTACACATAAATAAACCGCATAGGCCGCTCGTAAGGTGTTAAGTCATAAGAGGAGGGAAAGACTGATTCTGGGAGAGAGTTCCAGAGCTCAGCTGTTGAATACAAGAAAGACTGAGAGTAACATTTCACTCTTGGGTTGGAGAGTTGCAGAGAGTAGGGTTGGGATTGTGTCGCAAGACGGGTGCCACATACCCTATGTAGAGGAGGTGGTATACACTGGGAGAGCTCTGAGGAGCACTAATTATTGTAGTAGCGATAGAATGGCGAGAGAGATGCAACATTGCGGCGAAGAGAGACAGATTGCAGAGAGTTGGTTAGTGGACAGGAATTAATGATACGAAAGGCCTTCCTTTCTACTTTGTCTAGGAGTGCGGTGTGAGAGGATCCTCTCCATACATGTGAACAATACTCAATACAAGGACGCACTGTGCCCCTGTACAGAGCAAGAAGCTGTGCAGGGGTAAAGAACCCCTTGAGGCAGTTGAGCACACCCAGCTTCTGGGAGGCTGCCTTAGCAAGACTGGTAATATGGTCCTTCCAAGTAAGAGCCAAAGATAAAGAGACACCAAGAATATTGAGAGAAGATGAAGGATTGATTTTTGTATTGTTGAAGAATAATGAATAATCCTTTGGGAGTTCCGGACGGGTAGTAAGATGGAGACATTGGGTTTTGGAAGCATTAAAGGCAACAAGGTTTTCTCTGCCCCAATTGAAAATAGTAGTTAGATAAAAAGATAAGTGTTGTATGGCTTCTTTAAGTTTGTTTTTGAGGGATTGCTGGCTGGGGCATTCTGGAAAACTAAATGAGTAGAGTAGATTAAGGTAGAGTTGTCTGTGTATGAATGGATGGGAATGGAGGTAAACTTTCTTCTACTCAACATCTGAGCTCTGGAACTCTCTCCCAGAATCAGTCTTTCCCTCTTCCTATGACTTAAATTGCTTCAAACTCCGTTTGTCCAGGCATTTTGGCTCGAACGTCCCTTGATTTTGGCCCTGTCACTCTTTCAACTATGGGGGAGGCACTCGCTATAGGCAGTTATGCCTTTTGCCTCCCTCAATCACATAGAAACAAAAATTGAGAAGATAATTTATGAAAATTAGAAAGAGAATAGGAGAAAGGACAGAGCCCTGAGGAACACCGCAGTTGATAGGATGAGGAAGTGAGTGATGGCCATCCACAGCCGCAGCTATGGAACGGCCGGAAAGGAAAATAGAGACAAAAGCACAGATGGAGGGATAGAAACCGAAGAAGGGTAGTTTAGAAATTAAAGATTTGTGCCAGACTCTATCGAAGGCCTTCGATATGTCTAGTGCAATAGAAAAGTTCTCACCGAAGTCCCGAAAGGATGACCAAGAGTTAGTAAGATATGAAAGAAGATCACCAGCTGTAGAGCGATCCTTAACCTCTTCTGTAACAGCGACGGCTATAGCCGTCAGTAGACAACTAACTCCACAGTCCCAGCGACGGCTATAGCCGTCAGTAATGTACTTTCCTTGTAACTGCCTGTACAACCCTGTACCAGGTACCACAACCGTTTGAGCACTGCTCTAGTTATGGCAACACTTCTCAGCTTATATAAGACCCACTGCAGGGTGGGAGGGCTAGTCTCGCTTCATCTCTTGAGGGGGAAAGTTGTTCTCTCTTGCCATATTGGCCACAGTGCTTGGGACTGCAGGGGACTTTTATTACTGTATCCTACGGTACTGGATGGGTTAAAGAAGCCATACTGGCAATCTGAGAGCAGATTATGAGAAGAGAAATGCTTAAGAAACTTGGAAGTAAGAATAGTTTAAAAAACTTTAGAGATACAAGAAATGAGAGCAATTGGATGATAGTTGGAGGGTTGAAAGCGGTCACCCTTCTTTTATGACAGGTTGAAGGAAAGCAAACTTCCAGCAAGAAGGGAAGACATTAGCGGAGAGACAGAGACGAAAGAGTTTGCCGGTACCAAGAGACTTGGGTGACCCTCACGCTAACCCGCCCGATTCAAAGGACACCCAGTCTATCTCAGAAACCATGTCTCCATGGAGGAGGGCAGGACCATCCATCCCCACACTCGAGTCATCCTCAACTTCCTACATGGCGGCCCGGGGGCCCACTTGGTAGAGAAACCTTTCGACAATGGTTTTGGCCCCTAATTGCAGAAGACACCATCGCAGAAGTAGTGATGGGTTGCCGGGGCTTCACCCTCAGGAAGGATATATACAAGTTTGCTGTCACCAATGGATACCTCCATGCTAACCGGCCATTCAAGATGTTGGGACCTCTGCCTTCATACAACGGATACTACTTTTTAGTCATATTCATTGATGTCTTCACCAGCTTCCTGATCGCAGTCCCCGTGAAGAACCACAACTTCCTCACCACCACCAGAGTCCTGCTGCAGAACGTCAACACCGCCTTTGCCATTCCGACCTGCATTCTCAGTGATCGTTATTGAGAATACGTGGGCCAATTCTCGGGGGCCCTGTCTGATCTGTTCGGGTATGCCATCTCCGACACCTCCCTCTACCACCCACAAGGGAGCTGCCTCGTGTGGGCCACATGGCCTTATGCAGTTTCCCGCGAAATGATGTCCATATGTTCTTAAGGCAACGCCATCTGCAAGAAATCCTATCGATCCCTGGATAATGCCCTCCGAGCCTCCATGTTGAGAGCAGAGCACGTGACTTGCCTGAGATTTTGACTTTGATTGAGTGGAGCCTTAATCAGGCCACCCACACTGCCACAGAATACTTGCCCATGAGCTCCTGTTCGACAGGCTTCCCAACCTACCCTCCACCCTTAGCCCTGGGTGGAGACAAATAAACAAGATGTAGAGCAGAATTTCCCACCCCACATCACTGCATGTTGTAAGAGACGACTAAAGGGGACTGGCCTGACCATCGACCTACTATCTTAAGGTATCATGACTAAATGGAATATCATAAAATTCCTCTCAAAAGGTAGAATACAGTCTAACTTTGGTCCCTTCAGGACAATAACAAATATAGGTACCGCCCCACCAATTAGCAATGGTGGTAAAGTTAGTCAGGGGTCCACAGCATTTGGCTGTGGGGCAAAATGCGTCTTCCGTACATACCCCTAATGTGGTTCAACCTTTAGTGCACCTGGTTAAGGTACGAGTTACTAGTATCTTGATTACCAACTTCATAGATGTTGTGATGACTCAAAACAGGATAGCTTCACCATGTAGGTGTGGGAGCCTAATCAGGCTGCCAGAGGTGCTATAAAGGGCTATCTATGAGTAATTTATTTAGGTCCTACACAACAACAGCAACAAACCCCCCATCTCGGTCCTACCCCTCAATGCATAAGACGCCTTCCCTGTGCACCACCAGGACTGCTTCACCTTGCTGAAGGCTACACTAGAGAAAAGCCACCTTGATCCCATCCCCGACAACATCCCGCAGACCAACCCCTACTCTGTGGGCAAACAGGTGGCCATCATTAACCACACCCTGTCGGTGAAGAACAAGGTGGTGCCGAGGTACGTGGGCTCATACACAATGATAGCCATGGTGAACAACTTCCAAGTGATGGTGGAGGTGCCAGGACGAGACCCAGTGACGTATAATGCAAGCCACTCCAGACTGTCCTTTGTCAATGATGACATTCCCCCTCACACTCCAACACTCACCCTCTCCCACACCTCGTCCCTCCCACCACCATTACCAGTCTTACCAGAACTCCCCAAGGATATCTTCAATGACATTTATTGACTACAAGAATTCCTTATACCAGCACATCCATTCCCGGGTATGCTTCCTGCAACCCCTCTAGCCAAACCATCTTGCACGCCCCAGACCATTTCTCCTGCCACCTACCACACTTCCAGTTCTGCCACCCCAGATACCACCAGGTACGCCCACTGCAACCTCTCCAGCTGGACCTCTCCCTCCTGCCCAGCCACTCCAAATACCCAGAAGTACGCCCACTGCGAACTCCCCGGTAGGAATTACCCCTCCTGCCTAGCCACCCCAGATGTCCTCAGGTACACTCGCTGCGACCTCTTCATCTGGACATCCCCCTACCGCCCTGTCACCCCTGATACCTAGTATATTTTCAACCTAGAAGCTTGCCTCTTTTCACCCACCTGAACTGACCCTGAACTAGATGCAGCCCCGCTGGTTCAGTCAATTATGACTCAATTAGATAGAATCTCCCGCTCGCCTGATCATCCTTCTGCCATAAACAATGCAAGGATCACCCCACCACCATTCCTTCACCGAGGCTTCACCACCATGGACCACCTCTACTTCCTTGCCGCCATCGACACCCCGGTGTACTCATCTACGTTCAAACAAGTTGGATGCAACCCAAAGGGTCCAGGGCACCCTCCAACTAGTAGAATAGTTTCACCAGCACCCCCACGAGAAACGGTAAGGGACGGAAAGCACCATTCCTGTATCTACGAGATTATGCAATACAGCAGACATGAGACCAGACTGGTGGACAGCACTGACAAGAATAGAGGCTTAAGAAAGATGCTTATGAGTTTGGGTTAACAGCACATCTTGTGAAAAAGAACAATTGACGAGACCCTCTATCCTGCCACAGCTACCACTGAACTCTGTTCTGAGATGGAGGAAGTAAAGTAGCTGATAGCCGGTGCCATATCTGGAATCCAGACAACTAATTTAATGAGCTGGAGTGACACTGAAGAGACAATTTGTCCCATATCCTGGCTGCTTGGAAGCAGGAGTAACAACGAAGCTGAATATCTCCCTGATGAAGGAGCTGCACCTGCGACACTGAGGCCCAACACCCAGTACCTGATGAAGGAGCTCCCCCCTACAACACCGAGGCCCACCACCCGGTATCAGAAGAAGGAGGGGCACCTTCAAAATAAAGTCCAGCCGCCTGGTTGATCTCTAAAACCCTTCTGGCTCAGATAACCACACTGCATACCCAACTTGTGACACTGAGGCCCGTCGTCAAGCAGATACACTGTTGTATTTGTTTTCTATTTCATTCTTGTATTATATTTTTTTTAAATAAACCTTTTTTCCGTGTATATTTCTTTTGTTTCCTACTCCCCTAACTAAGCTCTCCTGATTTAGATAAAATAATATTTGCATTTCAATAAATAAACATATACAGTACATGAAATAAACACTCTCAATAACCTACAAATAAATATACTTTAACAAACTATAAATAACACTTAATGAACACTACAATCCGTGGAATCTCCTTATGCTTTTTGCTAACGTTCCCAAAGCGTGTTAATCTGATTTCTGATATTGTTAGTTTGATGTAAAATATAGCAAAGCGGTGCTTCAGCAACTTAGATACCGGAAGATTGCTTATGATCGTCCTCCGATACCTCATTACCTGGTCAACATTGTTCAAGAATGATGTTGATGTGCAACATGTACAGTATATTACACCTAAATTGATATATACATGTAAACTAGACTCACTCTCATACTATGCCCGCTCTTATTAATTACTTCCTTTCCATTTAACTGTCATATTTGACCATCCTTGGGTCCATCAGCACGCAAAGATGGTTATATATACTATTATACAGTATATATATATACAGTATATATATATATACAGTATATATTATACCCCATAATAATAGAACACAAGTATAATTTATTAACCCCTTTAGTTAATCATATAATTAACTACACCTTGATTATTAATCCCTAAGTTAATCTCATCACACAGATATAATAATGTAGATTGTTTATATTTACAGATTATAAACATTAACTGCAAACATCTTATCCCCCCTAGACATCACAGAATGTTTGAGTTATTCGATACACATCTCCTCATGACCCTCCTAGAAATGCTGACGACACAACTCCCCTCTGCCTCTCACAGAGAGAGAGAGAGCTTGGGTGGATCACTCCAGCTTGGGCTCTGAATCAAGGAAGGTTACACACTTTACCTCTCCTGCTATTCACCCCCTCTCCCATAGTTATTACAGCCAAATCAACTCATAAACTCAGAGTAGCTCATAGACTAACTCATAGACGAACTCATAGACTAACTCATAGACTTATTGGACAAAGCCCCTTAACCTCTATTAGTGTATATCTCCAGACTGAGTTTATAACCTTATTCTGACTCCTTCTATAACCACTTTGAGTATATCTAAACTGTTGTATTACTAAATATTATAAGTTACCATATAATCCAGCTTTCTTTACTCCTTATATATATTATTGCCGTATATACAGTGTTACGTCCTGGGATATATAAACACTGGGCTCTTTCTATTGGACTAGGTATGCGGCAACAACGGAAAACGCTAGATCCCACCCTTATCTATAAACCCAGGCAACAAACCACCCTAAACCGTCAAGAGTCCTGCCTGGACAACAAGGTATCCTATGACTCGGTTACAGGGTGCACGCACTATAGACTGCTGATAGTCAAGCAGGCTATATAAAAGATCACACAATTAAGTTGACTTAAAGCTTCAAGGAAAAGATAGATAACGGAATTAAATTGCAGAAACAATTTAATAACATACTAGAAGAAAGTACATTTAACATTACGTTAATTAATACAACTAATCACCCCTGCGTGAAAGAAGGTGAAAGCAAACAGTCCTCAAAACATCGTATAGGTAGACAAGATGCAGGTTTCTAAACTGCATGCGGCTACTGTAGGATCTGATGCTTAGCAAAGAAAGTAAGTTACGGATTTAGAGAACTCTTAACTCATAAGCAGGAATAAATACTAGTGATAGGCCATACAGTGTATAATGGCATAGGTATAATTAAATAAAGGCAGCAACTTGCAACATAACCACATACAGGTGTGCTTCTCACTCTTAGTCAGGCAAGCCTGCTCGGACAGTCTCTAAGCCACACCCTGACTCACAATGCACACAAAGACGGTAAACTGTGGCACAATAACAAGTATACAGATATAATAAACCGCTAGCTGTTAATCTGCCAGGTGGCAGAGGTCTAGCCGGAAGGATATAGGCTTCGGATACCCGGGCTGAGCCACCTGTTCTAGCCTAGGGACGTTCCCAAGTCTGTGCACCAAATTACTCTAATTGAAAGGGTGCTCTCTTGAGAGACTCAGATCCCAAGTATCTGACTCTCTCCTGGCGACCCTAAAACAAACGCAAGACGTGCTAGCGCAGTGCTGAGTGGACTAGGCAAAGGGCCCTCACACAACACAACACTAGACACACAGGCACACAGACAAGAAAATGCCCCCAGACTCCCACAGGTATCCTAGTAAAGTCGTGCAGGTCCACAGGACTCGCACCAGCAGACTTTACTTAAAGGATCGCAAAAAGCCTATGCCATACAGTGTATAATGGCATAGGTAAAATTAAATAAAGGCAGCAACTCGCAACATAACCACATACAGGTGTGCTTCTCACTCTTAGTCAGGCAAGCCTGCTCGGACAGTCTCTAAGCCACACCCTGACTTACAATGCTCACAAAGACGGTAAACTGTGGCACAATAACAAGCATATAGATATAATAAACCGTTAGCTGTTAATCTGCCAGGTGGCAGAGGTCTAGCCGGAAGGATATAGGCTTCGGATACCCGGGCTGAGCCACCTGCTCTAGCCTAGGGACGTTCCCAAGTCTGTGCGCCAAATTACTCTAATTGAAAGGGTGCTCTCTTGAGAGACTCAGATCCCAAGTATCTGACTCTCTCCTGGCGACCCTAAAACAAACGCAAGACGTGCTAGCGCAGTGCTGAGTGGACTAGGCAAGGGCCCTCACACAACACAACACTAGACACACAGGCACACAGACAAGAAAATGCCCCCAGACTCCCACAGGTATCCTAGTAAAGTCGTGCAGGACCAGGACTCGCACCAGCAGACTTTACTTAAAGGATCGCAAAAAGCCTCCCCTCCGGTCTAGCCCCTGCTCACCTGCCACAAGAACACACTAGCAAGCATGAAACCACCAAATATGAGACAACAAAAAAGCTTCCTAGGTCTCATTAACAATTATATCTCTGCATAAGGCCCAAAATCCTATCTAGTTATCTGAGAGCTCGTCGTTAATACAATGATAGATATAAGGTCTATCAAGGGGATGGGGTAATTAAATAGACTGGTGAAGTAGTGGAAAGAAGGTATACAAAGTAAGAGAGAAAGTTTCTAAGTGGGGTTGAGAGGGATAGATATCAAGGGGGTCCGAAGGGTACGACAGTGAGGTGAGCTCTGAGTCTTGAATCTGTCTGGACCCCACCCTAGGCATGCGAAATACATCCCATGCTTGGCAACACTCAACACCGTTGCCGGGTCAAAATCGTCTACCCCTTGCGTGAGTCGAAACTAAGCCTAACGTTGCGATCAATTGGCAACAATCAGGCTCGTCCCAAGCTAGTCTCTCCGCGCCCGCGCGAAGCAACGTCCCCCAGCCGGTCTCTCTCTCCCGCTCGTCTCCTCCCACTCTCACTAGACTTACATCTTATATATAATAATGAAACAATCAACTATCGAGAATAAAATATACTAAGATGCGTTGGTTAAGAATAAGGGCAGCTTCAAGCTGTGAAACAACATAAGAATATCCCAGACATTAGTTACATTGTCGTAGGATATATACTAAGGACCGCCAGCCGGTTTCTAAACGGCTGGGCAGCCGACACTCGCGCATGCCCGCATGTGGCTACTATGTAGGAGCGTCACAACAGTATATATCTCAATCATATGCATGGTATAGATACTATTATATAGGCAAAGTTGGTGTTTAACTAATCTCGTACTTGATATCTGTGACTTTCTTTCGACGGAAAGAATGAAGTGTCTAGAGCTACCAAGATTGTTAGCCAGAAAATAACAATATGAAGTGTAATATAAGACTGAAAGTAATCCTGGATGGTACCAGAATACACATAAGAATGAGATATCACCCCAAACAGAATATTACAAACACAACGGTTGGTCTCACAGGGTAGCTCATTAATAGGAATCAATAACTGAAAACGTGGTAAACAAAATATTCACTATCGTAAATTAGCACAGTTCTGCAATTGAGATTCTATGAAAACAAAATCCTGAATATGTATGCAAAGCACACTGGGGAAATTAATAACACTACCATTTTGAAAGTGAGCCTAAGTGATAAGGACAATCAAATAATTGCAGATAATTAATGTGTTGCAGCAAATGTAATTACCAGGGAAAGGAAAAAGATCGAAAAAAAAAACTAGCCTGGCAATTAATATATAGGTACACATGAAAGCTGAAAAAATCATAATATAATACAGAAGCCAAGATATTAAGATGTAATGTTGAAGGAAAACCATTTTAAACAGATATAAAACAAGATCAAATGAAAGACGATCAGAGAATATAAAAGGATTTTAAATGTATCAGAGAGAGAGAGAGAGAGAGAGAGAGAGAGAGATTACCAAGGCTATGTGAGAAAACGTATAACCAGTAAGAAAAGCGATATCGAATCACAACAATATAACTACACTGGTGGTTGATGGTCCCTGTACATGTAAGGGGAATGTTTGTTTGTTTTTTTCTTACCCCTTTCTTCATTCTTAGCCCGATTAGTTTGGCGATTATAAGACCATTTGTGCCATGTAGGTGTCGATGGCGAGCCTGTAATCTAGGAGACATTTTCCTACCGAAAAATGTACAAATGTATCTAGAAGCAGGGTCGTGGGGGGGGGGGGGGGGGGGGCATATTTTAAAGCATGATGGAGGTCTTGGGAGGAAAGTACAAATAATAACTAATCAAATAAGTAAATGAACAAATAAATACGAATCTTCCCTCAAGCCGGTGTCACACGAGCACTTTAGCGGCGAATGTATCGGAGTCACAGTATCCGACTACAAAGTTACCTGAAATAGAGTTTACTACCTGACATTTTTCGCTTTCATTATGACTGTATTTTGTATCTTAGGAGTGCCAATATAAGCATAAACAGCACAATCGATTAAGGGAGCCCACCTCGATTTGTTTTCACTTTCTCTCCCTCTCTCTTTGGCTTGCATCCATTCGGCCCCATTCAGCATACTGTTTTAAGACGTTTACCCCCATCCAGGTGTCAATATTTTCCTGGTGAGCGGTAGCGAGCCAGCATACATTTGTTTTTGTTTTGAGAGCAAGCTAAGTTTGTACATTTTTCGATAGAAAAATGCCTCCGGCGAAGCCGGATTTCTCCATACTATGCTGGCTCGCTATCGCTCGCCAGGAAGATATCGAAACCTGGTTGGGGATCTATCTATCTATCTATCTATTGCCTGACGCCGTGATCCCCGAAGAGGTGGCCACGAACGAACCGCCCCCATGCACCTCTGTCCCCAGTCAGTCGATGCCCCTCCCCCCAACCAGCACCACCTTCGTTCATGTACTTCCTCACTCCATTCTTCCACCTCTCATTCGGTCTACCTCTCCCTCTCTGTCCCTCCACCTCGCTCTCGTACACCCTCTTAGTCATTCTCTCGCTTTCCATACGTTCCATATGGCCGAACCATCTCAAGTTGTTCCTTTTCACACTTTCCAGGACATCTACCTCCACACCACACCTCCTTCTTACTTCCTCATTAGTCTGTCTATCACTCCATGTAACTCCGCACGCACGCACTCTTTAAGTAATTAATTTCCACTGCTCTCACTCTTGGTCTGAGTCTCTCAACCAACGTCCATGCTTCGCTTCCATAAGTCAGTGTCGGGATTACCACACTGTCATGCAAGGACTTCTTCACTTCCATACTGACCACCCTATTTCTTGTTACTGCTTTTAGCGTTCCTACAAACCTCTTCCCCTGTTGTACCCTCTCCCACACTTCTTCATCCATAGTCCCATCTTTACTCAACACACTTCCCAGATACTTAAAAGAGTTGACGATCTCCATAGCCTGACCATTCAGCTTCACCTCACACTCTGTGACTTCACCCCTTTCGAAGACCATAACCTTGCTCTTCCCCGCATTTACCTTCAAATTCCGTTTTTCGCACACTGTTCCAAACTCATTTACCAGACCCTGCAACTCCCATTCATTATCACTCATCAGAACTGTATCATCCGCAAACAGCAGTATAGGTAGCTTCCACTCAATTCCCTCCCTTTTCAGCGATACACCAACATCCACTGCTCTTGATAGTATTTCTTTCATGACTCCATCCATATATACAGTAAACAACCACGGGGACATCACACACCCCTGTTTCAAACCAACATTCAGGCCAAAGAACTCGCTCTGCTCACTCTCCACACGTACTGCCGCCTTTGCACCCTCATACATGCTCTTCAATGCTTTCAGCAACTTGCTCTCTACTCCGTATATTCTAAGTACTTTCCACAAACCTTCTCTATCCACTCTGTCATAGGCCTTCTCCAAGTCCATAAAGGCAACATACACCTTTTGTTTCTTCTCCAGATGCTTCTCCACAACACAATTCAGGGTAAAAATCTGATCTACACATCCTCTTCCCTTCCTAAAACGTCCCTGCTCGTCGCCTATCCATTTCTCCGTTCTCACTCTCACTCTCTCAATCACTACCCTACTGTATACCTTCCCTACTACGCTTAGAAGGCATATTCCTCGGTGGTTACCACACACTCCTTTTTCCCCTTTGCCCTTATATAGGATATGGTTGGGGATAAACGTCTTAAAACAGTTGGGTAAATGGGGTCTAATGGATACAAGGCAGAGATAGAGAAAAAGGAGAAAACAAAAAGCAGGTGACCCCCCTTAAACTAATCGTGGATTCAAGGCCCCGATAAATATAGCCGATAAACTTACTATACTCGATTTGGTTTAACATGGCGGAAAGTAAAACCCCCAGCAGTTGATGTATCGATACTTGGTGGAATAATATTAAACCTCTATGTCTGTGTATCATATTATAGGTAGGTTTTCACAATTAACATCATATTTTTTATATATACACTTTGTAATAGCCGAGTAATTAAGATGGGGATAAGTCAGTTTCTCGCCAGCTTAAAAATAAATAAATAAAGAAAAACAATATTTTATAATTATATACCGGTATATATATTGAGTATATATCACAAATACACGTGAGCCATCAACTGTTTCTAATCTCTCAGTGGGGTTCGAACCGCCGACCGTCAGGACGATAGCCATACATTGTATGGTATTCTGGAATATGGATCCTACGTCTAGGTATGAATTGAAATATATTCTCCTAGTGGGTTTCCCTTCTCCTTAACATAAATAGGATAGAGGGTTGAGTGTCTTTTAGACTGCCGTGGTGTAGTTGATTAAAGCGTTGGCTATCGTCCTGATGGTCGGCGGTTCGAACCCCACTGAGAGATTAGAAACATATATATATATATATATATATATATATATATATATATATAGATATATATATATATATATATATATATATATATATATAGATATATATATATATATAATAACAGGGTATCATGAGACCTGGATTTATCCCCACCATGGTCCTGGTCTGTCATCTACCTGCATACAAACAACGCTTCCTATTAAGGGAGACCACCTCGCTTTTCTCTCTTTCTCTCCCTCTCTCTTTGGCTTGTATCTATTCGGCCCCATTCAGCCAACGGTTTTAAGACGTTTACCCCTATCCAGGTATCAATATTTTCCTGGCGAGCGGGAGCGAGCCAGCATATATATATTTTGTTGTTTTGACAGTAAGCTAAATGTGCACATTTCTCCATACAAAGCTGGCTCGCTATCGCTCGCCAGGAAGAAATAGACACTTGGATGTGGATAAACGTCTTAAAACAGTTGGCTGAATGGGGCCGAATCGATATAAGCCAGAGAAAGAGATAAAAGGAGAGAAAGATAAAACATAAGCCGGTGACCCCCCTTAACTTTTCCTGAAACTCTGAAAGAATATTAATGACTTAGTTTCATAGAGTCTCAACCCTATTAAGATAAGAGGACGCATTTCTTCAGTCAATTCTGGCTATTATCAGACTGTTACCAACTTACCTTATGTTTAGAAAGGGTTTGTGAGAGTCGAAGGATATCATTATTGGCAAGTATTTCAAGGGGGGTCACATTTTTTTGTTTTCTCTCCTTTTCTCTCTTTCCCTGGCTTGTATCAATTCGCCCCATTCAGCCAACTGTTTAAGACGTTTATCCCCATCCACGTGTCGATTTCTTTCTGGCGAGCGATAGCGAGCCAGCGTTGTATGGAGAAATCCGGCTTCGCCGGAGAAATTTTTCTATCGAAAAATGTATAAATGTAGCTTGCTGTCAAAACAAATATATATATATATGCTGGCTCGCTACCGCTCGCCAGGAAAATATTGACACCTGGATGGGGGTAAACGTCTTAAAACAGTTGGCTGAATGGGGCAGAATGGATACAAGCCAAAGAGAGAGGGAGAGAAAGAGAAAAAAAGCGAGGTGGGCTCCCTTAACCCCTTCCATTGCTAGACGTCCTTCCTAATCTGCTTATACTCTTCTAATAACCGCTTCAATAGATAATAAGTATGCGCCCTAATACTGAGAGGGTTAACCCTTTGAGTACCAGCGACGTGTGTTACAATTCATTCTAGCTATATTTATAAGATATATTATGCAGCTTAGCAAGGATGTATGGTAGTTAAAATGGTTGGTTGAGATAGTTTGAAGCCTTATTATTGCTCGAGGTCCTTCCTAAGCTGAATAATATCGCCTAATAGTCTCCCGAACGTAATGAAAAGAACGTTACCAGTACTGTACGGGTTAATGTTACCAAGGATGTTTACCTATTTGAGATGTTTGATGGTATCACACACGGTATGGTTGTCAGAATTTCTAATGTGTGCTAAGTCAGCACTTTATGTTACACTGATATATTATCAGAATTTCAATAGCGAAGGAGAGGTTGCAGATCTTCCGTTGTATGGTTAAGTTATATGGGTTAAATTGGGTTGGTTGAGTTTGTTTAGCTAGGTTAGGTTGGTTTATTTAGGTCTGATTAAGCACGCTTGGCTACATTAGATTACGTTGGAATAGGTTAGTTAAGTTGGTTAACTTTCTGAAGAAGTAGTTTTTGCTAGATGAACGGTTTTTGCTAACCTAGCAAACTTCTCTTTTAGCATATTGGTAGATTTGGGTAAAAATAAGAGGCCGGTCACAAATAAAAATAATAACATTGTTTTTATACAAACAAATAAGGAAAACCTCTAAATATGGATAATGCTACCTAAATTGTTACCGCAACAGAATATGAACAATGTTATTATCTTACAAAAAGTAAGCATCTGATGAAATTAGATAATTTGAATATTACCATTTTAAGGTCAAACCACCTCGAATTAGAGCCGAGCCTGAACTACTTAATAATTAGGACATACAATGTGCCAACAAATAAATAACAATGTCTTACCCTGTTTGTTGATTAGTTTGGGTAAGTTGCTTATTTAGCTAGATGTGGTTAAACTAGGTTTGGAAAGTTGGTTAAATTAGGGTAGCTAAGTTAGGTCGAGTTAGGCTTACTAACCTGTTGGGCTTCTCAGCTTCAACCATTACAGAAACAAAGGGAAGCCACATTCTGCTGGTGTGCCACTTAGAATAAAATATAAAAATTCTTATTAAAGATTAACAAAAAGAGCTAGGTTCAAAGTACCCCATATGTAGCATTAAAGACAAGCAGATTAGTGAAATGTAAAACGTTCATCAGCAAGGAAGTCGTCAGAGAGGGAATACTTCAGATTGGTAATCGAAACAAGTGACTGGTGAAGGGAATTCGACTTAGAATTGGTTCTGACTGCAAACAATAATATTGTGTGCTCGGAGATATGGCTGGGGACACACACCTGGGGGCAGTAACCCCCAACATTAAGAACAAGGATGGTTAGGCAAGGATAGGTAGGTTAGGACAATAACCTAGAGTATAGTGCTGGGATATCTGTGTTTTACTGTGTGTGGATTTTAGTCTGGTTGAGAAAACCATGCGATCTAGTGATTATTTATATAATAATTTTTAGACGGATCTAGGTTTTCATTTTATCAAGGAATTTTATATATATAATTATTTTCCGATGATCTACACATATATTGTAATGAAATACATAATATAAGAATACTATAGGCCACGGTGAAATAGACTGCTTCGAACTCAGTATTAAACTTAACCCGGGAAAGGCGAACTACCTCTTAAGAGGTTTGGTGGGCAAAGGAAAAGGTCCTCATAAGAGCCAAGGCCTAAAAAAAAACTTTCAAAACACCCCACTGACACTCAAAACAAAGCAATATGTGATTAGGTGAGATAATTCCCCTCCATTACTTGCTATCACTCCTACATATGTGTCTCCTTCCCCTTCCCCTCCTTCTCCCCCTCCTCAGTTATCAGCTATTTTTCCTCTTATTCCCCTTTTTATTATGGTGAATCGAGTTTTATGTTTAGGAAGAATGTGCTAAATTTGTTAAAGACTGAATTTCCTGCAGTAAATTTCTGGATTATATTTAATAATGATTTCACAATAGGTTCTTTTTTCAACTTTAAATATCGCATTCCTGACCTATTATGTTCAAATATTGTCTATAAATGATCTTGTCCTAGCTGCGATGCCAAGGTATGTCGGGTGTAGCTGCCGTTCATTTAAAATGAGAATATTTGAACATTTGGGAATAAGTTTTCGCACTGGAGTGTACCTAAATAAAATGCCTTTTTCGGCTATCAGGAACCATTCTCATGAACAAGATCATCTTTTCTCAGATAATTATTTTAGTATAATAGGTCGCTTTAACAATGAACAAGACTTTTTTAGCAGAAAAACTCTTCATTAAACAAATGAATCCAATACTAAATTCCATGGTTTAATTACTCACAAACAACATTTATGTTTCACAATTAATTGTTTCATACTTTCTTTGTTCATTTTGATTACATTCGCTTACGGTAGTGTTGTTTCACAAGAACAATAAGTCGAGTTAAAGTTATCTAACATGTCTCAGTTCTTTTATGTAAAGTTTGTTTTATATTGTTTAGATTAGTGATTTTTGTTGTACATTCCTTGTCCTATCCTCAGTTTTACTCGCGGTTTGCTTGAGGAGGGGTCTAAGGTGTGTCATAGTTTGTATATATCATTTATTATATGTGTACTTAGTAAATTATAGAGTAGTTTGTGTTTCCATTTGGATTAGCTTGTTTAGTCGTTTTCTTTCTCGTTTTATGTTTAAATCATGTTAGATTCTTTTTGTGTTGTAAGTATAATTTTATGGATTTGAAACAAGATCCTCTTTTAATCAGTTACTTATATTAGATTTCTATGTTTATAGGATCATGTCCTGTAGGCTACCTGAAGATGGACACTACGTCCGAAATATTGTGAAAAGGCCCATTGGAAATAAATCGAAAATATGGCGTTCTTTTAGTTTTTTGCCATATTATTTCTACTCATTATATATATATATATATACAGTATATATATATATATAGAGAGAGAATATAGACATATATATATATTTTGTTTTTAATTGATCTTTTTTCTCTTTTTTAAAATAGTTGTATTATATCCAGGACTGTAGGAAAACAAACTTAAAACATAGCCCCCACTAGAGGGGAAGGCTATAAAGATCAGGGAAAATGTGGGGTTAAAGACGAAAGCAATAGACAAAAATAAGCTCTATTTGGCAATAATCGTTTTCCGTGAGATACAGCATTTGTTGAGGGGGAGGGCAAGCACCCCCCCCCCCCCCCAAGAAAGACTTACATTCTCATATATTTTAACAGTATGGGGTAAAACACATTATTTTCCCAAACCGAACCGGTTGTCGGATAATGGGAAAATACCCACTTCCAACGGTCCATTGATAAATGGCAAATATTCACTTCCGATGGTCCTTGGTATATATATATATATCCACTGGATACGAACGAAAATCACAAAACAAAAAACAAAACAAAAAAAAGAGACAACCAAATTAATAACGTGTGAGAGTCCAACCAACACAACAGATGACACGACGCATAGAGGAGACCGCAGATGGCACCCTCCCAGGCCTCCCTCTCCATAAAATGGCACTATGAGAAATGTGGGCAGAGGTGATTGGTTAAATGGGTGTGACGTAATCCAGGGAAATACAATACCATTGGTTGATCATTTGACGTCACGTCGAAGAATGTAGACCTTGTCTAGACAGACGACTGTGACAGATGCTTGCAGGGTCGTATATAGAAATTATTTTGATTGTAGTATATATTGTTCTACAGTATGTGAGTGTGGGAGACAAAAGGCATAACTACCTGTAGCGAGTCCCTCCCCCATAGTTGAAAGAGTGACAGGGCCAAAAAAGAGAGACGTTTGAGCCAAAATGCCTGGACACACTGAGTTTGAAGTGAATTAAGTCATAGGAAGAGGCAAAGACTGATTCTGGGAAAGAATTCCACAGCTCAGCTGTTGAATAGATGAAAGATTGAGAATAACGTTTCACTCTTGGGTTGGAGAGCTGCACAGAGTAAGGGTGGCATTGTGTTGCAAGACGGGTGCTACGTGCTCTACAAAGAGGAGTTGGTATACACAGAGAGCTCTGAGGAACACTTATCATTGTAATAGCGGTAGAATAGTGAGAGATGCAACATTGCGGCGAACAGAGAGTGACTGCAGAGAATTGGTGAGTGGATGTGAGTTAGTGCGATGGAAGGCTTTCTTTTCTACTTTGTCTAGTAGTGCTGTGTGAGAGGATCCTCCCTACACGTGTGAACAATACTCAATTAATGGACGCACTGTGCTCCTGTACAGAGCAAGAAGCTGCACAGGGGTAAGAAATCCACGGAGGCAGTTGAGTACACCCAGCTTATGGGAAGCTGTTTTACCAAGAGTGGTAATATGATCTTTCCAAGAGAGATTAGAAGAATAAGAGACACCAAGAATATTAAGAGAAGATGAAGGGTTAATTTGTATGTTGTTGAAGAGTAGGTCATAGTTTTCTGGAAGGGGGCGACGAGTAGACAGATAGTTATTGAGTTTTGGCAGCATTGAAAGTAACAAGGTTTGCTCTGCCTCAGTTAGAAATAGTCGAGAAATCAGAAGATAGGTGTTTTATGGCCTCCTTGGATTTTATGCTGTGAGTTGTTATGAGGAAGGCTAGTTGAATAGTGTAATGTAGAATCATCAGCATATGAGTGAATGGGGCTGGAGGTGCAGTTGAAAAGGTCATTAATGAATAATAGGAAGAGATTTGGAAATAGGACAGAACCCTGAGGAACATCGGAGTTGATAGGTTGAGGAAGTGAACATTGGCCGTTCACAACCGCAGCAATGGAACGGCCGGAAAGGAAATTGGACACAAAGGCACATATGGAGGGATAGAAACTGTAGGAGGGTAGTTTGGAAATAAAAGATTTATGCCAGACTCTATCGAAGGCCTTCTATATGACTAGCGCAACAGAAAAAGTCTCACCGAAGTCCCGAATGGAGGATGACCAAGAGTTAGTAAGATAAGAAAGAAGATCACCAGTAGAGCAGCAGGAAACAGATTATGGGAAGATAAATGCTTAAGACATTTTGAGGTGAGAATAGCTTCAAAAACTTTAGAGATGCAAGAAATGAGAGCAATTGGACGATAGTTGGAGAGTTGAGAGCGGTCACCCTTCTTTGGGACAGGTTGAATGAGAGCGAACTTCCAGCAAGAAGGGAAGATCTTAGAAGAGAGACAGAGACAGAAGAGTTTGCCTATGCAGGGAGTCAGCATGGAAGCAGTTTTTTTTAGTACAACAGGAGGAACACCGTCCAGTCCGTACGCCTTCTTATTATTAAGCTCCGAGAGGGTGGTAAGTACAGCACCGGAATCATCCAAAGAGGAGTTTTTAGTCAAAGTGGTAGCGAAGAGTTCAGCTTTGTCAGAGGAAGAAGTGACGGTGGTGCTGTCAGAGCGGAAGAGGGGAGGGAAAGACGAAGAAGAAAAATTGTTGGAGAGATTTTTGGCTAGATGCCAGACGGCTTGGGAAGAGCTAGAGTCGGATAGTTCAGTGCATTTATTATTGATGAAAGAATGTTTGACGAGTTGAAGAATAGACTTGGCTTGATTGTGAGCAGAAATATAAGAAGTATGAGATTCTTTAGTTTGAAGGCAACGGTAATGTTTGAATGCTTCCTCATTATTGCAGACAGCAGTAGAACAAGCGTGAGTAAACCAAGATTTTTTTGCATTAGTCTGAGAGAAAGAAAATAGAATGTATGCTTCCATGCGTTCAACACTCTCTGAGGGTCCTCGGCCATGGAAGCAATAGTCATTCCATGGGAAGTCAAAGAAATCCTGCCAAAGAGCCTCCCAGTTGGCAGCGCCAAAGTGCCACAAGTGCCGCCGGGTGGCCGTACCAGAGAGATAGGACAGGTAGCAGAGATAGTTTGTGGTCGGAGTATCCCAAAGGAGAGAAAAGATTTACAGTATAAGCAGAAGAGTTAGAGGTTAGAAATAAATCAAGAATGTTGGGCCGATCTCCGAAGCGATCGATCCGGGATATGGGTGGGGTGCTGAACTAACTGCTCTAGGTCATTTAGGATAGAAAAGGTGTAGGCTTGTTGACCAGGTTTGTCAGTGGAAAGAGAAGAGCCATTGGCTATGGTGAACATTGAAATCAATTATGATGGAGATATCTGTGAAAGGAGAGATGGATAGAATATGTTCCACTCTAGAAGTTAGGTAGTCAAAGAATTTTGGATAGTCGGTAGAGTTAGGGGAGAGATAAAAAGAGCAGAAATATTTAGGTTGAGAGTGACTAGAAAGCTTTAACCAGGGAGTTGAGAATTCAGCAGAATCAAAGTTGGGAACACGAGAGAAAGCACGATTGTTGTGAACGTGTATGCAACATCCACCTCTGGCTTGAAACAGAGGATAGAGATAGTAAGAGGATACATAGAAGGGTTTGCAGTCATATCTCCCATATAATATATTTCGGTAAAATCTATAATTCTTTAGCACATTTGAGGTGATTTTTTTTTTTTCAGAAGCTAAAACGTGGTGTGTCAGTATACGTTCTAGAAGAATATTATGGTAAAAACCATTATAACAGTACTGGTATTATATGGCCCCATTACCCCAGGAATATAACAAATAACAATTGGGAAGGGCTTTGAAGCTCGGGGAGAATGAGGGGTGTATATCGGTAAAAGGAATGGACAATGATATCATTTGTACCAAAATCAGGCACATCTATTTTTGTGAGTTATATACGATTTATTATGCCCCATATTTCGTTGTTACATAATGCCCCGACCGGTTGAAATGTGTTTTAATGGATATTATATTAAGCACTGTAAAACCCAAATTCAGCCTATAGATGGCAGTGACGCCACTATTTCATACTTATTTCGCCAAAAATTGTAGGGTCAAACCCAAATTAGGCCATCAGTGGCAACATAGATGCTGATTTCAATAAGTCACGAGGGGGTGAGGAGCGGGAGAGCCCCTCCTCAACCCATTGTGTTTCCCACGGCACTCGTGGTGGCTGATGTGTTATGAAATTGTTGGATAATGGGTAAATACTAAATTCTGGTCGTAATCACCATAAAACACCAGTATATATCAATGAAAAACACGCACAAAAAGAAAATTAAGGCTGAAATTGAATTTGGGTACAATTATCACATTGACCAAAAAAATAATGTCCAAACCAATAAAAGCATATAAATACGAAATTCTAGCCAAGTTTTACACTAAGGAGATGTAAAAACACTCGCAAAATATGATAAATGCAGTTCGATCTGGACTCAAGAGTCACCTGTTCTTCAGCACAAATACACAACCGCAGGAGGACCGCTAGATATACCCAAAACTGCCCATACATAACATAGGCCAATTAATCGACCAGTTAAACCCAAAAGTAAGCAAAATCACACAAAATTGAGGCAACATTTGGCTCGAGTTTCTGTATAGTTCAAAGGAGCTTAATTAGGGATCCCGATGGATAGACGATGGGTTGAGGTGGGGTTCCATCTCCCCTCACACCCCCAGGATTTATTGTAATCATGATCTATGTTGCCAGTAGGAGGCTTATTACCGAAAGCGAGATATGATAATCAAGTATGCATCCCGCGTGCAAGTCGCCAGGTCGCCGGTCGCCAGGTTGATAACAAACCTGGGAGATGAAAATATGAAGTGGCAGATTACTCTTGTAGGTGCTGGTCAATGTGACTTTTATGCTCCACAGCAATTTTAGCATGTTGTATATATATATATATATATATATACTGTATATATACTGTATATATATATATTTTTTTTTTTCATTCTTTTTCATGGTCTATATGTATTGAGGACCACTGAAAATTAGAATATAACCATTATCCAGCAATCTAAAAACATGGCCCAACAATGTAAACCCTTTCAGTGCGGGGGATTTTCCGCTATATTTGGATTATCTCAGGCACTCCTGGTTGCTTAACACGTGCCTGAATGAAATGAAAATGTAATAATCTAGGGCCTGCCCGATTTAAGTTTTTAAAGTTATTTATTTATTTTTCATTTTTTCTTTCTTATACGATGGTTTTATATAGTAAAGACCGTCGTATTTTACTTTTTACCCATTATCCAGCCCATTTTCTTAATACACGCCCCCCACTAGTGGCGAGGTATCTAATTATGGCTTCCATGCGATACAAAATGGGTTGAGGGAGGGGCAAAGTCCCTCTCACCTTCCGTGACTTATTGAAATCAGCATATATTTTGACAGTAGGGGGCCTTGTTAGAGTTTTACCCCATAATTTAGGAGCCGCCGCCGTCGATAGGGAGTATAATAGGGAGAGTTTTTATATTTTACAGTGCATTTATATTGTGCCCATATAATGCATTTGAGACTAATGACATATATAGCAATGAAGTATGGGTTATGAAAAAACTATAACTCATTCAAATCAATGGGTCCCGTATTGGGTTGGTCTTAGACTAATTCATATTGTGTTTCACCAACCCACCAATTAACTTACAACAAAACAAAAAATGCAGCAAAAAACTAGAGGAAAAGAGCTTTCAAATTACTTCAGAACAGCCTCTCTATCTTTCGTAGTTCACCCACAGTGTAGTTGCAGGCATCGGTAATATTCGCTAAAAATTAGTAATGTTGTGCTATATTTGCTTTTGGCAACACTGAATATGTCTTTCGCAAGACATGGGGTGAGAGTCAGTGCCACAGCAGGCTCGCTGCAGAGCGGACGGGGGTCTGCCGCATTCGTGAGCTCTCACACTCGTCTCCACAGGCTGTAATGCGCAAAATAATTATTCTAGAATATTTCCAGGATGTTCCAGAATAGTTCCCACAGTGAAAGGGTTAATTTAAAATATGTCCCCTATAAGCCATATTTTCTCATTAACCTAACCTAACAACCTAACACAAGACCTCCACTAGTTTTAGCATTGATATAGAGGATGACAAAATACTAAAAATACAGCGGAAAAGGGGAAAAAATTAGATCTCCACTGATTCTAGATGGCCGCCTCTCTTGCTTCCATCCTTATTTAACCCACAAAGTCTAATACAAAATAATTTAATTTGCACCTAGTGACATATATAGGAATAATGTACGAGTCATAATTGTATATATGTTACAAAGACTGAGGTCCCATATGTGGAGAAGGCAGATAACATTTGGTACATTTTATCGGTGTAACAGTCACGAGTTTTAGCATTATTTTATCTTTGATGTACAGTGTTGTTTTATACCAAGGAATGTACAAAAATTAGTCTTTACCCATTATCCAACAATCTACAAACACGGCCCCCACTAGTGGAGAGGGCTATGAAAATCAGGGAAAATCAGGGGTTAAAGAGGATATATAGGGAAAAATACGATCCTTTTGGCCCTAACCATTTGCCCTGGGATACAGAATTAGTTGAGGGAGGGGGAAGCCCCACTCACTACCCCCTCCACCCCCCAGCACTTATTGACTTCTCTACACTTTAACAGTAGGTGGCAAAAACCTAATTTTCCATAACCGATATCCTATTCTTGGATAAGGAGTAAATACTCACTTCCGATGGTCCTTGGATAATGGGTAAATTATAGGTTAAGCCTGCCGGACGTGGTTGTGCGATTGCACTGTGATAAGCATTATCCTATATTCCTCAAGACTCGAAGCTAGTCTATGAATCAACAATATTTTGTACTATACATTGTGATATGCATGGACAAGTATTTTATTTGTATACAGTTACATATCTTAATAAATAAAGGTCAATGTTTGTCTGTCTGTTTGTCAGTTACCCGACCTTTGTTACTAAACTCCTCCCACAGTTTTGGTGCCAGGCGGGAGTGTGGGGCACCGTTGGAAAGCCCAGGCTTTGGAGATGGTTTTAGGTGAGTTTAGTGGAAATCAGAGACACTTTTGTTTAATACAATTTTCGGCAGAACTTATGTAGTATACGGGAACGAAACAAATGCGAAAAAATGGCCGTTTGGGGCAGAAGGAGGCCTCCGATCGAAAAGGTGTATGGAACGAAAGTTGTTCGCAGCTCCCCAAAATGGGGGAACAGATGAGGTCAGATCCAAAATCGGAGGTCATTTAGCGGCCAAAATCGAGGTCGCCGTTTAATGAGGCACAGGGAGGTCGAGGTCGGTGATTATGGTAGTAGTAGTATTGTGATGATTGTGGTAGTAGTGATTGATGATGGTGATTATGGTAGTAGAATTTAAACCCGGGCAACGCCGGGTGGGGTACCCGGCGTTGCCCGGGTTTAAATTCTACTACCATAATCACCATCATCAATCACTACTACCACAATCCTAGTGTTGTTATATACATGTATCTGAAGTTTTGAAAATATAATGTATATGTTTATATGAAGTGCATTTTTCTACAACTTCTATCCAAGGTTTCAGGAAGTTGTACACAGGTAATTTTGTAAGTACGCTACCTGTACCTCTCTTATTTTTACTATTTTGTATTTTTGTCACAAAAATAAAAAAAAGTTAGAGCTCTAAGCAATGGGTCTATTCTCATCCTATTTTTATTGTTAGTGGTGTTGATATTTATCACGAATGTCCCCCTCCAGACTTGTGATATCAGGCATATCGTCAATGATGGAGGGGCCACTAATAAATTATAGGTTTGAGTCCTGAAGGGAAGAATGAAAACCTAATATTTAGTAGTGACCCCGGAATCATTGACGATTCCGGCCCTACCAACCATCCCCTTCCCATTCGTTCTGACGTTTTCTTGAGTATCTTGATATATCAGTTAACCCCTACTGTACCGGAGGATACAGTCATAAAAGTCCCCCCCAGTCCCAAGCAATGTGGGCAAAATGGCAAGATAGAACAACCCACCACCTCAAAAGATGAAGGAATACTGGCTCTCCCAGCCTGCAGAGGGTTGGATATAAGCTGAGAAGTGTTACCAACTCAAAAGCAGTGCTCAAACGGTCGTGGTACCAGGCCCTGCCTGATACTGGCAGTTACATGGAAAGTACATTACTGACGTCTCCCTGCCGTCACTGGGACTGGGGAGCGACTTATCTACTGACGGCTCCCTGCCGTCGCTGGGGTTAAGGAAGATGACGCGCGTCTAGATGAAAACCCACGCTAAGCAACCATCTGCACTACGGGACGACGCGTAAATCAGATAAGAGTTTTAATATTTTTTTTTTATTATTTCGAATTAGTTTTTTCGTAGAGGCATCCGCATCATAGGGACGAGTCCGTAAGTAATTAGGAGTTTATGCTTACGATGAATTAGTGTCTACGCTCCGGGGCGGGTGATTTGAACAGCTGACTCTGGAGTTCAAAGAGAGCCATTACTGTATAAGGCACATCGTCAATGATGGAGGGGTCACTAATAAATACTCACTTCCGACAGACATCGATATATATATCCACTGGATTTGCACTAAAATGGCAAAATAATAAACAAAAAATAAATTGAATGGCGTGTGAGAGTCTACCCACAAGACGCCATGACACACTATGGCCGGCAACCTGTAGGCCTCCCTGTCCATAAATATTTGGGGGTCCACATCTCAGCAGACATGAGGTGGACCACTCACGTTAGCAGCATCAGAGCAAAGGCTAAGAAGGACCTAGGCTTCCTGCGCAGGAATCTCACATAGTGTAACGGACACTTCAAAATTGTAGCATTTAAAACACTTGTTTGGCCACACTTAGAATACTGCAACACCATCTGGGATCCACACACTCACAATAACATAGAGGCCATACAAAACAAAGCTGCAAGATGGATCAGACGTGATTACAGACACACTACTGTACATCTGTCACTTTGCTCAAACAAAACTTTAGACTAGACTCAAATGCAACAAGAAGACAAAGACAGAGACAACACATTTTATATAAAATCACTAGAAACTTAGTAGACATAGACAAAGATAAATATTTACACCCTACAAATATACGATTTACGAGACGAGGCTACAGCCTAAAATACCACACCTATCAGGCAAGCACGGACATGTATATATTGACAATAAGTTTGTCCACGCTACATCTAAGAATTAAATCACCTCCCATCTCATAGTTAACCAGTTCAGTACCAGTGTCGTCCTTTTAATTTTAATCTGGCTATTATTAGACGATTGTATTCCGATTAAAAGGGGCCTCGAACAATTAACAGGCTTCGAAAGATCCTAATTTACAATTTTGTCTACCACAGATCCTTCTTAAGATACATAAAAGCGTCTGAATACAGCTAGATTAACCCGTTCAGTACCTGGTCCGTCCCTTTATTATTATTCTGACCACATTATTCTGACCACTATTAGACGATAATATTCAGTTTATAAAGGGCCTCCAGCAACCATCAGGCTTAGAGCTATCTCACCTAGTCCCTTTACTACCACAGATCCTTCTTAAACTGCACAAAATCATAAATGTAAGTAGAATACAATTGAAAAGGCGTCGCGGTACGGAAGGGGTTAAAATTTAAAGACCTCGCCGGTACAGGAAGGGTTAATAGTTCCACTCTTGATTCTTTGGAACTAGAATCACCAATCATTACATCACTAATCATGATCCTTCTCCTGATCCTGTCCCCAACCACTAATCTGTAAGCACAACCCCTGCATAATATGTCGCCTGAGAGTGGGCCTCTGCAGGCCCCACTACGTAAACGTAAACGTACACATTGAAAATGCATTATGGAAAATATGCGCAGCTGCACGTGACAGGTGATTGGCTAAATAGGAGTGACGTCATCCAGAGAAACCCATCACCATTGGTTGATCATTTGACGTCACTTTCGAAGCATGTAGACATTGTCTAGACAGGCGAATGTGGCGGAGATGCTGGCGGGACTGTAGATAGGGAGAGTATTTTATCATAATATATATCTCCCTTATAATACATTTGCGATGGTATGAACATGTAAAGCAATGTAACATGATATGACAATTGAGGTTACACAAAAATCGATGGGTCTCGCGACTATCACACTAATAATTGTTCTAACATTGTCCTAGGCACCTCTAACACAAAGCATTGTGCACATATTGGTTTGTGATGATCTAGTGCCGAGGATGTACATTGTGTTTCACTTGTAGGACTACTAGAAATGGCGTTCACGGCGAAAATATGGAGGTGATAAATCTGCACCAACACTTCTTTACTATTACTCACATTTCCGACGGTACGAACATTTATTCTATCTCTATATGGTCAGGCCCAATCCTCATTTTGGGGGTAGCCGATTCAAGACAGAGCAAGAACAGGGAAAACACAAAAACAACATAAAACAAAAAAATAAACACAGATAAAAAACACAAACTCTCACACATCCAGGTCACCCAGGAGAAGACCCAGAGACCAGGGTTACCAAGGTCGCTCCAGCACTCCCCCGGCCCCTGACCACCCGGAGAGGTTCCGATCTCGGCAGGCAGACATGCAGCGGAGCCAAAGCCACAAGCCCTCCCACCACACTTCCAGGCACACCCTTCATATTAATCGTCTCCCCGGACCAGGCGCCTGATGGACTATTATCTAGTCCAACTTGCGCCCGACCCCTTACTCCAAATGACCACGTGTTCACTCAACTATTCACAAGCATTCTCCATTCACTTCTGTCCACCACCACTTCCCCTGCCTGATCTATAGTCATTCCTCTATCATCCAAAGCCTTTCTTACACAGTCTCTCCATCTCAATGGGGGTCTTCCTGCCCTTCTATCTCCCCTTGTACCTGACTCACATATTCTCTTTGTAAGCCTTTCATCTCCCATTCGTTCAACATGACCATACCAGCTCAGCACCCTTCTGTCCACTCTGGCTGACAAATGTTCCTGCTGCCCCACTCTCCTACGTATCTCTTCATTCCTCAATCTGTCTCTACGAGTAACTCCACACATACTCCTCAAGCAGCTCATCTCCATCACATCCAGCCCTCTTTTCTCCTTTTTCTTCAGAGCCCATGTCTCAGCCCCATACATCACTGTTGGCACAACAATTCCTTGATACAGTGCACTTTTTACTTTCACTCCGAGATTTCTCGTCTTCCACATACTTCCCATTGCTCCGAAAACCTTCCTTCCTTCACACACTCTGTTTTACCTCCACTTCCATACCTCCACTCCTGCTTATTGTTCCTCCTAGATATTTAAAACACTCTACTTGTTCCAATATTTCCCCATCCAGCCTCACATCTAGATTCACCCTATGCTCTCCCCTATTACACACCATTACTTTACTTTTATTGATGTTCACCTTCAGTTTCCTCCTTCCACAAACCACACCAATCTCTGACTACCCGCTGCAGTTTCTCATCAGAATCCGCCACCAATGCTGTGTCATCAGCGAACAGCAACTGATTCAACTCCCAATCTCTACCATTCTTTCCTACTAAACCCAATCCTCTTCCCATAGTTCTCCTTTTCACCTCCCTCACCACACCATCCATAAACATATTAAACAGCCATGGTGACATTACACAACCCTGTCGCAAACCTACCTTTACCTCAAACCATTCACTCAACTCACCATTTCCTACTCTCACACATGCTCTGCTCCCTTCATAAAAACTCTTAACTGCTTCTAACAAATTTCCTCCTATTTCATAAATCCTTAACACCTTCCACATTGCTTCACGGTCCACACGATCATACGCTTTTTCCAAGTCCATAAAAGCCCAAAATATCTCCTTATGCTTCTCTAAATACTTCTCGCATAACTGTCTTACTGCAAACATCTGATCCACGCACCCTCTCCCCCTCCTAAAACGCACTGTTCTTCTCCTATTGCAACTTCCGTACACTTTATTATCCTCTCTATCAACACCCTGCCATACAGCTTTCCAACCACTGACAATAAACTAATACCTCTATAACTTGAACACTCCTGCCGATCTACCTTCCCCTTGTACAACGGCACAATACATGCACTCTTCCAGTCTATTGGTACCATTGACACAGCAAAGCACACATTGAAAAGTCTCACCAACCAATCTATTATCACATCTCCACCCTTCTTTATACACTCCACAGCAATACCATCCAAACCTTCTGCTTTCCCCACTCTCATTTGTTTCACTGCTTCTTTCACCTCATTTTCCTCAATCCTTTCATTCATTCCCTGCCACCTGGGTGGCTTGGGTAACCTATCTCCATTTATACCAATGTAATATGTGGGTATTATATAGAATAACAACTCTTCGATTACGGGATTCCTGTCTTATGGAATTTAGTTTTTCTGCTCTTACCTTGTTCAAGGGACCTTACAGATGCACGAATAAGTGCTACTTTTCTAATTTTATCAATTTGATTTTCACTCGCCTATTATCTGTTTAATAGGAAAATATAACCGAATCTACCACCAATTTTCCCATGGTTTTTCTTTTTGCTTTTAGGTAGTTTTCGTCATTATACATTAGTTGAAATTAGTTACAATTCCCGGAAAATGTTATTTCTCCCATTATCCAACAATCTTAAAACACTCAGATGTAAGTCATTTTCAGAGTAAATATACAATATGTTTTGCCTTTGGATACAGGAATGGTTGAAGGGGGGCTTTGCCCCCCCCCCCCCCCCATGAATTATTGAAATCAGCATCTATTTTAAAAGTAAAGGGCTTAATAAGAGTTTCACTGCCGTCAATAGGGGGAATTATAGGGAGAGTTATTTGTTTTTACAGTACTTTATATAGTGCACATAAAATGTATCTCCGGAGGTTGAAACACATTTTAATATGATCTTTGCAACATCCTTATTCTATAATAGCCTTCAAATATTGATAAATAATTAGTGGTAGTTTCGGTAATAAGTACCGTTTAATAATTCCTAGGGGGCAGAAGACAAACAGATATAAAAATATAAAATATAAACTGAAAGAAAATTAGAATATGTTACGCCGTCATTCGGGTTACCGGTAAACTTACTTGGTTGGTATGTACTGAAGGCTATATAACAGTCCCTATAATATCTATGAAGTACTTCTAGTATTAATGTGACTTAGCTGTGATGTAGGTGTGTGTCTATCAGGCGGTGGATAAGGTAAAATCAGAGAGATGGAGAGTTGGCTGGGCTGTGGTCGCGGTCGGATGTTTTCGGTGCCAGGCGAATCCGCGGTATTAAGGGGCAACTCTACTTAGTCGGTTCCAGTGATTGTCTACCTCGTCTGTGGTCCAGCGGCCTCTCCCCCGGCTCCATCCCCTTCCTCCATGCTGCCCTGCTCTGCCTTCGTCATCCTCTGATCGTCATCTGTGCCTGGCTTCGCTCTGCGCCATCTTCGTCCTTCTGGTTGGTGGGGGCCGGCGCTTCTCTGGACCTGTGACACGTGGCTCGCCCGCTGGAGGGACGCGATGCCCACGGTGGTCGGCTCTGGTATCTGCACAATCCTCGGCTTTCTACGGGGTTCCTTCGAGGACCCCACCTCCCTGTCGGTGCCAGGGCCGCCTTCAGCTTCTGGGGATTGTGTTGGCCCCTCCGTCCTCGCCTCTTCTCTTCACCACGTGTCTTCCTGCTGGGTGTCATCGTTCATCAAATCATCTTCCATTCCATCCTCGAGCCCTGGGAGTGTTGTTGCCCTTCTGCAGCCCCTCCTGGGCCCCTGACGTTTGAGCCTCCTTTCAGGGAGGCCGCTGCGGCTTGACCACCACTGCGTCAGGGTTAATAGGGCACTGCCCTCACAACCCTTAAATCAAGAATCGAGATCATCAAATCAGAGAGAATTTGAAACTTCCAGGATTCACGACACCTATAACATTTTCAGTTTCCTCAGCTAGGCGGGCCAATTCTCGGCGGCCTTCATTAAGCAACACTTTTGTTTACATTTTCGGGTTTTTCCTGATACTCGAACGCTCTCTCTCTCATTATATGAGTTTTATTAGCCAATCAGAATTGAGCTATAACCTTACCCAAACGTGGTGTCACTACATTTGGGGCACTGAATTCGTGGTTTGTTAAAATTATTATATATACTTTTTTAATCCACAATGTGTCGTTACTTACGACTTCCAAATACTTACATATATTTGTTATGTTTATTTAGTCACCTTTGTATGTTTTTCCCTTGAATTTACCATGTGTGTGGATCACAAATGTCACTCGCATCCGCCATTTATCATGTGCACGTGCAAGCAGCTGGTTGCTATGACTTTGGCGGTCGATTTGGCCACCTTTGCTTGCTACGATCGATAATGTGAAATACCTGACGATTTGTTGTTCTATTTTAAAGCTGTATTGTGCTGCATTTCATCGTTAGAAAGTGAAGTAAGCAATTTTTGGGGCCATTCTCATTCCTAGTTGCAATTTCGATAGCCAAGAGTTTGAGAATGTGGGATTTTGGGTGAGGGATAATATATGGGTTATACGTGAATAACTGAATACATATTATTGAAAAGTAACACAATCCCAAAATGTGAAAATCCGGGAGCAAGACGTTTCGCGTCAAGTGACGGTTCGCTTTAACCGCAATTTGACCCTACCAAGAATTCACCTGAGACCTCTGGTGAACGATTCCGAACTAGCGCCAGAGCTACGACTGTCGACATCAACAATACCCATCACTTAGGATATACACAGTTTATCTCGATTTTTTGTGATTCTACATTTTATATTTTAGATAAAGTGGTAGTAGTAGATAAAGTGGTAGTGCTAGATAAAGTGGTAGTGCTAGATAAAGTGGTAGTGGTGGATAAAGTGGTAGTGGTGGATAAAGTGGTAGTGGTGGATAAAGTGGTAGTGGTAAATAAAGTGGTAGTGGTGGATAAAGTGGTAAATAAAGTTGTATTAGTAGATAAAGTGGTAGTGTTAGATAGTGGTAGTGTTAGATAAAGTGGTAGTGGTGGATAAAGTGGTAGTGGTGGATAAAGTGGTAGTGGTGGATAAAGTGGTAGTGGTGGATAAAGTGGTAGTGGTGGATAAAGTGGTAGTGGTGGATAAAGTAGTAGTGGTAGATAAAGTGGTAGTGGTAGTATAAAGTAGTAGTGGTAGATAAAGTGGTTGTGGTAGTATAAAGTAGTAGTGGTAGATAAAGTGGTTGTGGTAGTATAAAGTGGTAGTGGTAGTATAAAGTGGTAGTGGTAGCTAAAGTGGTAGTGGTAGAGAAAGTGGTAGTGGTGGATAAAGTTGTAGTAGATAAAGTGGTAGTATTAGATACAGTGGTAGTGGTGGATAAAGTGGTAGTAGTGGATAAAGTGGTAGTTTTGGATACAGCGTTATTGGTGGATAAAGTGGTAGCTGTGGAAAAAGTGGTAGTGTTAGATAAAGTGGTAGTGGTAGACCAAAGTATGTGTCAGCTACAGAGATTTTGACTAACTGCTTATAATAAAGAATTGTTGAAGGAGAGGTCGGGTGGATAGGTCCGCGATGTCGCCAATTTCCCACAATGCACCGCGGTAAACATTGCGTTCAGCGCCTCTATCGGCCACTGTAGGCATTTAAGGGAGAATTGGAACTGCGGCGAACCGACCCAAACCAGGGCTACCAAATCAAGGGAATAGGGAATAGGTTAAACACCAACATGCTGCTTCTTAATATACCAGTATTTTATTATATACATTTATAAAATAATAAATTTTATGCAATTAAAACATAACTGGACGATGTTTTACAGCTAAGTAAGGATCTCTTACATTTCGAATACCATCTGATGCATTTGAAATGATAAATATTATCTCAATTCATTTCATATAGACTATATTTCCTAATAGGAATAAAACAGTCTAGTATCAGCCAGAAAGTAGAAATACTATGCGTCGTTGTGTCATAATTTAAAAAGGTTAAAACAGGGATTACATGATATCCTACACATTAAACGAGGAAGTCCCGGAAAATATCGCGGTATTAGTTTATGACCAACCAGTTACGGGCCCCATCGATGATTATCAGTGTTTTATCACTTTCATGAAGGATACTTTATTGGTGTACATGTAATTACCGTCGCAAAATCACTATATGTGAAGTACGAGAAACTGTTGGATTGTTCACCCATAACACAGGGAACGTGAGCTGGGTTTAGACCGTCGCGAACCCATAAACAGGGAACGTGAGCTGGTTTTAGACCGTCGCACACCCAAAAACAGGGAACGTGAGCTGGGTGTAGACCGGGACTAAACTTTTGCTTTAGGGGTCAAAGCCAGTCCGGAGATCCGGGATGGGACCCATCATGGGGGGTAGGGCAAAAAAAAGTGGTCCGGTAGCGTTCTTAACCCCGTTCGGCCACCGGTTTTCCGGCTGCGGACGCCTAGGGAAACTTTAGGGTTGGTGCGTGTCCAAACCTTGCATTTTCGAGACCTTTTTTAAAAAAAATCCCATTTTCTTGGTAAACTGGTACTTTGGCCATCGCGCGGGTCAGAAACAGGTTAGTTTTCGGTTAGGTTCAGATAATGTGGAAAATACTAAAATGCGACGGTCCTCGGTATTAAACAACACTGTATATCAAAGACATTTTTTTAAACAACAACAAATTACCTGAAAAACTCGTAAATGGTTGGTGATAAACTTTTACCAATATCGCTAAGTATCCTTTGTATTGGAATACAGGAAAATATAACCGAAACTACGGTCAATATTTACGAGCCGCACCACAGCTGGGATCTCATTTCGGTAAACTTGACTTTTTGGACCGACAGCGATTTCAGTAAGTTTATTTTGTTTTTTGTATTTATTCCTTCAGATAGAGTGTTGTTTTATACTGAAGAGGAGCGGAAATGAGTATTTACCCATTTTTCAACAATCTAAAAACACACCCCTATTAGATTTTTTTTTTTTTTTCTAGGCTATTAGCCTAACCTAACAACCTTACCTAACCTAACCTAGTATATGGGTGGGGGGTGCCGCCCCCCCCCCCCCCCCCCCCCCCCCCACGCTGGTTAGGTTACTTTTTTTTTGTTTTTTTTTGTTTTTTGTGCCATTAGCCTAACTTAACAACCTAACCTAACCTAACCTAGTATATGGGTGGGGGCTGCCGCCCCCACACCCCCGCTGGTTGGGTACTGGCTGAAAAACTTATTGTTTTACAGTAGCCTAGGCCTATACATGTATTTTAGCGTTTTTTTTGTTCTCCCTTGTAATACATTTCCGCTCTTAATGCCACTTATAGCAATGATGTATATGCTCTACCGGACCTATTAGGCCTAAACAGATCGATGGGCTAACTGTCGGTCCAAAACATCAGTATAACCCTCATTTCTAATGGTAGTTTTGGGTTCCTATCATTTTATGCTTCATTGCTATATAATTTTTATCCACCGGAATCAATTTTTGTTCTTGGCTATATTTCTTTTTTTTAGCATTAACCTAACCAAAAAACCTAACCTAGCCTAACCAAATAACCAAACCTAACCAAATAACCAAATAACCTAACCTAACCTAACCTAACCTAACCTAACCTAATAGCCCTCAAATACATTTAGGTTAGGTTATGTTAGGTTAGGTTTTTTGGTTAGGTTAATGCAAAAAAATATAAATAAATAAATAAAGCCAAGAAAAAAAAAAATTCCGGTGGATAAAAATTATATAGCAATGAAGCATAAAATGATAGGAACCCAAAACTACCATTATAAATGAGATCCCAGCAGTGGTGCGGCTCGTAAATATTGGCCGAAACTACCACTAATTTTCCCATGATTTTTCTATTTGGTTTTAGGTAGTTTTCATCATTATACAGTAGTTGACATAAGTTACAATCCCCGGAAAATGTTATTTCTCCCATTATCCAACAATCTTAAAACACTCAGATGTAAGTAATTTTCAGAATAAATATACAATTTGTGTTGCCATTGGATACAGGATGGCCCCCTCACCTTCCATGACTTATTGAAATCAGCATATATTTTAACAGTAAGGGGCTTAAGAGTTTCACTGCCGTCAATAGGCAGATTTTTGGGTTTTTACAGTACTTTATATATGTATCTCCGGAGATAGAAACCCATTTCAATATGATCTTTGCAACATCCTTATTTTATAATTGCCTTCAAATATTGAGAAATAATTAGTGGTAGTTTCGGTAATAAGTACCGGAATACAAAATATCAATATATTTACAAAGAAAGTTAAAAATCTGGATTTTTAGAAATCTAAGGAATTCAGAATAAAATTTGTGGAAGCACTGAATGCATAATCGTATTTTGGATGGTCAAACGAACCTCCTGCGAACCGTCTCATTCATTTGCTGCGAACAGGCATAACCGATTCTGGCCGTACCTGCGGCGAAACGTCACCTTCTGCGAAACATCTTGACCCCGAAAATCGGATTTGGCAATTTGTAACAGTCCAAATACCCCCACTTTTTAAAGTAATTTCGGTAAATATTAGCTATATATTTATTATTAGGCTACTCAAATGACAGGATAGCGTACCAAGCGAATTGGTAAATCACATGCACCTAGACTAAAGCCGGAGTCACACGAGCACTTTTTCGAGCAATTTTTACGGGCAATTATGGTTTGGAAGTTTAAAAATGTTGGTGTATCGCTGAAAAGGGAGGGAATTGAGTGGAAGCTACCTATACTGCTGTTTTCGGATGATACAGTTCTGATGAGTGATAATGAATGGGAGTTGCAGGGTCTGGTAAATGAGTTTGGAACAGTGTGCGAAAAACGGAATTTGAAGGTAAATACGGGGAAGAGCAAGGTTATGGTCTTCGAAAGGGGTGAAGTCACAGAGTGTGAGGTGAAGCTGAACGGTCAGGCTATGGAGATCGTCAACTCTTTTAAGTATCTGGGCAGTGTGTTGAGTAAAGATGGGACTATGGATGAAGAGGTGCGGGAGAGGGTACAACAGGGGAAGAGGGTTGTAGGAACGCTAAAAGCAGTAACAAGAAATAGGGTGGTCAGTATGGAAGTGAAGAAGTCCTTGCATGACAGTGTGGTAATCCCGACACTGACTTACGGAAGCGAAGCATGGACGTTGGTTGAGAGACTCAGACCAAGAGTGAGAGCAGTGGAAATGAATTACTTAAGGAGTGCGTGCGGAGTTACATGGAGGGATAGACAGACTAATGAGGAAGTAAGAAGGAGGTGTGGTGTGGAGGTAGATGTGCTGGAAAGTGTGAAAAGGAACAACTTGAGATGGTTCGGCCATATGGAACGTATGGAAAGCGAGAGAATGACTAAGAGGGTGTACGAGAGCGAGGTGGAGGGACAGAGGGGGAGAGGTAGACCGAATATGAGGTGGAAGGATGGAGTGAGGAACTACATGAACGAAGGCGGTGCTGGTTGGGGGGAGGGGCGTCGACTGACTGATGACAGAGGTGCATGGGGGCGGTTCGTTCGTGGCCACCCCTTCGGGGATCACGGCGTCAGGCTAGATAGATAGAAGTTTAAAAAATTATACTTTATCAGAAATCAGCCGCCATACATAATCTACCTTCAATCTAGTTACCGATAACAGTGCGAGAATGTCCCGAAATAATACGAGAAAAAACTTGCTCATGGAAAATTAACGGAAAAAGCGCTCGTGTGACGACAGCTAAACACTTGCTCGTTTCCTATCGCCAATGTTATAATTACCGCGGGCCTAATCTTCTGAAATACCAACGACTGTCCTCTCATCAGTAACGCTTCCAGATTAAGGTAAGAAACACCCGAAGAAACTAAATACATATGGCATAAACTCTGGCAATGTGAAGATTTATTACAAAAACAAAAACATACCATACCATAGTTACCATGTACAGTACCAATACAGTACATAATCGACGTTTCTCAGCTACGTCCCAGCCCTGATCACAAGCTTCTCTGTCAATAACTGAAAATATTACCCAAGGGAGGAGGGAGGAGGGAGGAGGTAGGGGGAGGGAGGGGGGGGGGGGGGGGGGGGGAGTGAGAGAGTGGGGGCGAGGTGAAGGCTTGTTGGCTTGTTGGTTAGCTTTGGCAGGACAGGCTAGTTAAGTGGTTTGAATCTCAGCTCCAGTTTGTAGAGGTTTATAAATCCTCGAATGTATTTGGTATTGTAACACTAATTACATTACATATCAATTCTATATAGGTAGCACATTTTGTTGAATATAGCCAATTAACCTTTCAGTCAAATGGATTCTTTTTTAGTTGTAAATCAGTTACCATCTGACGATTTTACTACATGTGTCGACTATCCCATTGGTTTAAAGGGTTAGTTCAGAACCGAAAGTATTGAACCATTTTGATTCCTATAGATCACTCATGTATCCAATAAAATCGTCTGTTGGTAGCTAGAATAAACTAGACTTAAGCGTCATCTGCTTGCAAGGGTGACAGATACATTATATTTGTATTAATTGTGTTTCGTATATAGAGATGATACAGTATATTGTGGAGAGAGTTATTAATACTCATATTTGTTGCTTGCACGCAGTCGTGAGCTATAACTGCTGCGCACCCATATGAATATGTATCAAAACTAAACAATGCAATACAATAACATATTATTGTCTGAGACGTGTTATAACCTGGCTTCATATGTTCAAAGACTTTAATGGGTGTGCATATAATTATTATGGTTCTAGACAATACAGAACAGTAGTCACGAAAAATAATATAGTGTCGTGAGCAACAATAAGGCTGCACACATTTCAATGAGAATCGAACACCAACGAGATAACGCAATGCTTTATCCCAGACGCTTCAGAACATTGCCTACAAGATTCAAAGTTTAATTTTTTTTTTTTTTTTTTTTTTTTTAAAGACCTCCGTCTACGTATTGTGAAAAACCTGTTATCCTCCGGCAAATTGTGGGATTGAGTGAGTGAAGGGGGGGGGGGGGGGGACAGTGAATGAAGGAGGACACATGTTTTTCATAATACATGTTGCTAGCCCCAAACGCGCGAGCAACTGTAGCTTTCAACCATCCGACACATCCCCTTTTATTTATGTGCATCACACATATGAAATACAAATAAAGTTTATGTTTTGTTTTACCCTACTGTGGAAAGACTACGGATACACCACTCCTGCCCGGGCCTCACACAGTGGCATGACCCAGTCCAGTCGAACTGAGCTCATGACGCTGGTGGCATTGCCCCGGAGGATAGCCATCCCTAGTCTTTGCTTGAGCCAGAGGGTTTCCCGGGGTTCTCCTGAAACTTCTCTGATTTTACGGCCTATTTCATTCACCATCTTAAGGGTGGTAGGGCCGAAGACTCCTGAAGTTTCGAATGTCAGGGGCTCGAACTGATGATTTCTGGCGATGGCTTGATATTTTTCTCGCTTTTTATTTTCTGCTATCCGGGCGGCTTCACCTGCTTCGTCGGCGTTTCTGGCGATGTTGGTTGTGGAGAAAGTGTCAACACATGTGGCATCCCACACGAGGCACCGGCCATTCTTGTAAGGGAAAGTGGTCATCCCATCTGGCCGTTTGCCGTCTTCTCTGTGAAGTCCATGTGGTTCGAGGATTGATGCACGGTTAGCACTTTTAGATTAACGTTATTGGGGCTCACAACTGTGCCCACATATTTGTAATTTTCCTCGTATATTTACGGAGACTGAATTATGGTGCTAAATTGATGATGATGCTCTATTAAGAATTCCTCTCATGACTTCTAGTCAAGCTCAGACATGTATAAAATATCCTGGAGTTAAGGTGTGGAACGGATTACCTCAAAATTTAAGAAATATACAGGAAATATCTCGGTTTAAGAGACAATTAAAATCTTTTCTATCAACACGATATCAACAGTGACTACTAAAATAAGTATATCTCCAATTATACTACCAATAATTACAACATCCCTATCACCTAGATCAACAAATGTATAACCTTTAATAATATTTACGCTGGCTGTGTGTGTATATATATGTAGAGTCATGTAAAGGGTTGAATGAGCTTGAATACTTTTTTGTAATACATGCTTCTATTTTTGTCTGTAAAGGTTTATATAATGTATGTGTAGTTGGCATTTGTATGCATTTTTTTTGTTTTTTTGTTTTGTTTTATAGAAATGGATATATTATAGTCTACAGTAAATTATTTACCATGTTCTCATATATAGGTCTAAATGAATGGTGTAAGTGTGTATTCCATGCACAACAAAGTTTATGTCCTTTACTAATTAGGCATATACTGTTAGGGAAGCGTATGTGTCTTTGTGTCGAATTGTGGGTATAATTGCGAGTATGGCCTTTGAACATCAAGTCAATAGTTGTACAATGTATGTTATATATATTCAATTTTTGTAAATGGTATTACATGGGTAATTGTGATAATGAACAATCAGCTGTGAGCTCTGGGAAGTGAGTGTGACCTCAGGGTTAATCACCATTAATTTAATTTGTTTTATGTTATTATATTTTGCCTATATACATCCCTTTTCGAATTTAGAAAAAATCTTTACAACACGTAGTTCCCGGGGCACATAGCTGTGACTAAGTGTATTATATACAATTGCATTTTGATAGATCGAATTATAGCCAGGTGCCTTTAAGAGAGACATCTCTCAAAAGGCTCAGCCTTATTTTTTTGTATTATTATTATATATATATATATTTTTTTTTTAACAAATCATTTGTAAGCAAAATTGTATTGTATACTAAAGGCTAAATAAAAAGATTTCAATTCAATTCAATTCAATGTATCATATATTAATTTAAAACTTATATATTAAACCAAATTTAATTGCACAAACTTAAGCCAGTGGAAATATTTGAACAAAGTAAAACGCAAGCGGTATACACATTTATGAGTGATTCCACACTACCGGTACATATTTGCTGAAACAGCTACGAAACTGTGTCTAGCCCAAACGTGTCCCAACAACATGTTAACACTTTTAACACCTTAACGATGCTCAGTAGCATAACAGATTTTTGGCGAAGTTGTATATCACATTCTCATTCTATTGTTTCATTATATTTGGTTTTAACTTGCAGAATACAGTTTATCGATGTCGATATTAACACTATCTGTTCCGACGTCTTGTGGGTTGTTATGATGATTTGTTTGATTATTGTTGAGTATTTTGTTCGCGTTTGCCATTTATGATCAATGTATTTTACTTTGTCGCTAGGCAAATGAAAACGCTATCCCAGGCGTCGTTCGAACTAAAATATGCCCTCCCAGACCCCCTTCAAGCTAAATTCTTACATTTTCCGATATAGAAATGTCACAGCCGAAGGCCAATTTGTTCTAAGTTACAGGCTCGCTATAATGCACATACGAAAAAATATCAAAACATGATATTCTTTTCTATGCGTATGAAGGATACATAAGCAAATCTGCCTGTAACAAGTGTCCTACCCAAAGTTGAAAGAATGAGAGAAAAAATTCCAGGTACAGTACGCTAGAGTCAAAATGTCTGGACACACGGGGCTTGAAGCAGTTTATATAATAGGGTACGAGACAGGCAGATCGAGGGAAAGTGTTCCAGACCTTACTTGTTGAGTAGAAGAAAGACTGGGAACATTGGTTCACTCTTGGGTTAGAGCGTGAACAAATTAGGGGTAGGAATGTGTTGAGTTGCGGGTCCTCCTCACTCTTCATAAGGGAGGAGGTATACACTGTGAAAGCTCTGAAAAACATTGATTATTGTAATAGTGGTAGAAAAGTGAGAGAGATGCATCATTGCGGTGCCTATAGATGCATTGTAAGAAATTAGTAAGAGGAGCTGCACTGATGAGACAAAACGCTTTTGACTTCACCCTATCGAGAAGTGCGGTAAGGGTGGAACCTCCCTACGCTTGCGAACAATACTTGATACATGGGCGCACTGTGCCACTGTATAGAACAAGAAATTGCGCGGGGAATGAAGAGACTACGGAGACGGTTGAGCACACCTAACTTATTTCTGGGAAACTGTTATAGCTTGAGTGGTAATATAATTTTTCCAAGAAAGGTCAATAGAAAAAGAAACACCAAGAATATTGAGAGAAGATGAAGGATTGTTCTGTCTTGTATTTACGAGTAAAGGTTTTTGAGACATTATACTTCATTCACCTTGCAGCTGTTCTAGTTTCAATTGTTTCTTCTTGTTAATGAACTATATGTTTAGGACTATAAATTATAACGTTAAATTGCAATGCTCGATTATGCTCCTCATTAAAAGTAATATAAAAGTTCGCCTAGGTGAATTATTGTTACATACAGTAAGGGCTAAAACAGTTAAGTAAATAGGCATAGGCAAACTAAATTTCTCATAAGATCCAATTTATAATAATATTATTAGGGAAGGTAAATCAATGTTCTGCCTCCCCCCCAAAACAATAAAAATACAAACACCCACACCCACACACATATATATATATATATATATATATATATATATATATATATATATATAAGGAAAAGCAGGACCAGGGTTATGACGATTTTTTTTATTGTTGCAACGTTTCGGCACAGTCACGTACCATCATCAGGCAAACAAAATAATAAACAAAATAATATACCTTAATACTACATAGTTATAGTTACTAAAATTATACATGCCTTTCATAGAAAATTACAGACATCGAAGTGAAATATGTGAGTAAACTATTAAATTCAAAGTTCAGATTTAACGTTAAATCATATAAATCATATAAACGTTGCAACAATAGAGATGTTCGTCATAACCCTTGTCCTGTTTTTCCTTATTCGACTGCGCTTTTCACGCAATAAGCCCCTCACTGATATACAGTATATATATATATATATATATATATATATATATATAGTATATACTGTATATATATATATATATATATATATATATATATATATATATATATATATATATATATATACTGCATATAACAGCAAGTGTTACGATTTGATGAGTGTATTATTATATTAGAACATATATAGGAATATCATTTTACTAAAGAATGCATAATTATGCATGAACAATAAATACCTACCTTATTATTACTCTTTTATTATTCTCCTGAAAGTTGAAGTGCACTACCAGGCAAATATTCTGAATTTAACATATAGAGCATAAGCAATTCGACTATTGTCACTGTCAATTTCACCATGATATTGTGTTATCAACAGCTTACCTCTAATAATTATGTTGGTATCACATTGTATCACATTGTGATTGACGTTATGAACATTTAAGAATAATATAATACACAAATGAAATACATGATATATTTTATCAATAAAGATGCCTTATATTTACCCAGTCTTGTGTTCTTTTCAACCAGTCACTCAGGAAATACTGGAATTATTACTAAGTAAATAAAATATGCACTAAAGATTAGCTCATAATAATTAATTACTGATATAATACCATGTTTAACTCTTATAATTTACTCTTATATCTAGCTAACTAATTTCGAACAATTATAAGTATTTCGACACTGGCCATCCTAAATTAAAAGAGTACAAATCAGTTTTCTGTGAATAATGACGAACTTGAATGTTTGAAATATATATATATATACCGGTATATATATATATATATATATATATATATAATACGGAATGTTACAATAATACGTTTATTTCTGTGCTCTTTCATCCAATCACACTCATTCAACTATCACAATAGGTTGCACTGTTTATCAAAAAGCTTTGTTAGACAGAAGTTTGACCAAAACTCGGAAACAATCCGTGAATTATGTAAAAGTGGCTCATTTGCATGTGTTGACCTTCAGGATGGTGGAGGTGATACAGGCAGTAGTGGTGGAGTGCTGGGGTCTCCGGCTTGTTTACTCCTTCCTCACACTGCACGCTGAATGGTGGCTCATCAGTCCTCTTCAGGTAACTACAAGTACTGTACAGGTAAGTAATTATAAAGTAAATTAGTAGCTGATGTCTTAATATTTCAAAAAGGTAGTGGACAGCTTTATTTTGATGTGTTTGATGATGTATGCAAATACAGAATTATACTGTACTGTATTTATGGATGTATGTGAACAACGTTCGATCAGCTTGTTATATCGGACAAGATCGCTGCTCTGAAAGGCAGTGTCAGATCACTAAGATATTAAAGTTGCCAACAGTCAAGAGTAGCATTCTTAAAAATATCTGGATGCCTTTCTTCACGTGAATTTGCACTTGCAATAACTATTTTTCTTTTTGTTTGTTTATTCAGGAATTTCCTCCCCTAGACATTCGCCTGTCAAGGCTAATCGTATCACATTTCGCCCACCTCTTTTTGTCGCACCCACATCAAGCTGGAAGTCAAGGCTAATCGTATCACATTTCGCCCACCTCTTTTTGTCGCACCCACATCAAGCTGGAAGTACTTGTGAAGTATTTCTGTGTCTGTATAATGCAGCCTACATATAATTTTCAATGCTACAGTCATATTACGTGTTCACACGATCTTGGTCCTCTTGCCGTAGTTCTCACTCACAGACACATCCATTCATATAGAACATAGTACTCCACATGTACGCGTGTACTGCAATAGTATACTACTTAGCTAATACTCACTTATCTGCATTAATAGATGACCTTCAGCCCCCAATTGTTTATGAAATATAAGCGAGATAGTAATTGACTGAATGAAGTAGTGAACAAGTAGCCAAGGGTTTGTGAATTCGACTTAAAGTTTAATAAGGGAGATATACTCAGGATACAATATGAGCTGTATTTCGTTTCAATAAAATATCATAAGCCCACCAACATTATATAAAACCATTTTCGCGGTTTGTTTTGCGCCGATAGACATTGAATACCCTAATAAGGCAAGTAATACAGAAGGAAAATAGTATCCAGCGTTGACCTGGTGAGATTTATTTCTTAGTAGCGAGATAATCAATATGGAATAAGATGATTTACTTAGCTTTGAAAGGACCTGTGTGAGTGAGAGGCTGACTTTGTTTATTTGTTCCTCTTTTAATTCCTAGAGGCTCTACCTAAGCCGAGGAAAATAGTTGAACTAAAGATTAATATATTGAGTTGCCAAGAACAAACATTAAATTATCACAAAAAGACCATGCCACTTTCAACACGATTATTTCATGTTTATCACATATTGACCCTTGCCACATAAAATCCTAGATATACAAAAGATATACGACCTCAATTTAATCAAGGATTGGGCTTCACCCTTCATAATAGTTAATTTTTAAAATATATCAACTGAAAATTGCTATACGCTCTGCATGCAAGCTGTCCCTTTTCTTCTATCTATCTATCTATCTATTGCCTGACGCCGTGATCCCCGAAGGGGTGGCCACGAACGAACCGCCACCATGCACCTCTGTCCTCAGTCAGTCGACGCCCCTCCTCCCAACCAGCACAGCCTTCATCCATATACTTCCTCACTCCATCCTTCCACCTCTCCTTCGGTTTAAATCTCCCTCTCTGTCCTTCCACCTCGCTCTCTTACACCCTCTTAGTCATTCTCTCGCTTTCCACACGTTTGTTAAGCCAAGATATATTGTCTTGTTTCAACATACTACGTAATAGTATACATAATAATACACATACTAGAGTAGTAAATGAGGGTGGTTTTACTCACTGAAGGATGGATGCCCGTCATAGGATAACTATAATTGAGTGGCCGTAACATGAAGAGAGTAAAATCATGTCACAGTCTGATGGAATGTGTTGATATTAAGAAATCATTAATTTTCTCAAATGTATAACGATTTAATGTTATCCTTGGACGATCAACAGACAATGTTATTCAGTTTGAGGAAGGATCTCCATATGTCGAATGTTTATAGATTGTGTGTTGCTCGATTTTTTAAAGGAGGGTTTTCGTAATTTTAATAGAATCGTTTTGCAGTAGCTCGAATATCAGCATCTGTTTGAGAATATACATTTTTTTCAAAGAGCTGTGCATATGCCGAACACTCAATATAGTCTTATGATCTCTCTCTCTCTCTCTCTCTCTCTCTCTCTCTCTCTCTCTCTCTCTCTCTCTCTCTCTCTCTCTCTCTCTCTCTCTCTCTCTCTCTCTCTCTCAGCCTCTCTCTCTCTCTCTCTCTCGCTCTCAGCCTCTCTCTCTCTCTCTCTCTCTCGCTCTCTCTCTCTCTCTCTCTCTCTCTCTCTCTCTCTCGTTATTGAATGTATATACTCGGGCACATACCCCATAGCTGGAGGGGGGGGGGCAACCTGAGACAGGGACCGAACAGAAACAATATTTAAAGTTCCAATTCTGAGGGTCCGGGACCACTTTCGCGTTCCCTCGTCCCTTACTCTGTCCCGTCTAGTTGGTGAATTTTACAAGGGGAAGAAGATTCCTAGCCATCCGCTCCCAGAAGAAAAAGTAGGACAGTAAAAGAGACAGACAGAAACGACTAAGGTAGGGTAGAGGATGCCAAACCTCACTCTGGATAGGACTAGCCCTCACGTAATATTATCCAGAGCTTTCTTAGTGCATGCTTCCCTCCGAATCGAGAATAAGTGGTATTCCCCATAAAATATACGTTATCACCCGTATTCTAACGAGAATAAGAGTGAATAATGTTCACTGAATTGTTTACACAACTGACACACATTGCAATATACTCCTTCAAGTTATAATCAATTTTTTCTGTATTTGATATAGCTTTAAAAAAACAAATGATACAGCATGTTTTCTGACACTATTGTATTTGGATTGCACACACTGTTCACTTTTCCCTAGAGGGAATAAATGTTACAGGCAACTAGTGCAACTAATGGTTAATTAATCCACAGTTTGAAGTATATTAGACTAGGGTAACTGAGGCTTGAATAAATGATGATATATGTGGATGAGCTTAGGTTACATGGGTGCGACATGTGTTTGAATGTTGATAAAGCAACTGTGAAATGAAGTAAACACAAACTGAGAGCGTTAATAATGTGCTTAGGTATACTGGCAGTTGCTTCAAACAGCCAAGTTAGCTATGTTTTATTTAAATGTGTGTATTTAATTAAGATTAATTCTGTAAAATACGTAATTCAAACTCAATATATACAAACATTCATGACAAGTAATGCAAACTAAATTAAAAATATAACTAAGCTAAAGCAACAAACAAAAATAATATCATAATATTTAGATATGACAATATAAGTAGTTGTTTAATATATACATTCCGAATAAAATATATTAAGGGAATACCATTGGGTTGTGTTTCATCAGTTTTACTATATATTTGTTTTTGTTTTAGGTGCTGAAAGCTTGATGGATCCTACAAATATACTGTGGCTATTTATCTTCACATCTTCAGTTGCATGGAGATTTTCCGTCACCGAAGTCACTCCATTACCACAAACCAACACGCTAACCCAACATGCAGTATTTGATCAGTTGTTCCCGGCAGCTGAAAAACAGATTGAGATGGGAGAGTTAAAGTCTCGGCACATATATACACCCACCCTGCTTCCGAATATTGAAAACCAGACTGATGTGGACGAAGCAAAACCATACTCCGCTTATGCAATCACCCATAAAAGAAGACCCCGTGATGTTGGACCGTATCGACAATTATTCTTGTCGCCTAGAGATGATGACCAGGCAATGAACACTGTATCTCTACTTGGCCTCTTGACAGCGATTGTGCAGAGAGAGATGAGTGACTGTCACCTGGTACTGGCATATGACAACACTGACATGTACTCGGCCTTGGTGCGAGACTTGTTGCTGAGGCTACCTAACCCTAAGCAGGCAAGTTTGTGGCAATCTTTACTTTTGTTTACATTTAACCCATTTTGTACCAGTGACGTCATTTTCATTATATTATGGCAAACTATTAGACTATTTTTTCAGGTTATGATAAACATCTACCCATTAAAAGGCTACAAACTATCTCAATTATTCCCTTTAGCTATCATATACCCTTCCTAAGCACATCAAAATCGTCTAAATGTAGCTGAAATCAATGACAAAAGACACCACCGGTACAATAAGGGTTAAGTTTGCGATAGGTGGATCCATAGATGGCTACTCTGAGGCAGCAGTTTATAAGAGAGAGATACGCATAGGTTAGGGAATTTTTATGAAAAAGTGTCATCTTGGGTTTTAGCGAACTGGCTGCACCTTGCAAGAATCGAGTGGCTGTCTGCGAGACAACCTACATGCTTTTATTTCACTTTCTAAGCATGATGACCGCTTTTTTATTTAATTCGTGCCATCATATAAAGAATTTATGCACGGAAGCTATAATCGTGTTTGTCTCATTGATTTTAAAAGATCTTAAGCCTGAATATGATTTCCTAATATAAGCCATATGCTACGGAAAAGGGCACCAACGTATTAAATGGGTGAAGACTTTTCGCTCATAAAACAAGGACACTGAGGCCAGTAAATATGGGACATCAATTATTCAATAATAAGTAGTATTAGTCAATCATATTTTCTATCTGTATCTAATTTCCAGGTGGTTGTTTAGAATGATTATTATGATCTAGCTGTGATGCTGTGGAAATCTAAATTGTGATGGGCCATTAATTACAACTAGTATCACACAAATATGTTTCTATCAGATAGTTGCTGTGAGGGCTGTAGATGACCTAATAGGATTAGAGAGGTGTCTGCCGGATGAAGAAGCTACCCATGTCTATTTGTTGTAAACATATATAAATACTTGTCGGTTTTTTAGGGTGATTATAAGTCTACCTGTGATAATGTAGAAGTATAAAGTGAAGTGTGGCCACTTAACGTTGTCTTTCCTCAGGTAGTAGTTGTGAGGGACGGAGAGGACCTAGCGGGAGTAGAGTGGGTGTCTGCCAGATGTGGAGGCTACCTGTTGATGCTGGACCAACCGGAGCCCTTTCTCACCTTCGCCAACACTCACATTCACACATGGAACTATCACGGAAGGTATTGTACAATCACACATTACAATTCTGCATCTTAGTTTTTGAAAATGAAGAAATAAGGATTGAATGATGTAGTTTTCGTACTCTCAATCAGCCAATGGAGGCTAATGCAGCTAATGTCGACGAGTAGATGCAATGACCTTCAGACTCCACTCCCTGGACTTTCTCCGAGCATGCCTCCAGGACAAAATTATATATTCCCATCCCATGCAGCTGTTGGTATGTTTGGTTGACTTGCATCAGCCATAAGTCATTTGGGCTTCTCGTAGGTCTACTCCGCTCAGGGCTTGTCACCCACCAGTGCAATCAAGTGAGTAATATCGACTTCCGCGAGAAAACCCAAAACCCCATATAGTTGAATTTGGCACTCATAATCCCTATACCTAACATGTTTTTAATTATATCCAGTGAATAGACTCGGGTTTTGTAACATGTGTATACCAGGGGATGCTCAAGATACTTCGGAGACAATTGGTTCCAAAATAGTTAATGCATCTCTTGCAGTCAATGCTGAGTGTATTTGTCTGACAACCATGTAAAAAGAAAGAGAGCAACAGTGTATTTAGGATTCATAACTTGATGTGCCTACAAAGATAATGACAGAAACATTGATGAAAGTCTACATGTTCATATCCAGGCAAAGGTGACAATTTGCAATATGTCCCTTTTAACCATTACTAGTCTGAATACTAAGCTAAATCAACCTGTCCAATGACTTAATATTATTTTCATAAGCATGGTTATATTGACAACAAATCTGGGTGTAAAAAAAGGTATGAAAGAGGTAATTAACGTGTTCATAAAAATATACCCTCATAGAGACGTAATGATAGTTATAAACCAATCTAATATAAGGCACTTAATACTCTCACAAGTGTATATATAATGTGAAAGTTAATTTAGTATTTTATTACTGTATATAATGCAAGACTAGTGCTTTAGACCATTCATTCACATTAAGGGGGCCCACCTCGCTTTTTTCTTCTCTTTATCTTCCTCTCTTGCAACCTAGAAGGGTCACTAGATCTGTTGTTGCTTGATTTCCTTTGTACTCTCTTTGGCTTGTATCCATTCGGCCCCATTCAGCCTATTTTTTTAAGACGTTTACCCCAATCCAGGTGTCAATATTTTCCTGGCGAGTGGTAGCGAGGCACTATATATATTTTTTTGTTTTGACAGCAAGCTACATTTGTAAATGTTTCGATGGAAAAATGTCTCCGGCGAAGCCGGTTTTCTCCATACAATGCTGGCTCGCTGTCGCTCGTCAGGAAGAAATCGACACCTGGATGGGGATAAACGTCCTAAAACAGTTGGCTGAATGGGGCCGAATGGATATAAGCCAGGGATAGAGAGAAAAGGAGAGCCCCCCTTAAGCACCTTAGTATACCAGGACGCATTATTATACATATTTTATTTTTTATTCTGGCTATTATTTGACGATTTTATTTAGTTTTGAAAGTAAGTTCGTAAGTCAGTGGGTTATTTGAGAGAGATCTTACCCCTTTTATTGCTACAGGCTCTTCCAAAACATTAAAATCGTCTACTGTTAGCCAGCATAAAGGTGATGGTGATCGAATAATATAAACTTTCGAAGGTATTTTTACCAGGATATATGTGAGATAAAATGTTCGTTGTGTGGTAATGGGTAATACCAATAGCCTATATCAAATTACGTTGCGAAAGAAGTACTCGCGAAATGTGAGATATAAAACCCTCCAGGAAGATGGCGCTTAATAAAACTTCCTTCTGGCTATTATTAGACGATTTTACCTAGCTTAGGAAATAACTATGCATTGCTAAGCGGTAACAAATATTTCAATTAGCCATATGAATCCCACATATATTTCCTAAGCTGCATAGAATCGTCTAATAATAGCCAGAACATAAATTAATGTGTCGTGGTACACTGAAGAGGTTAATATATATAACTGTCCAATGATATCCAGGTCAGATGTAAGAATGCCTCCTGGTATACTGAAGGGGTTAACCCGGGAACTGCGGGGAGACTCTTAAGAGTTCCCCCGGCGGACTGTGGGGAGACTCTTAAGAGTCAGAGAAAACAAAAATCGACTTTTGACATCGAAAACAAAAAAATAAAAAAAAAATAAAAAATAATAATTGGCCCCTGGGCCATGCAAAATCTCAGTCCTCTACCTCCCCTCCTTCCCCACTTTCCTCCTCTCCTTCAGTTATCACCTATTTTCCCTGTTATTCCCTTATTCTGAGGTATATTTTCGTGCTAACATTAGAAATCCGGTTGCAGGGTGTGGTCATCACTGATAGCAAGCGAATGCAAGAGAGAGAGAGAGAGTATCGATCGACTGTGTCTCAGTGGCCTTGGAGGAAATTGGCGGGAAAGCAGCTTGCCTCACCCATACATTATACAACTCGCGGGCTATATCTCCGATTTTGACCATCCAAACGCTGTTTTCACTCGTTTTATTGTTGTTTCAGGTTAATACCTTTATAATCAACCCATAATAGGCACGTATGGATAAGTATTAATGCTAATAATGGTACAATTAATATTTTAGTGACGGAAACACCTCAAATACATGTGCACAGGGAGAGGTGTCTAATTATCCCCATGTGCACTTCAGAGGTTAAGGGGAGGTAGTTGTTTTTTCTGTTTCCCCTTTTTCTTCATGTTTAGCCCCCTTGGTTTTAATTTTTTATGACATTTGGCCCATTAGTTTGGCGAATGTAAGAACTTTCGTCCCATTTATTTGTCAATGTTATGACTTTTCGGTTCATAATTTAGGTAGAGTTTTTTCCTGGCGAGCCATAGCGAGCCAGTACTTAAGGAAGGACTGTTGGGATATGTTTTTACCGATATATATACAAATATATTTAAAAAGTGGATCTTGGGGATGTTTTTTAAAGTATGATGAAGGTCTAGGGAAGAAACTGAAAAATAAATAAATAAATAAATACAATTTCCGACAATATACTGTATATTAACCCCTTGAAGCTCTGATGCTTTTTAGCAGTTTATTTTGACTATCATTAAACGATTTTATGCAGCTTAGGAAGGATCTGTGTGTATTAAAAGGGTATATAGTACCTCAATCAACCCTCTGACTTCCAAATACCCTTCCTAATCTGAACAAAATCGTCTAATAACTACCAGAAAAAAAAAAAAAAATGCATATTGGAGCTTGAAAGGGTTAAACAAAAATAATACCCCCTTAATAATGATGCCGCCCTTCAGATATGTGGTCGTGGGTCAGAGTCTCGCGCAACTAAACACCTTGGCCACCACCTACAAGGGAAGGAAAACGGAACACATGCTTGGAGCCATCCAGGTAAGAGGGTACTGACAGTGTGTGAGTGTTTGGTATTCGTAGCAGTAAAGCCGGAGTCACACGAGCCCATTTTCGATCAATTGTTACAGGCAATTATGGTGTGGAAGCTTATAAAATTACACTTGATCAAAATTCAGCCGCCTAACATAGTCTACATTCAGTCTAGTTACCTTTACCAGTGCGAAAATGTCCCAAAATAATACGAGAAAAAACTTGCTCATGGAAAATTGACGGAAAAGCGCTCGTGTGACACCGTCTTAAGATCTGAATACCTTTTAGCCCTCTCTGTACCAGCGACGTCTGTTGTATTTTATTCTAGCTATGTCTAGACGATTTTATGCAGCTCAGGAAGGATCTGTGGTAGTTGAAAGGGGTTGATTGAGATAGTTCGAAGCCTTATAATTGCTAGAGGTCTTTCCTAAACTGAAAAGGATGTCGTCGGTACAGAAGGATAAAATTCATCAAAGAGTCACGGAAACAACTACAAATGTTTAATTAAGTTAGTACATTTATTGTCTTCATTTTGTTATTGGAAACTAGTTCCTGATCCCTTTTGGAAGAGGGCTGTGTTTTGTTGAATTGAGTGAATGTTTTTTGTCATTTCCGGAACCTTTGACGCACTACTCCTCCTAAACGGCTGCCTCCACAACATTGAACACACAGGCCATAGTTGTTTGCAGAGACACAATTTACAAAGTGAACCTCCTGAATTTACGCTACACTTGCTAAGTAGGTCGTTTTGCTGTGTTTTATCATCTCCCAGACCTTTCAAACACCACTCCTCCTAAACAGCTGCCTCCACGACATTGAAAATTAAGACCAAAATTGTTCGCAGAGCCAAAAGGAACAATGTGAACCTGTCAGAGTTCCGCTACCGACTGTGATGGCTCTTGCAGTGCGAGATTGTCTAAAATGGGATGTAGTGGAATCGAGACGTAGAGGATTAATCCGCCATTATATTATTTTTAACATAATTTTTAACACCAATAACCCACAAACGAAATTAATGAAAGCATGTGAGTCTCCCAGGATTCGAACGTAGGATATCTCATACAGAACTTACATGCTCTAACATTTACACCATCTAGACAGTTATAAGTACAGCACATGACGATGATTAATATCCCATTTATCGAATAGTGGATATCAATCTCATTATATACTGCACCCAACTGCTCTATTTAATAGACTAATGCTTATGCGAAAGGAAACAACATTTTATGGGGCACAAATCACATAGGACCGACCTCGCTGCGAAATATTCCTGAACCTATTGACATTATTTTTAACATCGTTCTTAGTACCAATAACCCCCCAAATAAATCCATGAAAGCATGTGATTCTCCCAGGATTCGAACCTATATGTATAATAGAAAATATCATTTACTTAGACTAATGATATTGTTAATAGTGTTAGTTTTTAAATAAATTATAAGTAACGGAATACTGGATACATTATTTCTGTCTAGTACCACCATAAAGTTATAATTATTGAACATGCACCTCATTTACATAAGATACACGGCTAGTTTCTTAACTTTATTTATGCGATGTAACTTGATTTTGTGCTGCCGAACACTAAATTGTTTTACAAAACTTAGAGCGAACTGCTAGGAAGCTGGAACCTACAGGAAATTCTTAAACTACATTAATTTGTCTAATGATAGTTTTAAATAACTGAAATCATGACGTCATCTTACTGTAATTCAAATACTAATTTTTAACTGGACAGTGAATTCACTGACAGTTGATTTAGGTTTTAGTAGTTATACATTTATATTATCTGGTAACTGTACAATATGTGAGGATTGGTCCAGTCCAGAGTGAGGTTTGGCATCCTCTATCCAACCTTAGCCGTTTCTGCCTGTCTCTTTTCCTGTACTCATTTTCCTACTTCAGGGGCGGGAGTCTAGAAATCCTCCTCCCCTTGTAAAATTAACTTACTAGACGAGAAAGGGAAAGGGGCGAGGGAACGTGAAATTGATCCCGGACCCTAAGAATTGGAACTTTAAATGTTGTTTCAGTTCGAGCTCTGTTTCGAGTCGGCCACCCCCAGCTATGGGGTATGTGCCTGGGTATATAAATACTGTACATACATACATACATACAACTGTACAACGGACACCTAAGTCTTGAAAAAAGACGTTGATATGTATTTCAGAGGCGATGCGACAATGATAAAGTATACGGGACCAGATAAAGCAGTCCTCGATATCGTTGTTCAGCGCTAGTTCCCAGGTTTCAGTGGCGGTGAATAATGATTGACGGTAGGTGATGAGGTCGCAGATGGTAGACCGGGTTAGATGGCAGATGGCACTCTTTTTACAGTAGGTGCAGATGGCATACCAGCAATTGCTTATGATAGATGAAATTTGGTCATGTATGGCAGACCGATGATCAGGAGTGGCAGATCCGTTTTGGTCTCAAAGGGTAGACCGCCAATCATAGATGTCAGATCAGTTAAAATAGCATAGCCAGCATGGTTATTGCTGCTTGGCTCCATTTTGCCGTTGATAGTGGCGAAAATTGGCAAAGCATGTGTGTCAGTTACGTATCAATTACGACAAAGTTACGGACCTGTAAATGGAAGTATTGATTATATAGGGTGAGCCAGACGACTGTTTATGTACTGAAATGAAATATTTAAAACAGCTGGTCTTCTAATTCGACAACAATATCTAACCAAGAAACGTTGTGTACATACATACGTGATGAGGAGAGTGGAGGATGTATAAGTAAATGTGTTGTACTGGGGTGCAAGGTTTAAATATTCATTGAAATATTAGGCTTTCTTCACTAAACGTAATACTAGATGCAGGCCATAGAAGATAACCAGAAAACTGTGAATATTTTAACACTTCCAGTATTGGAGGCCGAGATTTGAATTTTATTCCAGCGATCAATTTTTGAAAGTTCAGGAAGGATTTGTGGGAGTCAAAGGTTTAATTGAGATAGTTTATAGCCCTGTAATTTCTAGAACTAGTTCATAAACTGCATACAATCGCCTAATGATAGCCAAAAGAAACTAAAGACACTTTGCAACATATCCTCTTTAGTAATTCAATTTAGAAATGCTTTCTATAAATCAAAGGAGTAAAACTATCTCATTTAATTCTCCAGCACCCACAAGTTCTTCGTAAGCTGAATAAACTCCTCTAATGATAGCCAGCATAAACTGCCAAAATGCGTAATTTTATCCTTAACCCGGGAACTGCAAGAAGACTCTTAAAAAGTTTTAGTGGTGAAAGGCGACGAACTTCTTAAGATCCAAGGACTAACAATTTTTTTTTAAAAGGCCCCAATAGCACCTAAAACAAAGAAATATGTGATTAAGTGAGATAATTCCCCTCTATACCTCTTATCACTCCTCCACTTGTGTCAAAACCCCCTCCTTTCCCCCCCCCCCACCCTTTCAATTATCACCTATTTTTTCCTCTTATTCATTTGTTTATCGGTTTATTTTCCGCAGCAATATCTCCCACCCGGTATCAAGGTCATCTGGGACTCATATAGGGAGCAGGGGAAGAGAGAGACAGCACTAGCGAGACATCAGTCTCACATCAGGCTTCGAGAGAGCAGAGTGTAGAGCTCATGCGGATCTCACCTCATGAGTTGACGGTCGACAATAATTTGTGATTTTCACCCCCCAAATACTATTTCCACTTGTTTTATTGCTGTTACATGGTAATATCTTCATATTAAACGTAAAATAGGTGCATATGAATAAGAAATAACGATATTTATCGTAAAATTACGATTTTAGGCGGGAATGAAGCCTAATATCGTGGCCTAGCGGTAGAGTGGTCATTACATATAGCTCGCGCTTTAAAGGTTAAGGGATTAATGACAAGATTTGATCTGCAGGGTGATCGTGAGGGAGAGTGGAGGGTATACATAAACATTCTGTACCGGGCAGAGGGCTTCAAGTTCGTCACCACCTGGCAAAACAACACCTTCATGTTTCCCCACCCGGATCTGTTCCCTGACAAACTCTCTGACCTTCACGGCGCCGTCCTCAAGGTAAGCTCTACCATCAATTATTACAAATATTATGGTCAATTATAGCACCCTTATTAATTTTTTTCTAGAATGAGATTATGCAAAATATCTAAATAAGACGTGGCACTTAGTTCAAGTTTTGTTAAGGGGGGTCACCGGCTTTTTTGTTTAATCTTTCTCTCCTTTGTTCTCTTTCCCTGGCTTGTATCCATTCGGCCCCATTCAGCCAACTGTTTTAAGACGTTTATCCTCATCCAAGTGTCGGTTTCTTCCTGGCGAACAATAGCGAGCCAGCATTGTATGGAGAAATCCGGCATTGCCGGAGAAATGTTTCTATTGAAAAATGTACAAATTTAGCTTGCTGTCAAAACAAAAATATATATATATGCTGGCTCGCTACCGCTTGCCAGGAAAATATTGACACCTGGACGGGGGTAAATGTCCTAAAACAGTAGGCTGAATGGGGCCGAATGGATACAAGCCAAAGAGAGAGGGAGATAAAGAGAATAAAGGCGAGGTGGGCTCCCCTAAGGAATAATCAGATGGAACACCAATGCTCTCACACAGTAGTAAATAGTATCATAGAGAAATACCACTTTTGTGAATAAAATGGCACCCAATTACTTTGTTTGAGATATAAACACTATACAGTAGTATTCCCTAGAAAATAGTTAACCCATTCAGTACCAGTGATGTCCTTTTTTATTATATTCTGGCAACTATTAGGCGAATTTATTCCGCTAAGAAAGGACGTCTACACATTCAAAGGCTGCAGACTTTCTCAATTAATCCGCCTAGCTACCATATAACCTTCCGAAGCTTTATAATCCGCCTAGCTACCATATAACCTTCCGAAGCTTTATAATCCGCCTAGCTACCATATAACCTTCCGAAGCTTTATAATCCGCCTAGCTACCATATAACCTTCCGAAGCTTTATAATCCGCCTAGCTACCATATAACCTTCCGAAGCTTTATAATCCGCCTAGCTACCATATAACCTTCCGAAGCTTTATAATCCGCCTAGCTACCATATAACTTTCCGAAGCTTTATAATCCGCCTAGCTACCATATAACCTTCCGAAGCTTTATAATCCGCCTAGCTACCATATAACCTTCCGAAGCTTTATAATCCGCCTAGCTACCATATAACCTTCCGAAGCTTTATAATCCGCCTAGCTACCATATAACCTTCCGAAGCTTTATAATCTGCCTAGCTACCATATAACCTTCCGAAGCTTTATAATCCGCCTAGCTACCATATAACCTTCCGAAGCTTTATAATCCGCCTAGCTACCATATAACCTTCCGAAGCTTTATAAAATCGTCCAAATGTAGTTGACATCCAATAAAAATGCCGTAGCCGGTATACAAGGGGTTAAACAATGACCTGAATTACAGTATGCATGTATCAGGTATCAGGTATCAGGTATCAGGTGAAGGTATTTAGGGATAAGCCTTTACAACGGCACCTCGTATCTAGATTCTACTCTTCCTATTTTTCTGAAGAGTGTAGAGAGGGGAGAAGGGGTGTTGAAGAGAGAGGAAGGTATTGGAGTGGCTTTGTTGTGTGTGTTATTAGGTTGTATATGTGCAAATTTCTACTTTCAGGTGTCGACATTCGAGTTTGCCCCCAGCATCATGTACTACCGAGCTGCTAACGGGTCCCTGCTCTTCCGCTACGGGGAGGACATTGCTCTCGTCAGCTCGCTAGCTCACGTTCTCAACTTCACTGCCAAATTTGCTGAACCTTCTGATGGTACTCGATCTCTGAGTGACTTACCATGAATCATTGTATGTGTCAATGTATATATGAATCAATTAACAACAAGTAGCAAAAATAATGTACGGTGTTATGAAAGGATTTACAATACATAAAAATACAATGTGATTCACAGATAGGGTATAGCACAATAATATATTTACGGGACGATAAAGTCATATGAAGACAGATTCCCTGCAACGAGCTTAACTCCGAAATTATGAATGGACGAAGTTATACTGAAGGTAAATTTGAATTGAAATTGTTAGAAACATAACATGCTAAATTGATGTTGCATAAGTGTCATAAGATAATGTTCATATTGTATTGACACATTAGTCCCATTTATTGATGTTGCATATGTGTCATAAGATAATGTTCATATTGTATTGACACATTAGTCCCATTTATTGATGTTGCATAAGTGTCATAAGATAATGTTCATATTGTATTGACACATTAGTCCCATTTATTTATACTGAATTATTCAGTTGTAAGTACATCCAGCTGTTTATGTGAGCAAGAGAATGACTAGTGATAAAACAATTCAACACATTAAGAAAAACTGGTAAAAAATAAAGTAACAGAGTTGATGTGACACATTTCTGTTCAAGTTGTGCTGTCTATGACCCGCCCCCCCCTGCCCCCACACCGTATGTGCCATTATCTTACTAACTGCATCAATATATAAAGCATTTCAATCATATATTTTGAGCACTACTGAACACCAAACGGGTAATACTTTCTTTAGCATATATTCAGCTATGCGAAATAACCCCATCAATATTAACCCTTTTCAGTATGCCAGGACTCATGCTTTTATTTTATTCTGGCTACTATTAAACGATATTATTAACCTTATAGGAATACTATGGAGTTAAAAAGATAAAGAATATATAAATTATCCCTCTGACTTCTATATAATCCTACTAAAGCTGAATATAATCGTCCAATGATAGACAGAATAAACTGTTCCTCATCCTCAAGGTCTCATTCCAGTACAACATTTCAGCGGGTTCCTCCGGTAAGGTGGAGGGCAGTTCTTGGGCCCGGGTGCTTGGGGAGGTAATGAGGGACGAGGTGTACATCGGGGTGGCCAACTTCTACATCGTGCACTACAGATTTACACGTGTGGATGTTAGTGCTCCCTACAAGTCTGAAGTAAGTGTGGAGGAAATATAGTGAAGGACTCATTGTGTGGATGTATATGATCGAATTAAGGGGGGTAGCCGTTTTTGTTTTATCTTTCTCTCCTTTTCTCTTTTTCCCTGGCTTGTATCCATTTGGCCCCATTCAGCCAACTGTTTTAAGACGTTTATCCCCATCCAGGTGTCGATTTATTCCTGGCGAGTGATAGCGGGACAGCATTGTATGGAGAAATCCGGCTTCACCGGATAAATTGTTCTATCGAAAAATGTACAAATTTAGCTTGCTGTCAAAACAAACATATATATATGCTGGGTCGCTACCGCTCGCCAGGAAAATATTAACACCTGGATGGAGGTAAACGTCTTAAAACAGTAGGTTGAATGGGGCCGAATGGATACAAGCCAAAGAGATAGGGAGATAAAGAGAACAAAAGCGAGGTGGGCTCCCTTAAGGGGAGATTTTTAGTTTGGTCCCTAGTTATCCTTCAAGCTTAAGATTACACCCCCTTAGCCCCTTTCAAGATAAATTTGTACATTTTTCGGTAGAAAAATGTCCCGGCTGAAAGCCGGTTCCTCTTAAATTACAGGTTCGATATCGCTCGCCAGGATAAAATCGACACCTAAATGTCACGAAAGGTCTTAAAATTGACAGAAATGAGTTGAAAGTTCTTAAAATCGTCAAAATAATGGGACAAACGTCTTAAAATTAGAAAAACAATGGGGCTAAACATGAGGGAGAAAGGAGTCAAGAAAGAAATCCCTCAAGTGGAAATCTCCCCTTAAGTCCGAGAAAAGTGTGGTCGAGACATATGCCCAGATTTACAGCCATATCATGCAATGAGATTTACCCTTGTGGATGTAAGTGGTCACCATAAGTTTGAAGTAAGTGTGACATAGGCATATGGCTTGATTCCTAAACACATCATGCAAAAGAGGTTTACCTTTATGAATGTCAGTGGTCCATACCAGTCTGAAGTGTTACAGTGAAATATTGTTTGATTCCTAAACTATCATGCACAAGGAATTTACCCTTGTGCATGCCATTGATCCATACAAGTCTAAAGTATGTGTGGCTGAGGAAATGTATGTCGACTTAATGAGGCATATTCACCCTGTCTATAAGACCCAACACATATTGCCATGCCATTATTACATATACGTTACGTTTTAAACTAGCATGTGGGATATAGTGAAGTAATAAATTTGTATTACTGCATCCTGGGAATATAATACAGTCAATCGTGAAAAAGACGCCTTATTCACAATCCGTTTCCATACAAAATGAATACTTCCTTTCTCAATATAAAATATACAAAATCGTAACCTCCCGCGAGTCTAGGACTGAACATTTTTTTCTCTTAAATGAAATAGGCTATGCAAATCTGGGTAATTCCCTGTAGTTAATGTAGGCTACTACTCTACTTTGTATTTTACTCCCGTTTGAGCCTATCCAACTATAGGCTATTCAATGATAAAAGGAAAAGATCGCCGTAGTCTCACAAATCCCTGGGTTGATTCAGTTAGGTAACATTAATTTATACCCTGCTTTCCTCATTTATAAATCCTACACATTGCAATATTTATACGTTCATAGTCAACAAGAAGAATGTCTTGCTTATAATCCTCAGAATACCTCTATATGTGACCTTGATGTCTATCAAGACCACACCTTACTATCAATCTATAGGCTACCTTGCAACCTGTCACAGAATATGCACCTCGTATACACACATAATAATGCTTGCATATATGGAATAATAATCATACCTCTCTTATAACCCACAAAAGTTCACGTTAATATCTACAAAAATAATAACACACTGTTGTATTTATAATGTGAATGCTAGCACCTGATCAGCACGATCAAGCTGATTATGCTAGTTACTGACATACATTCACATTCACAGCCATTCTAACGTGCAATGTCATACCACCTCACACACTAAATACATAACAATGGTTGGTTGAGCTAGCAACCTTCTCTGAAAGTAAGCTGGAGAATTGAACAAATTGGCTTCGTGGAGGCAATTTATTCTTGGCTATCCTCTCGGAGATCAAGATGTCTGACAATATATAAAGATAGAATTATATTGAAATACACAGCTTCTCTCGTATGTGTCTATTCCATGGGATAGAGAGATTGACCAACATATCTATAGCTAAACTTCTCTCTTAAAAACTAACGTATCTGTCATCCATTGATTTATGTAAATTTTGAAGGTTTTTGTTTTATTTCACCAAGGGTATGTAATCCCCAGATCAGCTATGGAAAAAAAAAAAAAATGTAATGCCTGATACTACCAGTTCGGCCAATTCTAATATAGCTCCCCACTGAAAGGCAGTTTTCCAGTACACCCAGCCCTCAGAGAAAACTCTACCCTTCAACACCCAACCACCAACCACCCATAGCTCTGTCCCCTTCTCATAGGATCATTTTTGCTGCTCTCCAGACTCCAATATCTAACTACTTGCCCTTTATCTCACCTTTACCTGCCATTGAGAATGAAAGGGGCACAGAACACCGACAGAGGACATGGGCTCAGAAGACTTTATTGCCCTACCACACCGGACCAGCAAGAGAGGACAAAAATGGATACAAGCTCGGCTGGAAAAATTATTGGAAAGCTCACCAGCTCAATCAGAATCAGTGCGTATTCCGTTTGAGGTGGTGATAAGTATTCTGACCACCACGAAGAGTATTCCGCTTGCAAGGCTCTGGCCTCTCCACCGCACACTGTGTATAAAGGGCTAGCCGGGGGTGCCTATTCCGACCACCAGTGAGGTCTATTTTGCTCGCAAGGCACCGGCCTCTTCAACACACTCGTTGTGTATTCTGAGAAAGGCAGTGGTGTGTATTCCGACCACCAGTGAGGCGGCGTATTCCACTCGACCTGTTCCAGCTTCTTCAACACACTTGCTGCATATTCTGAACGAGGTGGTGGTGCGTATTCTGACCAATAACGAGGCGTATTCCACTCATTGTTCCAGATTCTTCAACACACTTGCAACACATTCCTCGCGAGGTGGTGGTATGTATTCCCACCACCAGTGAGGCGTATTCCGCTCACATTTTTCCAGCTTCATATACACAATCGCTGTATATTCCGAGCGGGGCAATGGTGCGTTTGCAAGGAACCGGCCTCTCAAGCAAGCTCGGTGCATCTTCCAACTGAGGCTGTGGTGCCCATTCCGACTACCAACCATTAACAACCCAGGACTAGGATGAGAAGAAGACACTGGAGAAGGCAAAGACAAAGCCCAAAGACAACATCAAACCTGTCCCTTTGCCCTCTCTCTACCCCGACAAAAGTACAGACTCCCCTAGCCTCTGTGCCTATCGCTCCTGGCAAATCCATTAAAACTTGAACGACAGAGTTACAAGTATTGCTGTTCCCTTGTTCGGGATCCCTCTTATAGTAACAAAATACCACACACGCTATCCCTTTTGCCACTTTGCTATATATACTGAAACTTGAACCTCTAAAATGCGACAAACATGTTTTTTAAAGTTCTGCCAGTGTGCAAGATTTGGCTTCAATTCTGACAAAATTAGTTATGATTACCATATAAAGCAATAATACTGCTCATATGCACATCTTTTCTTGTATAATAAACATGTGAACATTGAAGAACCAAAAAATAGGTGTAAAGAAGAAATATCCAATGAAAACCTGTATTATTGTGCAGGGAGGCATATTGAGCTCTCAGCTCTCTACTGTGCATATAAGAGGGAAAAAGGAGGGTGTAAGATCTTATTTTAGGCGGGAATTGGGAAGTAGGAGTGAAATTGGAGGGAAAATAACCAATAAATGAGGAGCGGCGAGGAGAGGGATGGGGGTGGGACACATGTGGGGGAAAGGCAGGAGGTGAAAGAGGGGAGACATGATACCTAATCATATATATTGCTTCCATTTCATTGGCTTTGAGGAGATTTTTGTCTTTTTGTTGTGGGCTATCTTCCGGAAGAAGTGTCGCATTCCCCCAGTAGAACATTCCGGAAGGAGTGTCGCAGCTGTTATGTTAAAGATATATTGATGACTCCACCAACATTGACTGAGCTATTATTGTATTCATTACCTTAGATGCCTCCAACACACCACTCGTAACTCAGTAAAAACTTAATTTTTTGAAGAAGACAAAAGGCAGGTTGCCTGTAATGAGTGTCTTTCTCCAAAGCCTTAAGAGTGACAGAGCCAAATTCAAGGGATGCTGGGGTCAAAATGCCTGGACACACACAGTTTAAAACAGTTTAAGTCATAGGATGAAGGAAAGATTGATTGAGGGAGACAGTTCTAGAGTTCACTTGTTGAGTAGAAGAAAGACAGAACATTTGCCAATTCTTGGGTTGGAGAACTGGACAAAATAGGAGTAGGAGTGTTGAAAGGTGGGTGCCTTGCACCCGCTGCAAAGAAGGGGGTATACACTGAGAGAGCTCTGAAGAATACTGATTGTTGAAATAGCGATAGAAGAGTGAAAGAGATGGAACATTGGGGTGTGTAGAAAGATATTTTAAGGGACTAGTAAGAGGAAGAGAGTTGATGAGGCGAAATGTTTTGGACTCTACTCTTTCGAGAAGTGCGGTATGGGTTGAGCCTCCCCATACATGCGAACAATACTCAGTACATGGGTACACTGTGCCCCAATACAATGCAAGAAGCTGTGTGGGGGTGAAGATACCATGGAGACGGCTGAGCACACCTAACTTTTAGGAAGCTGTTTTAGCAAGTGTGGTAATATGATCTTTCCAAGAAAGGTCGGATGAAAAAGATACAACAAGAATATTGAGAGAAGATGAAGGGTTGATTTGTGTATTGTTGAAGAATAATTGATAGTCTTGTGGAAGATTGTGATGGAGAGATAAAGGGAGAAATTGGGTCTTGGAGGCATTGAAAATAACAAAATTTTCTCTACACCAATCAGAAATAATTGATAGATCATAAGATAGGCGTTCTATGGCCTCGTCACGTTTGTTTTGGTGTGATTGCATGTTGGGTTGATGTGAAAAATAGTTTAATAGTGTAAGGTAGAATCGTCAGCATATGAGTGGATAAGACTAGAGGTACAGTTGAGGAGATTATTAATGAATATTAGAAAGAGAATTGAAGACAATACAGAACCCTGAGCAACACCGGAGTTGATAGGTTGGGGAAGTGAGTGATGGCCGTCCACAACCGCATCTCTATGGAGTGGTCTGAAAGTAAATTAGAACCAAAACACTGATAGAGGGATAAAAACCGAAAGAGGATATACAGTAGTTTGGAAACTATAAATATAGATATGATTAAATTAGAAAGACGTCGTCAGTACAAAAAGGATTAAGGAAACCGTACTGGCGATATGCAAATAGATTATGGGGAAAGATAAATTATTCAGAAATTTTGAGTTAAGAATAGTTTCAAAAACTTTAGAGATCCAAGAAATGAAAGCAATTGGACGATAGATGGAGGTTTGGGAGCGGTCACCCTTCTTTGAGACAGGTTGAATAAGAGTAAATTTTCAGCAAGAATGACAGATTTTAGAGGAAAGACAGAGATGAAAGAGTTTACCTAGGTATGGACTCAGCACGGAAGAACAGTTTTTGAGTACAACAGGAGGAACAGAGGAACTCAGATGGATAGATTGGAAGCCAAAGCGTCACATTTTTCCCTTGCCCCTCAACTTTCTCTTCATAATTTCTGAGGGACACAGGGCCCTGGGTGGGGCTATGGTTTCCCGGGCATTTCCGCACCCTCCTCAGCTCCCCGCCATGGAGTGGCTTCGGTCACCCAGGCTTTATTGTGGTCGGCGGGGAGGGTTCTGTGGGGGCGCTCGGTTATGGCCTTGGCCTTGTTCGGGGCCTTGGGGCTGTTCGGCCAGGCAGCTTGGGGAACAACAACAACAACAACAACAGGAGGAACACCATCTGGTCCGTACGTTTCTTAGTATTAAGCCCAGACAGGGCAGAATGTACATCCTTAGAAGAGATTATGATCTTAGGCATAAGTAAGTGAGAGGGGGGTGGAAAGGGAGGAGTAGCACCGGAAACATCCAAAGCGGAGTTTTTAGCCAATGTCTGAGTGAAGAGTTCAGCTTTGTCAGAGGAAGAAGTGACGGAGGTACTGTCAGAGTGGTAAGGAAGAGGGAAAGCCGAGGAAGTGAAATTGTTGGAGAGGTTTTTGGCTAGATGCCAAAAAGCTTGTGAAGAGTTAAGAGTTGGAAAGTTCAACGCATTTGTAATTAAGGGAAGAATTTTTGGTGAGTCGAAGGACAGTGGCTTGATTCCGGGCAGAGACATATAAAGTACGGGATTCTTGAGTTTGAAGGCGTTAATACCATTTGAATGCTTCCTCCTTTTTACGGACAACACAAGCACAAGAGTAAGTAAACCAAGATTTTTGTGAGTTAGATGGAGAGAAAGAAAATGGGATGTATGCTTCCATATCCAAAAGGATTACCTCAGTAATGCGCTTGGCATTCTCTGACAGTCCCCGGCCACGGAAGCAAAAATCATAGTATGGGAAATCAAAGAAGTACTGCTGAAGAGCCTCCCAGTTGGCAGCGCATAAAAGCCACAAGCGCCGCCGGCTGGGGGGGTCAGAAAGCCATACTGGAAAGACAGGACAGGTAACACAGATAAGGTCATGATCAGAGTAGCCCACGGAGTTAGAAGAGTTACAGTGTAAGCAGAAGGATTAGAGGTTAGAAATAAGTCGAAAATGGGGACCAATCTCCAGGGCGGTTCAGGATATGGGTGGGGTGCTGAAGTAACTGTTCTAGGTTATTTAGGATAGAAAAGATGTAGGATTGTTCATCATGTTGGTCAATTAAATGAGAGGAGAGCCATTGTTGGTGGTGAACATTGAAATCTCCTACGATGGAGATTTCAGAGAAGGGAGAGATGGATAGATGAAAGACACCCAGATACTCTGCATTTTACAAATCTTTATTTAGCGAATGCTGACATTTTTAATGAAAATTAATATTTGCCTCTGTTTCCCTCTTAAAAGTAATCTTTGTTTTGTGCATTGTTCTTGTTATTATTCTCAACATTAAAGCTATATATTTTCACTAACACCAGTTAACAAAGGTAACGAAGATGGACGATGAACAAGGAACAAAAAAAGACAGCCATGCTAGTTTACCTGATATAGAGAACAAATTACGCTACATTGTATAGACTTGCCAGTGACTGACTTATACAAATATCTCATCAATTATACAATACATTGATTTCAACCTATTAATAATACAAATATTTTCGATAATGTATGTTGCTATACATAGTCACGAATAAATATTTTACACATATGAATAAAATGTACTACTATTGTCAGAAATCGTGTTTCATGGCGAGGACAGAGCCGCCCCTCCCCCGCTGGCAGTCCCTGGCATTCCCCTTCCACCCCTGGACCTGGCTGGCCATCCTGGTCGGCCTGGTTGTGTCCGGACCTGTACTCTTCCTGCTTGCAACAGCCAATTCAAAATGGTCAGTTACTTAATTCTTGTATTTATTTTCATGGAAAATATATAATTTTCCGCGGGCGACCGAGTGATACTTTTTTGTACTTTACAAAAGTCATCCACTGACCACCTTGAGATTTTGTTTTCCATCTGAATTAAGTCATACTGATATAGTGGCCCGAGTCATTTCCTAATATATAGCACATTATTGCAGCGTATGAATATGCCTATGCCTCATTAAATATCTAATTATTCATATTCCATTAACCAGAGAACGGCTCACCATTGGTTTTTAAAAGTGCGCGCCAAGCAAGCATATTTTGCTTCATCCCGCCTAAAATCGTCATTATCCGATAAATATCGTTATCACTTATTCATATGCGCCTATTTTACGTTTGATATGGAAATATTAACATGTAACAGCAATAAAACAAGTGGGAATAGTATTTGGGGTGTGAAAAAGACGAATAATTGCCGACCCTCCAGTCATGAGGTGAGACATACACCCTCCCTCTTCAAGGCCTGAAGGCAGACTGAACTCTCTCTCTCTCTTGCTGTCTTTCTCTTCCCACGCTCTCTCTATGCATCCCTGATGACCTTGAAACCGGGTGGGAGATACTGGTGCGGTAAATAAACCGATAAACAAGGGAATAAGAGGAAAAATAGGTGATCATTGAAGGGGGGAGGGGAAGGGGGGGTTTGACACATGTAGAGGAGTGATAGAAGGTATGGAGGGGAATTATCTCACTTAATCACAGATTCCTTTGTGTCAAGTGATTTTGGGGTCTTTTAAAAGGCTGTTCTTAGGCCTTGGATCTTAAGAGTCCCGCCGCCTTCGCCCAGTAAAATTTCTTAAGAGTCTCCTCGTCGTTTTCGGGTTAACTAAGACTGATCCTTCCTAAAGATTAATGAAATTGCATGGCGAAGACTGAAATAATATAATGGTTCGGATATTTTAGTGGGATATATTGAGGCTCTATATCCTACCCTCTTGACCATTATTAATCAACCAGAGAACATTACCCATTTCCCTTGGTCAAGGGAAGACGGTAACCACCGGCAATAACCCAGAAATCCTTTTCAACCTGAGCGGAATTGAACGCGACTCTGCAAGATGGAAAGTATGCACGCTATCAACTGAGCCAACCAGGCTGGCGTTGTCCAGATCAATTTGAGGAGTCTAGACCAGGGGCCAAACCTATGGGGGGATTTCTGGTCCCTCCACCTCCCATGGGAACTCTGAGGCGGGTTGAGATTTAGCCATTATTAAAAAAAAAAAAAAAAAAAAAAAAATTAATAAGTTAGATGTTTGTAATAAACTATAGTGTATGTGAAAGAGAGAGAATGTTACTTAGGAGGGCAAACTGGGGTTGCCTTATTATTTGGTGAGGCACGAAAAGGATCAGGAAAGGAGGCCACAAATAGAACAGTCTCCCCCAACTGTTATCATCAAAGATCAGCCAGTTTCCCCTGCACAACCAGCCAAGAGAAAACGAGTCTCCACTACACTTGGCCCACCATGTACTAGGCCTACCATTTCCACCTCCATGATGGAGGGGGTCATCTTTGTCTCTATCATAAGGACCACCACTGCCCTTCTTCCCCGAAAGCCAGCCCCTACTGACAAACACCAAAAAAGGGAAGAGGCTCGATTGTGGAAAATGTTCGGCAGCTCACCTCCAGCACTTATCCATGCTGGAAGGAGAACACTTACCCAGGTTCTTCATTGTTCTTCGCTTATCCAGGTTAACCCTTAATTAGCGGCTCACCACATAAGTCGTATTTAATAAAGCTGGACTATGTGGCGGCGCTCGACATAGGTCGAGTGGCAATTTCAGCACGTAATGTTGCTGAGAGAGAGAGACAAGTGGTGGCAGGAGAGTAGCGAGCGTATGACTGCTCCAGACCACCGCGGCGAACATACTGACACGAATCCCAGCTCCCTCCTCCCTCTCTCACTCGCTATATAAGGAATTGTATCGGGAAAGTGGCTAATTACATGCTTTTTGCACTCGCATTGCACGGTTATTGCAAGAAAACTAGCCATCATAAAAGGATCGTTATGGTGTCATTCGAAAGCTCTGTTTATGCCCTTTCAGGGATAGATACTTGTTTTACGTTCTGGGTCTTATTTAGGCATGAAAATGATCACGTAAACAGCCCTATTTTGGCTAAAAACACCCCGCTGGGCGGTACATATAAATAAACCGCATAGGCCGCTCTTAAGGTGTTAAACAACCAGTGCCGCCCACCCAGGACACTGGCGATTGTAATGCTTACCCAGGTTACTGAGAGTTTATTATCCCCTAAGCACACAACACCTTCACCAAGCCAGCCGCCAGACCACCACTACCAACCCTTGACGACACCCGAGAAGCAGCAAAAAGGAAGGAAGCAAGAGGACCAGGGCCTACCCAAGACATGTGAAAAGACTATCCTTCTGAAATAGAAGAGCATTGTACCTTCAGCTAGTATTGTTGTTCAATATATTTGAAATCCCTACTAAAGATTTAACCTCAACAATACACACAACTATAGCTTTGCCTATAAGGATACATATTATATTTGTTATATATATAAGAGGTCTCTCGATCTCTAGTATTAAAAATATATATCCTACCTTAATGTAAATTCTTCTAAAACCCTTTCCCTGCGGGAGACGTTCCCAAACGTCATGGCAATTTACAGGCTTTAAAAGCCTCTGAAAGCCTGTAAAATCGAGTGCAAGGGAGCAGGAGCAAGACAGGCCACCCGTCCGTCTCCCAGCCAGGCGGCCGTGGCACTGAAGACTCTGAGTCAGAGTTTTGCGAGATATACAGTACTACCAAAGGCAAATGTAGCGAGACATTAGCGAGAATTTCTCATTTTAGCGAATGTCTATGGTAGCGCTGCTGGTGAACCCCGCGAGCTATGAAGCTCGTTTTGGTGTCATTTTGAAGCTATTTTCTTCTAGTTTTCGGCTGAATACATTTAATTTCATTCAAACACTTGCCTAATCAATCATAAGGAGTGCCTGAATGAGCCTTAATATGCCAGAAATAGGCGGAAATATGCCTGCAGAAAAAGTTTTAAAATACTAATAGACCACATATTAGCTGCCCTACCATGCTCCTCACTCCCCAGTCCCCATATGCCATTCCTTTTCAGGTTCTACCTTGTTACCGACTTGTATATATATATGTATATTCACTCTTTATATATTAATTGCAAGTATTTCTATAAATCCCCTTCAACATAAATGTTTGCACATCTTTTGCAACTTATAAATAATACTGTATTATGACCATGTACTCCGTCCTATTAGGAATTAACTATGGAATTAATATGTGTATATATATATATATATATATATATATATATATATATATATATATATATATATTTATATGTATATATATATATATATATATATATATATATATATATATATATATATATATATATATACTGTATATATAATTATATATATATATATATATATATATATATATATATATATATATATATATATATATATATAAATACAGTATATATATATGTGTGTGTATATATATATATATATGGTGATGACTCTTGCAATATCTATTTTAAGTTTACAATCAGAATATGTCAATGTTGTATTTATTATATTTATTTCCTGGCGACTTTATTCACTATATTACAGCTAGGCCTGTCGGAGTAGGAGAGTTACTGTACATCGTCTAGAGATAGGCTACACTCTAACCCTTTGATTTTTAAGAGTTCTTCTTAAGCTGAGTAATATCATCTGGCGGTTGTTTCAATAAACTAAGGAAATTTATATCATGATGACGAAGGAATGGGCTCCTAGTGAAGGGTAGTGATGGAATGAAGATACAGTATTGATCCGATGTGTGGTGTGGAAACTCCTGTCAGTGCAATAATCAATAGTTTCCTACTTTCACCCAATGACCCTTTAAACACCCTCCCTTTTTCTTGTCCTCACATTCCTAAGCTTCGGAAAATGTATGGTAAACTATAGATGAGTCAGCTAAAATAGTTTATACATCTTGATTTTACTGATTGTCCACATACCCTCTTCAACCTTCAATATATTCTCAGAAGGACAAGATGATACCCACACGATGGAAAAATAACGTTATAATTATGAAAAGACAAGTTTCGACTTGCTCAGTTATGAGGAGAAGAGCCGTTTTTCTGGACGCCCTTCTTCCTCATGTTTAGCTCAATTAAATTAAAAATATAAAGACGTTCGCCCCATTAGTTTGTCGATTTTAAAATATTTCGTTCCTTTTCTTTGTAAATATTTGAATTGTTCGTGCCATTTAGGTGTCATGTTTTTTTCCTGGCGAGCGATAGTGAGCCTGTAATTTAGGAGGAATCGACCTTCGGCCGAGACATTTTTTTACCGAAAAATGTACAAAGCTATCTTAAAGGGGGATCCTGGGGTTGTGCTTTTAAGTTTGATGAAGGTCTACGGAGGAAACTAGACAAATAATAAACATGAACAAAATCGACCAAAAAGTTAACTATCCCCCCTTAAAGAGGACTCCAGAGAGAGTGGACACTTGTTGTATCATCACAATACAAAGTTTGTCCGTTATGTGGGTATCCATTCAAGTATTCACGGCATTGTGAATTTCTCTTCTTATACTCTCTGAAGTACCTTTATATAATATATAAATACAACTGTTATATTCGATTACAGATTAAATATTGTTCAACATATATCCACAGACAGTTAACACAGATTAAAAAATGGACAAAATAATCATCAAAACTGTTTTTACAAACTGAAAATCTCTTTTGCGATTGCGAATGAAAGACGCAGTAATAGCGCTACTGAAGAAGTTCCCGCAATAATTATGTATCAGGCATTTCAGTTGTGTTCATGATTAATGTATTTTATGAATTACCTCTTTCAGAAATCACTTCCTTAATTGACTTAATTTAGAACAGCATACAGTAAAGTAGCTCAACTCCTGTTATTGTTTTCAGCTTACCTTTTCCTACTCTTTTTCCACTTACAGCAAGTCAAGCTTAGGTTGTTTCTGTTAGTGGGCTAGGTTCCATGAGAACTATTCCGATAATAATAAATTCCAAATATATTGAGGAGAAAATTGTATGCTAGATAACAAAGTCATAATAATATTCTGTAGAGTGTAGAGGAAGAGAGGAAAGAATATGGAGTTGGGTTCTTAATACATATACGACTAGCTGGTAATATGGAATAATTGTTTAGTATCAATGAGGGAATTGCAAGAATAAATATTAAGATCAATAAACGTTACAGTAGAAGTAATTAAAGTGTATACTCTATTGTCAACACACAATGATGAAGAGATTGAAATTTGTTACAAAGATGTAGAACACGCTATGATATGAAACTTAATTTACATCTTTGATTGGAAATATTAATGTCAAAATAGGCCAGAACAAAGTAGGTAAAACAGTTATAGGTGACTGTTAACTTTGGAATAGGTAGCAGATTTTGAAGAACGAAACCAGCTAAAGTTCATGAATACATACATTTTGTCCAAAAGGTTGTGAGCAGGAACTGCAAATGGAAAGGTCCTAATGGAATAACTAAAAATAAAATTGACTATATTTGCATTGACAAACCAGATATTGTGAAAGGTGTAACAGTACGTACCGGTACTGAAGAAAGTGAATGTTGGAAGTGACCACAGAATGATGAGATGTTGACTAGGGTTAAACCTCAAGAAAGAAAAAAACAATCTAGTTAGAAGTATCAAACCAAACTTATGCACACTAAGAGAAAGGAATGAAGAGTTTAGCTTGGATATTCGAAATAAATATTATCAGTTGGTAGACTTAAAGGATCCAGTATAAGAAATGAATGCAAATTTGAACAGAATCATAACAGAAGCGCCTATAATTGTCGCAGAAAAAGACGGCAAGAATACTTGTAGTAGCAAACTTTCAGTAAAAACAAAGGATCATCTGAAGAAGAGAAGGAATATGACAAATTATAACAGCCAGAGACAAGCGTGAAGCACAAGAACTAAGACCATCAGGAAGTAAAAGACGGAAGATATCCGATATTAAATATGACCAAAGTTGGAGAGACTTTACAGTGCATTGTATAATTTATGTACCCATTTATGTACAGCCATTTTCGCCAAAAAAAAACTACTTTTCCGTGGCGCTCCCCTCATGAAAACTGAGAGGTAACTGAGCCATGGCTGGTGATGGCAGCCGGCCGAGACTCATGCAGTGTTGCCAGTACCTAGCAGTAATGCCTTCAAGTAATGTTAGGGAGATTGTAAGTACCAAGCGAGCAGGGCAGTAACCAGGAGTGGCCACATAGACATATGATAAGGAGTTACTGGAACACCTGTTTCATTCGACTGGCTACCCCCACTGTTTCTACTTGTGCCTCACCTACACAGAGAATAATCCAGCTAACTCTCACAAACACCTCCTCCTATTCATTTCACTATACCTAAGTCCACCAAATTTATTTCCAACACACCTAAATTACCTCTAATGTATCTTAATTTTGGCTCTCTATCACTCTTTCAACCTTGGGAGGGACACTTGTTACAGGCATTTTTGCCATTTGTCTCCTTCAATAATGTTTTTGTTCAGCGGCTCCCACTCGCTATTAGCATGGAACAAGGCTCATGCTAGTGTATACATAGGATAGGATGGGTTAAGAAATGTTGGAAGTATGAATACAACTAAGAGAAGGCTTGGTACAGGGAAAAGTCAAATGGTCAGCCTAAGAAACTCAATTGGGGAAGAAACTAAAAACAGAGATGAAATAATAAAGGTAGCTGAAGTATTTTTTATTAAGCTATACGGTAGTGACGACAGACAGACCCGAGGACATTATTCAGGATCATGTAAACTTTGATGTAGAGTCGGATGCCATAGTATCTAGCCCACTCATAAATATTCGTGGACTTCACCTACTTCTAATTAAGGAAGTATATATCTGGAAACGAATTAATGAATATATATTTATATACATCAACTACACAACTATAGATACTATTAATTGAAAAGCAAGATCTATCTAGAATTCAATCCAGATCGTTATATTTGCATAAAAAAAAACCCATAGGGGGGCCACAAAGTGTAATGAGTGGGCTAGAGACTATGGTACCCGAGTGTGCAGTACCAGTACCCACAGTAACAATAGGCAACGCGTATTTGTTATTAGTTTTTATTTGAACTTGTGCATCATTCTTTTATAAATAATTTACATAGTATTATTATGACTAAGTAAGATTTGTTCTGGCGTAGTAAAGTCACAAGATTGTTGTGACTCTTTCGATCTTCAGTTATCAAACGTATTTATATTACAGTGGTGATGAGCTTGCCAGTCTGTCCCGACTGGGATTCTGCTGGCTGTACACTTTTGGACTACACTTCCGAGAGCCCCAGTCAGTGCAGCCTCTCATGACCAGCACCCGGACCTTCACCATGTTCTTGTGGCTCTACACCGTCATCCTTACCGTCGCCTACTCCACCAACCTCACTGCCTTCCTTATGGTCAGGAAGCCCCCGCCCGCCATTCAGACCATCAAGGAGCTGTACGAGTCGGGTCTCGATCTAGCATCCATTGGTCCTATTTACAAGAAAACACTGGCTTTGGCGAGTGATCCTTATTTACAGGTTAGTAAATGCTACAAACTCTTTTCTTGACATAATCCCTCTTGATTCAATAGCGATATTGATCACCAGGGAAATGTACAATTTGCACCTCGATGAGAAGTCCAATGGACAATGTTGATGATGTGTTTCCTACTTGCCTGTCACGGAAAATTATGCTAAAAATTGTCTTCCTAGTGTTGAGGAATGTAATGAAAGGCAAAGGTGATGTTGGGATGTCTAGTATGTCTACTTGTTAATTGATGAATACGGATTGGAATTGTGAATTGAGAGTATGAGCTTTATTAGATTATTATTATCAAAGAAGCTTTCACCCAACAACTAGAATGGTGGCTATCTCAGAGGCCAGGCAAGAGGGACACAAATGCTAGCCTAGGTCAAGCACCGCACGCCCTACTAGCACGCAGCCAGCCTCACCTAACAGCCACAGACGATAGCGCGGCTACCACCAGCGACACCATGCCGGGTTTAAACCTTTGTGCCATTCTAGCTCGGGTTTGACCTAACCAGGATGCCACCACTAGAGGAAAGACCATCACAGGTGACCAACCAACACAACGCAACTCTGACTAATGATCAAGGCTTAGCCACAAGTCAGGCTCGAGGCAGATTTGGAGAATGTGTTTTTGGCTTGTCCCCTGCTAACAACACTAAAGCAACTACAGATCGAGGCCTAGTTGCAAGTCCGGCTTCAGGCAGACTTGGGGAATCTGTTTCCCATTTAGCGGGGCAAAAGACTTGTGGTTGGCCTGGGGAACTTGAATTTGTACGAGACTGTTCATCCCAGACTTATTGAACATCTCAAAGCCACCGTGCAGACGGACAGCTCCATGTTCTATCATATCAGTTATGCACTACAATTACCTTTGTGCTTTCCTTAAAACGTATTATTCATGATATACAGTATATGTTCTGCCATTGTGTGTAAATAAAACTCATGTTAACTTGTATAACATTGCGTAACAAATCGCCCTGTTGTAAGATTAAGTGTGTCTCAACGGTCTCATAATTGTCTTTCTTCTCTCCCAGTTTGGAAGAATCCATCTCAGTGTAGTAAATACCTTTGACATAATATTTTATAAAATGTGTTTGCAACCATGGATTAGTTTTGCAATAGTTTTGTATTCCTAGTCGAGTCTTGCTTGTCTGCTAAGAAAAGAAGCTGTACTCTATTTGTGTAATTTAGTTAAGCTGCCTTGTTTGCTTTGACTTTGTTTTTATATAGTCTGCGTATCTGCCCATTTAAACATGGTGACAATTCATTTTGTGTAATTGGTACTAACTATCTTCGTGTGATCATGGGTAACTAGTGGTATAACTGTTTGTATCCTAAAGGATTGAGTACACATATAATATCTGCCAGATACTAGCGGAAATACGGAGATGATGATTAGAGCATGTCAAACCAAGCATTACCAATATGAACAGCATCACACTGAGGATTTGACAGAAGAAAATCTGCAGGATGGAGTAAAAAAATGTGTGAGTCCACACATTGTCACAGTGTATAGGCTTATTGACGAGGAAGATAGAGATAGAACAGTTTTTATTTTGTATTTCATGTTCTTTTGTTAATCTTTGCTGAAAGTTTCTGTATCACACAGGGACTGGCGAATGTATATCAACAGTACGACAGCCTGGGAGCCATGTTTGAAAGTGTCCTGATGGGTGATGCCGTGTTGCTACAAAACAATGGCTTCCTCAACTTCCACTCTGCCACCCGGTACAACATCAAGGGGGTCACCCGGGTCAGACTTATGCAGGTGGGTGCTGCAGACATTACCTGTTGTCGTCTTCTCTAATTAAGTTCTACAAGACAGCAATATACACTTGTATGGTTTCTTATGGAGGTAATATATTTCAGTATTTATTTATGTGACAAAATATACAAACTGAGGTACGACTACATACATACATACACGGTATATTAATGCAATGTTGTTGTCTATGTGTATGCAAGAGACAAAAGGCATGTAATGAGTATCTCCCCCATAGCCAAAAGAGACAGAGCCAAATTCAAGGGACGTTGGGGTCAAAATACCTGGACACACGAAATTTAAAGCTATTAAAGTCATAGGATGAAGGAAAGATTGATTGAGGGAAAGAGTTCTAGAGTTCACTTGTTGAGTAGAAGAAAGACTGAGAAAATTTGGCAATTCTTGGGTTGGAGTGCTGGACAGAATAGGAGTGGGACTGTGTTGAAAGGCGGGTGTCTCTCACCTGCCGCAAGGGAGGGGGTATGGCACGAGAGAACTCTGAAGAACACTCATTGTTGTAGTAGTGATAGAAGAGTGAAAGAAATGCAACACTGCGGCGTGTAGAACGAAATTGTAGGGAACTAGTAGGATTAAGTGAGTAGATGAGGCGAAATGCTATTGACACTACTCTTTCGAGAAGTGAGGTATGGGTGGCGCCTCCCCACAGATGTGAATAATACTCAATACATGGGTGCACTGTGCCCCGATACAGAGCAAGAAGCTGTGCGGGGATAAAGAACCCATGGACATAGTTGAGCACACTTAACTTTTGGGAAGCTGTTTTAGCAAGAGTGGTAATATGATCTTTCCAAGAAAGGTCGGATGAAAAAGATACACCTAGAATATTGAGTGAAGATGAAGGGTTGATTTGCATATTGTTGAAGAACATTTGATAGTCTTGCGTTGAGTGATTGCATGCTTGGTTGACGTGAAAAACTAGTTGAACACTGTAAGGTAGAGTCATCAACATATGAGTGGATAGGACTAGAGATACAGTTGAGGAGATCATTAATGAATATTGGAAAGAGAATTGGAGACAAGACATAACCCTGAGCAACACCGGAGTTGATAGGTTGGGGAAGTGAGCGATGGCCGTCCACAACTGCCACTATGGAGTGGTCTGAAAATAAATTAGAGACAAATTCACTGATAGAGGGATAGAAACTGAAGGAGGGTAGTTTGGAAATTAGAGATTTGTGCCAGACTCTATCGAAGGCCTTCGATATATCTAGCACAATATAAAAAGTCTCACCAAAAGGAGGATGACCAAGAGTTAGTATGATAAGAATGAAGATTACCAGTAAAGAGGAAAGGACACTGTACTGGCGATCTGAAAGTAGATTATGGGATGATAAATGCTTAAGAAATGTTAAGTCAAGAATAGTTTCCAAAACTTTAGAGATGCAAGAAATGAGAGCAATCGGACGATAGTTAGAGGGTTGAGAGCGTTCACTCTTCTTTGGGACAGGTTGAATAAGAGCAAACTTCCAGCAAGAAGAAAAGATGTCAGAGGGAAGACAGACAAGAGAGTCTGCCTAAGCAGGGATTCAACCCGGAAGAACAATTTTTGAGTACAACAGAAAGAACACCATCCGGTCTGTACTCCTTCTTAGTATCAAGCCCAGAGAGGGCAGAAACTACATCCTTATGAAGAAATTATGATCTTAGGCCTAAGTAAGTGAGAGGGGGGTGGAAGGGGAGGAGTAGTACCAGAATCATCCAAGGTGGAGTTTTTAGCGAAAGTTTGAGCGAAGAGTTCAGCTATGTCAGAGGAAGAGATGATGGTGGTACCATTAGAGAGGAAAAGAGGAGGAAAAGACGAGGAAGTAAAATTGTTGGAGATGTTTTTGACTCAATGCCAAAAAGCTTGTGAAGAGCTAGAGTTGGAAAATTCAGAGCATTTGTTATTGATGAAAGATTTTTTGGCAAGTCAAAGGACAGATTTGCTTGATTCTTGACAGAGACATATAAAGTATGGGATTCTTGAATTTGAAGGCGACAGTATCATTTGAATGCTTCCTCCTTATTGTGGAAAGCAGTAGAACAATCGTGGATATATCAAGATTTGTATGAGTTAGATGGAGAGAAAGAAAATGGGTTGTATGCTTCCATGCCTGAAAGGATTACCTCAGTAATGTGCTCTCTGAGGGTCCCCAGCCATGGAAGCAAAAATCATTCATTGGGAAATCAAAGTAGTACTGCCAAAGAGCCACCCAGTCGGTGGCGCCAAAATCCCACAAGCGCTGCCGGTTGGGGGGGTCAGAAGGCCGTAATGCAGATATAGGACAAGTAACAGAGATAAGGTTAAGATCGGAGGAGCACAACGGAGGGAGAAGAGTTACAGTGTAAGCAGAAGGATTAGAGGTTAGAAATAAGTCAAGAATGTTGGGCCGATCTCCAGGGCGGTCTGGGATACTGGTGGGGTCCTGAAGTAACAGCTCTAGGTCATTTACGATAGAAAATATGTGTGCTTGTTCATCATGCTGGTCAGTAAAATGAGAGGAGAAACATTGAAATCTCCTAAGATGGAGATTTTGAGAAAGGAGATATGGATAGAATGTGTTCCATTTTAGAAGTAAGATAGTCAGAGGATTTTGGATAGTCAGTAGAATTAGGGGAGAGATAAATTTATTTATAAATATATTTAGTGAGAGAGTGACAAAATAGCTTAAGCCAGAGAGTTGAGAATTCAGAAGAGTCAAATTTGGGAACACGAGAGCAAGAAGGATTGTTGCGTACATACACACAACATCCACCTTTGGCTTTGAATTTAGGATAGAGATAGTAGGAGGATACAAAGAAAGGTTTGCCGTTCTGTTGCTTTAGACAACTGTATTTTGGTTAAAAAAAGTAAGTCAGGTTTGGTGGAAGAGAGATAGTGTTCCACAGAGAGGAAGTTAGAGGAAAGGCCGCGGATGTTACAGAAATCGATAGATAGAGTACTAGAGTACTAGGGGAGGTGTGGTGGAGTGGTCATGCCACTGGATTGGTAATCCAATGGATCCGGGTTCAAATCCCGATATGTCAATGGGAAGATATTATTGGGATTGAATTTGTGCTGTACCTAGTATCAGTGCATTACCACAAAGCCCACCGAAATGCCAAAAAAATACCCTCATTCTTCCCTGATTAAATAACACTGTATGAATATTCCCATATTCAAAATATGTTACAGGGGGACAATGCCTAGTGAGTTCACTGCTCAGTAGGTGGCATTCTGAGAGTGAGGGTCTGAGTCTGGAGGGTGAGACAGTGAAGCACTTGAACGAAGCAACCAGCCGCTTCAGAGATGAAGCTGCTTCGAGCCATGAATGCATGCTTCACATGTCTCACTCCCCAGACTGGAACAAGACCTCACGGGCTTCACAGTGTTGAGCGGTGGAATGTACAGGCTCTCAGCCTATGCCCGAAAGGGAGTAGTTGGAATATAGAAAAAGAAAAAAAAAAAAAGTGGTCAAGGGCATTTTGAGGAGTCATTTCCAGGGATCCGACCAATGGGAGCATTTTTGGTCCAACCCCCCTGGGAACTCCGTTAAGTATGTTATGTGTTTGTGGTATAATGTATTGATAGAAAGATAAGGTATTTAGGAGAGCAAACTGGGGTTGCCCTCAATGTTGGTGAGGCAAGGAAGGATCTGCAAGGAAAGCCAGGTGGTGAAACAGGAGTTCCAGCTGTCCTTATGAACCACCTGTAGCATTCACCGGGAGCACTGCCCTGTTCTGTTGGTGCCTACAGCTAAGGATAAGCTCTCCAAACCACTGACATTGCCACTGACATTGCTATTCAATAAATCCTTGCAGTCTGGAACTACGCCTGATCAGTGGAAGCTAGCCAACGTAACACCATATTAAAAAAAGGCAGCAAATCCCTACCCAGTAACTATCGTCCAATTAGCTTTACCTCAGTTGCATGTAAAATGCTAGAAACACTCATAAGAGACAGACTCGTAAATCACTTAGAGGAAAATAACATACTTAAAGATACTCAACACGTCTTTCGTAAAAAACGTTCTTGTTTAACAAACCTCTTAGACTTTTTCCACGATATCCTCAACCTCTACGATAAGAGTAAAGCTGTAGATATTATATACCTTGATTTTCAAAAGGCCTTTGACAAAGTTCCCCACAAAAGTTTACTGCTAAAACTAAAAGAGCATGGAATACAAGACGGGTGTGTTGAAATGGATAGCAAATTGGCTCAATGACAGAAAACAAAGAGTAGTCGTAAACGGTAAGGCATCTAAATGGACCAATGTAAGTAGCGGAGTACCCCAGGGATCGGTACTAGGACCAATTCTCTTTCTAATTTACATCAACGACATAGATGAGGGTCTCACCTGTACAATCTCAAAATTTGCTGACGATACAAAAATTGCAAATAGCGTACTCTCAAAAGAACAAGTTGACGATATGCAACACAATATAGATAAGTTGTCATGTTGGGCCCAAATTTGGCAAATGAGTTTCAATGCGGATAAATATAAAGTACTACATATCGGATACCAAAATGAGAAAGCAAACTATTCGATGAATGGCACTCAGCTTAAGAATGTAAACAGAGAAACCGATCTGGGAGTAACAATATCGAGTAACCTAAAATCGAGTCAACAATGTTCAGAAGCTGTTAAGAAGGCAAACAAAATAATTGGCTTTATAGGCAGGTCATTTGAGCATAAATCCAAAGAAGTTATCCTAACCATTTACAATTCCTTAGTCCGCCCTCTTCTGGAATACAGCGTTCAATCCTGGTGCCCCTAATTACCAAAAAGATGTAGACAAGCTAGAACGAGTTCAACGTAGAGTTACCAATATGATGCCTAGCCTAAAGAACAAACCATACGAGGAGCGTCTTAGATAATTAAATCTATTTACTTTAACCTAGTGCAGATTAAAAGGCGACTTAATTCAAGTGTTCAAAATCATCATAGGCATCGACAATATGAACTGTAGTAAGTACTTCACTATCAACCAATCTAATTACACGCGGGGAAACGGTTGCAAAACTATTGGTAAATCTTTTAACTCACACGAATCTAAGAATTTCTTCTTCAATCGAGTTGTCAACTTATGGAATGGGCTTCCCCAAGTTGTTATTTGACTGCAGCACCGTTGATTCATTTAAACTTCGCCTAGACAAATATCTCGCATCAAACCCGCGACTGACTGCGTTTGTAAATGAATAACTTTATTTTATCCTACTAACCCCTCTGCCCCCTACTAATTTTCTAATCCTGCCACGGACATTAGTTCCAGGGCAGTAGTTCCCTTTCCAATGTTCACTTACCCACTCTAAACCACTGTTTGGACACTTGATCATCAGTGTTTTGGAGGACAAGCAGCCTAGAAGGGTCACTAGACTGTTGTTGCTTGATTTCCTTTGTACTTCTTTGTACTCCTTTAAACGACTAGCTCCCTGTAAATTTTAAATATATTTTCCTCCATAAATTTAATCCTCAAATGGTTAATTTCCTAGGCAAGACAGCACCTGGAGAATTAGCCAAGCAAAGAACACAATTTAGCAGAAGACAATCTCAAAATTAACACGAAAAAAATTAATCTTACATCCTAAAAGGCTTAGATACATGCATGCAAAATAGACATCCAAGCACATGCGAGCCTTAGTAACCCTAAGGTGACATTCTTGGTGATGTAAACATAGAAGGGTATTTCCACCAGCAACACAGCAGTTACACGAAAGCCCCAGGGTCCAGTACCTCACTGCCACACAGGACCCATTTGGTAGTGTTGGGAACAGCGTCTATCCCAAATATATGGCCCTTATAAGAAAGAAACAGCGTAGGCTGCAACATTTATTGTTAAAAACACATGTGCAGATATGCTCCCAGGTTTATTCGACGTTTCGCCTTCTACGGCTTCTTCAGGAATACAACATATATGGAAGTACAGTAAACTTATATATAGTCCAAGCTCTGAGAAAACAACTAAACAAAATGAAATCATTGGTGTAGCAATATGAAATTAAATTAAATAAATTACCGCATGAACAATATTGGAAAGAGGGGAGCGTCTGTACGCAGCCGGATACCTTACCCTCTACGCATGTGCTAAAATGTAAGCCTCGCTTGGCCCCGCCTCCCGTTCCCCGCGTTTAAATAAACCCTTCAAACCGTTCCTGCCAGCTCACTCTGTAGTACAGTCACTAGAGCTCCCGCTTGGCATTCAGATATCCAGTGTTCGATCCCACTCGAAGTTAAGTATATTTTTATATTTTAATTTTGTTATTTGTGTTATGTTATATTATATTATATTATATTAGGGTTAGGTTAGGTTAGGTTAGGTTAAGTTAGGTTAATCTAATCTAATATAATATAATATAATATTTGTACATTTTCGGCAGTGGGCGGGGCCAAGGGAGGCTTACATTTTCGCGCATGCGTAGAGGGTAAGGTATCCGGCTGCGTAAAGACCCTCCCGGAAAGAGTCACCTAGCTGGTTGTATGTTCGTTTTGAATCGGCTCATATTGTTTCAAACGACACCATGAACTTGAATAATGGCTTCTTTTCTTTAGCCAAACCCTTAGCTATAATGTTAACGAACATACAACCAGGCTAGGTGACTCTTTCCCATATTGTTCATGCGGTATTTTACTTCATTTAATTTCATATTGCTACACCAATGATTTCATTTTGTTTAGTTGTTTTCTCAGAGCTTGGACAATATGTAAGTTGACTGTACTTCCATATATGTTGTATTCCTGCAGAAGCCGTAGAAGGCGAGACGTTGAATAAACCTGGGACCATATCTGCACATGTGTTTTTAACCATATATGGCCCTTATTGAATAAAGAGGAATGTTCTTATCAGCTAGTAATGCAAGGAAAAAAAATTTCTGGGAGCACTTGGTTGATCTCTGTGTGTGTGGGCGTAATTATTAATTGAATTAGGGAATTATTTTAATAAAAGCTTTGATTATCAACAATGGTACGAACGTTGTATCTGTTATTATTGTCTTCCTATTATTTTTGTTGTTTTATAGAATTAACATTACTCAGTTAATAAAATAAGCACATAGAAAGGAAGTATGATGATATCATATGAAATCCAAATCATTCATTAGCTATAAAAATCAGTATCGCTGTTTTAAACTATTGACACCACTCCTAATCATTACAATGTTTTTTGTACTATAAGTGTTCCATCAGTTTTACTCCATTGATCATTTAATTGAAACATACAATTATGCTTGCACTCAAAATAAGAGCATTTGTAACACCACCAACACCCAGGATAGCGTCTCTCGTGATACCAATAGCCAGGGAGGATAATAAGCCATCTTCTATAGAGCCCAGCTCAACACCACCCATACCACAAACAGTAATCAAGCAACCACCAACTCCAGTGCCTATAACTATCCTTGCAACTAACACGAGAAAAATTGCAATGAAGATGACATATAAGAAGCCACCTACTGTACACCGACACCAAATGGGGAGAAAACACCCACAAAGAAGAGAATAATAGTTTACCCTCCACTACCATCCTACAAGAGACCAGAAGCCCCGTCTTGCCCCGCATAACGTCACGCCCCGCCGTGATGACGTCACGTCACCTGAGATACCTCACTCGGGACCTAAGGTGAAGTCTTCAAAGGAGCCGCCGGCTTCTAAGCCAAAACGGCCCAAGTCCACCTCTCACCAACTGACTGAAGACGACCCTGTAGTCCGTGTATCCAAGACGACTAGCAGAAGCAAGAAAAGCAAGGTATTTCGTATGGAGAAACTGTTCAGAAGCTTCACACATCATAAGTTCCTCGACACTTCCCAAGGTCAAGATAAAGATGTTCCCAAGGCCTAATTCTTTGTAGAGATGTTTCTCAAAACCTTCCAGGCGCTTCCCAAGGCCTGATCAAAGACTTAACCAACGATGCTTCCCAAGATTGGTAGGACGCTTCCTAAGGCCAGAAACATGGTGCTTCCAAAGGCCGACAAGGTGCTTTTCAAGATTTCCAGGGTATTTCCAAAGACCCGCTCTGAGATGCTTCAGTAGACCTACCTGGCGTTTTCCAAGGACTGCAAATAGAGAGGAGCAGCAGCAGATGACCGAGCTGCTCCACAAAACCTAGCCCCAACACTTTGCATGAAGACTCGTAGAGTAATTATTGATATTACCTTGAAGATACCTTCTAGTCCTATTATAATCACTCGCTGTCCCCTTGCTAATCTTGTCAGAAATAATTATACTGCCTTAATCAATAGAGATATAACAATCACTGTTTAATATTCAGAGACACAACATCTGCCCTTACATTATTAATATTGCATGCTACCATTATTCAGTTCATTCATCTATACACTTGTTTGTATAATCTAATTTGCAGGTTTGATTCCATTATACATACAGTATATTGTGACGACTCTAAGGCTTTACAGGAGGTGCATATATTATTTTATCAGATCGAGCTGATATCACACCCTGCCTTGTGATTCGCCCAAGTGTGTCATGTGAGCCTGGGAGAGCGCATTAGTGCATTTTGTGCATTATTGTGCATTTTTAGTTTATTTCGAGTTTATGTTCATGCCAGGGAGAATATGTCTGGTCATGTATCATTAGTTAGTGTATATTTTGCTCTCCCAAGTTATGTCGTAAGTTAAGGAAATTATATGTACTATAAGTAATATGTTAGCTATATGGAACAACTTGGCACCTCACTACCGCCCTGTTTGGCTTGGCCCTGGAAGTTCACCCTCTTCTTAGCTCCATTTACGACAATATATTTTGTATTGTCTTGTGTTAATATATTCCTAATAATTTGAATACTTATCTTAATGAACATGTAATGTTTCATAATTAATAAGAAGAGTCATTGCATCATACTGAACAAATCATATATACCATCATTGCATAATTGTATGCCTGTGGGGGTTATAGTCCTAAGCGAGCTTTATTCCCTGTACATTGGCATGCATAAAAAAGAGCCAGAATGTAATACAATGATATATCCGTGAAATTAAAGCAATTGAGCTTACTAATGACACCTGCAGCATCTCTGTACGATGTCTGGTTGTCTTGCAATGCTCTTGCATAGATTAACCAAAATCGATAAAAATGAGAAAGGTTTGTATATCATGATATAAATGTAATCCTCTCTGTATCTACCGGGTTCACCTTTCCTTGCACTGGGCCCTTTTAGTTAGCGTGTTCGAGAAGCCTTCCCTCAGTACAGGAGAATCACAGCTCGTATAGGATGTGTAGGAACCAGACAAGGTAGGACACCAATAGAAATCCTGGGTGGTGCTCACAGCACTTTTTTTTGTCTAAGTAGATAAGGGAGACAAAAGGTTAAAACTGCCTGGGATGAGTGCCTCCCCCAGAGTTGAAAGAGTGACAGTGCTAAAATCATGGAATGTTCGAGTCAAAATGCCTGGACACACGGAGCTTGAAGTAATCTAAGTCACAGGATGAGAGAAAGGATTCAGGGAGAGAGTTCCAGAGCTCAGCTGTTGAATAGAAGAAAGATTGAGAAATTGTTTCACTCTTGGGTTGGAGAGCTGCACTCAGTAGGGGTGTGATTTTTTTGCAAGACTGGTGCTACGCTCTACGTATAGGAGGTGGTATACACTGAGAGAGCTTTGAGAAACACTGATTAATGTAATAGCGATAGAATACCGAGAGAGATGCAACATTACGGCGATTTTTTTTTTGAGAGGTTTTTGGCTAGATTTCAGAAAGCTTGGGAAGAGCTAGAGTTAAATAGTTCAGTTCATTTATTATTGATGAAGAGTGTTTGGTGAGTCGGACAACAAATTTGGCTTTATTCCAGGCAGAAACATAATAAGAGTGAGATTTTTTAATTTGAAGGCGACGGTACCGTTTGATAGCTTCCTCCTTATTGTGGACAGCAGTAGAACAAGTGTGAGTAAACCAAAATTTGTTTGCAAATCGAATGTATTCCTCCATGCCCAAGAGGATTACCTCGGTAATGCATTCAGCACTCTCTGATAGTCCCCAGCCACAGAAACAAAAATAATTCCATGGAAAATCAAAGAAGTACTGCCGAAGAGCCTCTCAGTCAGAAGCGCCAAAGTGCCACAAGCGCTGCCGGCTGGGAGGATAGGGTGGCCGTACTGGAGAGATAGGACAGGTGACAGAGATAAGGTTATGGTCGGAGAAGCCCAAAGGACAGATAAGATTTACAGTATAAGCAGAAGGGTTTGAGGTTAGAAATATGTCAAGAATGTTGGGCCGATCTCCGAAGCAATCCGGGATATGAGTGGGTTGCTGGACTAACTGCTCTAGGTAATTTAGGATAGAAAAGATGTAGGCTAGTTCATCAGGTTGGTCAGTGGAAAGAGAGGAGACCCATTGGCGGTGGTGAACGTTGAATTCTCCTAGGATTTCTGCGAAAGGAGAGATGGATAGAATGTGTTCCACTTTAGAAGTTAGATAGTCAAAGAATTATGGATAGGCGGTAGAATTAGGAGAGAGATAAACAGCGCAGAAATATTTAGTTTGAGAGTAACAAGAAAGCTTTAGCCAGAGAGTTGAGAATTTAGAAGAATCAAAGTTGGGAACACAAGAGAAAGCAAGATTGCTGCGTACGTATACGCAACATCCACCTTTGGCTTGAAACTGAGGATAGAGATAGTAGGATGATACAAAGAAGGGTTTGCTGTCAGTACTCCCAGACAATTGTGTTTTGGTGAAAAAGAGAAGATCGGGGTTGGCAGAGGCGAGGTGGTGTTCCAGAGGGTAGAAGTTGAGGAAAGGCCACGAATGTTGCAGAAATATATAGTAAGAGTGAAGGGGTGGTCCAGACCATTTTGGCGAGTCGAGTCGTTTCCAGGGGTCAGACCAATGGGTGCATTTCTGTTAACCCCCCCCCCCCCCCTTCCCACCACCACCACCACCAGGGGACTCCGAGGCGGGTCGTGATCTCGTCATTGTTTATTTTTTTGAAATTGCTAGTGTAGTATGTAAGGTGTTTGTAGTATAATGTATTGATAGAAGGAAAGGGTGTTTTGGAGGGCAGGCTGCGGTTGCCCTCAATATTGATGAGGCACAGAAAGGATCAGCTAGGGAGGCCAGGTGGTTGAACAGGAGTTCCAGCTGTCCTTATCAACCACCTAGCACTCCCAGAGAGTACCGCCAGTTCGTGTTTACAGCCTCCTTTTAGCAATTGTGGAGGTGGGATTCCCCTCCCCGGTTGACGTCGTACTACATATGCCTTAAAACTGTCAGATACACAATGTTAATGTTAATCCAGATGAAGGTTAATGTTAATCCAGATGAAGGTTAATGTTAATCCAGATGAAGGTTAATGTTAAGGTCACAGATATATTAGAGTTAAGATACAGTATGCATTTTGTTTACAAAAAGTAGTTTTACTTCACCCAGCTCACTAAGTGAAAATCATAATGACTGCAAAATTTTAATAACACTGTGATGTATTACAGATTGGGTAGAAAATAATTTTAATTAGTTATAATGATTTTTATTTAACGTACTGATCAGAACAAGGTTCATACATTGTTGAATAAAGACTGTGCTTGAATCTTCTTGACTTCAGCTTGACTCTAATGTAATCATAAGTTGGTGAAACAATCTCCCTCTTCAATTAATCATTATTGGTATGTTTGTTCAGGAATGCTTTGCACCATACAGTATCGGGCTGCTACTACAGCGCCACACTCCACTGAAGCGGAAGATAGACCAAGTAATTGGTTGGCTGCAGCACAGCGGTCTGGTGGAAAGGTACAATCAAGACTCCATCAAACTGGCGGCCACAACCAAGGTAAGATGAAGGATCAATTAATTCTAAATGGTTAGACAGCGCTCTCTTTTCAATATATTGTAAGAAAGAATTGATTTAATTGGAGGGTGTATTGGGCCCAATCCATATACAGTAACTCTTCAAAAACAAATATAATAAATTAAAATTAATAAATCAATAATTGGGTTGGACTACAAGAACTTAAGTTACATGATTATAAGCTAAGTTGGTTTAGATTGCAAAATTAAAGCAAGGTTAAATTACATTAATAAGGTATATATAGAGTAAACTCTCTTAAGTAATTTAATTCTGCTCAAATTAGATTCGGCTAGGTTGAATGTGATTTGATAGTTTAAATCCTCCAGAGCAACTAAACGGTCACTGGTTTGTCAATACGCTCTGTTGGTAACTTGGTAACCGTTGATCCAGCAAATTAAACATAGTTCCCCAATACTAAAGCTAAGAGGACAAAACCCCAATTGGCCTCCTCACTCCAAAACCTCCCATACATAAAGCTACCTGCCTTCTGCCTTACCCTATGCTAGTTAGTTCCTCCGTTCTTCCTAACCCTACCCATATTCCTCACCCCAGTTTTCACTTATTCTAGGACCGAATTTTTCCACTTTTCGCCAGATCATTATTGGCAAAACAAAAGTGTGGTAGAATATATAATTTACTTGTGACTATTGCATTAGTATTCTCATGTTTGCAATATATTCCTGTAGTGCTGACGGCAGCATCTGCTGTATCATTGATTGGCAAGTTATTATTTTTGGGAAGAGGCAATTAAATTGCTAGATTATCTTTCTGTATTGGCTAAGACTGTTTGGCACAGCCAGCTTGCAGGGAGTTAGTTGATGGTGGCCGCTGTTTATGTCCTCGATCATCTCTTTATGGAGTTTACAAGTAATGTGGTATTCAGGTATTTACATTTATCTGTTCTCAACCCCTTCATGGTGAAAAGAAAACTCACAATGACCACTAGCATGCCATATAAAAAATAATATCACACCTGAGTCTGCCTTCAACACCACCACAGCAAATCGACCAATAGAAAATGGAGAAGCTGGGTTCACCTTCTATGGAGTCACAGTAAGAGGCATAGATCCATGGTGACCTTGGCTACCCAGTCAAGAATGGCTTATTTACCGGCCACAACTCTTGTTCACCTATACCCTACCCCCATTGCCATAGAACAGGAGCATCAAGTTATACTTATAGTACAAAACAATATATTATTCACAGGAAGGATAAACACAAGAAAATCACATACAACATCAAATACAGAATAATATACCAGCAACAGAATAACATAAATGAGTAGTGAAGTATATCTGGAGTCTACGTGTGGTCTGGGCAACACTTGAGCAAGTTTGCGCTGCTAACACGTGGTGAGCCTGAATTATGGAAAGGATACAACACGTGGACGAATAGGTTATTTAAACGCTCATGATTATTTACTTAATAATAACCTTAATAGACTACTACAGAGGAAAATTATAATTTGCATATTAGATAGATTTACCACTATTATTAAGGCTCGCACATCTTAGATATCTATATATTGTAGATTAGTCTCTCGTACTTTATAATTTTCTCTATCGCTTTGACTTTAACTAAATTCTATATTTAAAGCACACTCTATCCTCTTAGACAGAGGTGTCTTCCTGAGGAATTAATAATCATGAATGAGCACAAATCATATGTTTCTTGGGCGTTGTAATGACGAAGCGAACTAAATACATTATATGATTGACGACATCGGCATAGAAGGGATCTGATCGGGATATGTATAGAATAGAATATATTTAGGCAAGGATAGAGGATGTGTTGTGTTACCTGAAGGGTCAATATCCATTTAGAAAGATAGGGACTCTACGAAATAATTAATTCAAACACAATAGATTTTCCTGGTGTCGAGGGCCGGGAAACAGAACTTCTAGGTGAAGCGGAGTGGCTATTCAAACGGGCTTCTCTCTGCATATGGGGGCCAGGGGTCGTCTTTCCTTCTTGTTCTGGGATTCGAAGGGGAAAGGTAACGGATCGCAATCCCAAGGAGGTATCAGGCCATTCCTAACAGCAGACAGTGTAGAGGTGAATTTCAGGAATGAAAGGCTGCCCTGGTCAGTTGCACAAGTCACAAATCTACCCTTGAGCATAGATTTATCCCTAGTATCAAGTGTAGGAGCAGACCTAGTATCAAACATAGGTTGGAATCCAGTTGAATGACCTGGAGAACTATCGTCGTGCCTAGCGTGGGAGAAGGGGTTTCTCTCACGTTTTCTGCCATAATCATGAATTTTCCTAGTAGGTTGGGATCTTCTCCTAGGGTAATAAGGGCATTTAAGGTTTCCCTTTCTCTCTGATGGAATTGATGAAAGAGCACCTAGGTGTGTATAGGAGGACTGACCATAGTCTACCTGGTTGGACTGCTCCCTAAGTACAGCTCGTGGGTGGCTGATACGCCCTTCTATGCTCCCGCCTTTTGTTTTATTACTGGTGGCGAATGCTGTTGTTTTCGTTGTTATAGTGGTTGATTCTACTTCTGCTATTTTAACACTGGGCATAACACTTCCCTTCTCTATATGAAAGTCCCTGCTCCATGGCAGGAGGTCATATTTTATTTCACAGGTGGTTTGACAAACGGGGTTTATGTGTTTTAACAGTTGCGTCCAGTGTGTGGACCTGGTATCTGCTTGCTGTTGTTTTCGTTGTTATAAGGGTTGCTTCCACTGCTGCTATTTTAGCACTGGACATAACAAACACAATGTGGAATTTCTCATCACGACCTGTATGACAGAGCTGGAATTGTCCAAAATTTATCCTTGTATATGACTGCCGCACCTGGCTTGTCTATAACAGTCACTTCACCATGCCTGTCTACAACTGCAACACCTAACTGGTCTATGACATTCACATGTTCGTCAATGACAGCGACCTGTCTGTCGACCTGCTGCTCAAGATTGCTAGCCTACAGCCAGTAATACCAGAATTATCACATCTCGATACCCTAATTCCACAGTCTTTAGACAAAAAGGACGAGAAATACAGTGGTACTATTGAAAAGGAGGTGAAGGAAAATATTATGCAGATTCTTAATTCTTTCAGAGCCAAAAGTTTGATTCTCATGTATCATTCAACTCTACCTCCAGCATAAATCACCTTTAACACAACTACTGCCATCATCAAAAGCTAAATCTAAATACTACAAACCATCAATAATTCTATACCCTGAATATTAGGACAGCGATTATAAAGTGACCGATATTGTGCACCCAACATAATGAAAACAAATAATTGTAGAAAGATGAAGTAGAGATAAAGGGTGTGGAAGTGTGATTGGATAGGATGTTCTCACGGATTAGTTTATAGCTTTAGGGTAATTGAAAGAGTTTACATATTTGCTGTAGTGTTATTCTAAGTTTATTTCAAATATTTATTTGCCAGAAAGTTATACACTAACTCTTGTTAGTGGGTAAATAAAGGTAGGCTAGCCTAGCACTCTACAACTGCATAGTACCTTGCTTCTGATGCTGGAATATAGTGGTGTTCGTGGAAATAGTGATGGAGAAGAGGTTGAAGAGCAAGGTATGCAACTGTGTCTACTACTTCAGATTTAAAAGGGTTTGATTTTCAAGCATCATCAATATTAATTGTAAGTGATATCATCGTTAGCATTATAGTCAGCCCACCTAAAGAACCAGTGATTACATAGCTTAAATAATAATCGTCTCAGTGAAACGGTTTGTTATTAGCATACTGTGAAATTGAATAATTATTCCTGTATATTGTCATTGTCTCTTGCCTTTTTCTTCAGGAGAAAAGTGGTGGAAGTAGTGAAAGGGAGGCAAGAAAAAGAGTGCATTCATTTGCATCCATGATTTCAGATGCTTAGCTATAATAATAATGACGAGTCGATTTTAGAGCGGATTTTGCTTTCCATTACTGGTACCTTTATATTGATTTTGTATTTTGGTTCTGCAATGTTGATTTTATACTAACCTAGGTTGGTTTACAACAATTATTTCGGCTTTCGTGTACCCCAATTTAGTATACCGTAGGGCCATTTTAATCTTACGTCTGGCTGGCACTAGACAAACTTTTAACTATATGGGTATATTGATAATGATTCTTGCCTCTTTTGCAGGAGTACGAAGGCGGCGGTTAAGGAAAAGCAAATAAAAAGGAGGAGGATGTGAACTATCGCCTCAACCCGGAGCACCTGCAAGGGGTCGTAATGCTAGTGTGTCACTGTCCTTTGCTGCCTCTCCAATACCATTGCGTGATTTCAGTATTATTCTGAGTGACGCTAGACGATTTTAGATTCTGTTAATATAGTGATAATATTTCTTATTTCTTCTGCAGGAGTACGGCAGTGAAGGAGAGACAAATCAACGGGAGGAGGATGAGAACAGAGCCCTGAACCTAGAGCACCTACAAGGGGTCTTCATGCTGGCGGCGTTGGGTTGGTCCGCTGGTACCCTGACCTACGTCGCCGAATATTGCTTGTGGTCTTCATCGGTCAAATAACCCTTTCAGTAATGTGCTTTCCTATTATTATTATTATTATTATTATTGTAGTACTTATTTTCTTATTCCAAATATACTACTACGGTGGAGGATAATTCGACAGTCATTTAGAGGTTCGTATACTTTATTAACAAACTTACTACTACCCTAGTAACTATTTCTCTGTTCGGGTCGAAATGAGTTCAAGACACAGATTGAATATTTTCGTCGACCCACCATAGGTTGTACATTGGAACTCTAGAGCTCCCGTTACAACCTATTTGGATTCCCGCTATTCAGGTATTGACTCACTTCGACTTCGATCCAAAGTCACGTTACTAGTCTCTAAAATAATATAGTTTTACCGGGCCCCGCTGTGTCTACTCCAGAGACCAGGGCATTAATAAATCTAACTTTTATTTCCCTATATAGAACAAGAGATTTATTCTTAACTAAACTCCAAAATAAGATAACTTTACCGGGCCCTACTGTGTCTTCTCAGAGACCAGGGCATTACTACCTCTGACACTTTAGATTCTATATTCTCTTAACCCTATGCAATATATCTACCCAAACGACCAGGGCGTTACTACACTTGCCCTCGATTGTCCTATCTATAACACTCTGAGATTATATGTTCTCTTAACCCTATACAATATATTTACTCAAACGACCAGGGCGTTACTACATTCTTTGATTATATGTTCTCTTAACCCTGTTACCAATAAATCATATGTTACATATATCACCTATTCAATAATAAAACTCAGTAAATGGCTTAATATGATCAGTACCTCAAAACCACTACAAGAACAAGATTCATTGCTTTAATCCTCTACATAGATTCTATGATTACATTATTATCCTGGACTTAATGCTCGTAATTGATAATGTTTCCTGTATAACAAAAGATTTCGTAGATCATACAGACTAGTGTCCTCCCTACCAATTTCTCAAACTAAAGCTAATCTAACTGCAACTATTCTTTATTTCCCCTGAACCTTATAGTTGCTTATCTCTTTAAGAATTATCCCCTCTTACTTTACTTTTAATACCTAGTTGCTGTCCTACCAGATCCTATACTATAGATAGCTAATCGGCATGGAGCCTTCTCTATCAAGAATAAACATTATCCTATTAACACATCATAATTTTATTTATGTACATAGGTCTAGTATCTTTCTCTTTAGTTTGTCCTATAAGAACACATCAATTATTATTTATAGAACCACTGGGTTAGTCAAGCATTTTCTCTCTTTCTTTGAATCTGGTTCGGGCCCAATATGGGTCCTTTAAAAAAACTATGCAGTACTACTAGGTGTTTACTGGAACAATTTCACCACCTCAGAGCTGGCCAATAGCTCAACTGGAAATCTTTGCTCCCATCTACTATCTGTTGTCCCTCTTGAACCGCTTGGCTGTAGGTATGCAAGCCAGCGATGTGACGACAGGCAGCCAGATACTGAAGGTGTATCCGCCTAGTAGGGGAGAGCAATGCTTGGCCCGAGGTTGACTTTACTGGAACAATTGATGAGGGCTGGGAGGCTGGAGTAATTGGATCCGAGTTCCCTTGAGTGCCCAAGCGAGAGAGAGAATGTGGGTTGCAAGAAGCTAGCCCAGTGGAGCCCGAGAGGTGAATGACCCCGGCAGCCTCTCCCACCCCCTTGATATAGTCCCGCCTCCCGCTCTCCGGCACTGTGATTGGCTGAGCTGTCCGCTCGGCCGTGCAACATTCTGGCCGCGCTACTCGAATATTCCTATCCTTCGCCTCCACTCTTTTCTCTCCATAATACGTTCCTGGAAGCTGGTTGTGAATGTCTTTTAGTGGCTTACGGGAGTATAGGGATGGCACTGATGCATCAGACTCATTGCAACCAGAGGAAACGGCCTGTGAAGAGAGCGAGAGCGAGTTTAAATGCGAGACGGTATACGTAGCCGTCAGCTCCGAAAACAGAGACTTCTGATTGGTCGGCCGGGAGGGCGTGGCATGTTTACTCGGCGAGCACGGAATGTCAAACTCAGTTGGTTTAAAGGGAGAGCGTTGATTGGCTGGTGGCCTTTGTACCTTAATTATTATCATTATTATTATTAGTTTTAAAATTTTTATTATTATTATTATTATTATTATTATTATTGTTATATATAATTATTATTATTATTTTATTGAATTAATTAGTCAAAGGAGGAAAAGACTCACCAGGTAGGTAACAGAGAACATGTCTATTTACCAACATTTCGACTGTCTCCCTGGTGACACTAAGTCTTGTCCTCGTTAAGGGGAAGCAGTTGTTTTTTCGAGTCCTCCTCCTCCCTCATGTTTAGCCCTATTAGTTTTGAGATTTCATGACATTCGCCCCATTAGTTTGACAATTTTCAGACCATTTGCCCCATTTCTTTGCCAATATTAAGACCTTTCGTGCCAATAAATGAAATAAATGTGGCCTATGTGGCGGGTCCTGGCTATTGTCGATTGCAATTTTGAGCACGTAATGTGCTCTGAGAGAGAGCGGAGCAGTGGGAGGAGCGTAGGTTACCTCATGACCGCTCACCACGGTGGCCTTGGAGCTACTGAGCTGTACTCCTTTGTACTCCACCCTCTCTCACTCGTTTCACACGTAATAATGTAAGAAAATGACGGTATTTCACCGATTTTGCCCTTCGGTTGCACAATCGTTGCAAGACAACCAGCCATCGTAGAAGGATGGTTCTGGTGTCATTGGAAAGCTCATTTATCGCCCTTTCAGGGATACATACTTATATTACGCTCTGGCTCTTGTTTATGCATGAAAACGAGCACGGAAACAAGCTCTTTTACGGTACAACCCCCCGCTGGGCGGCACATCAAATATACTCCTCCACCCGCTCTTAAGGTGTTAAAACATTGAGCCGAACCAGTAAATTATGCTGCACAATACCGTCTGGGCTCCCTTAAATGGCAGTAATCTACGAATGTATCTCCTATATCAGATGAAATGATCTGTGGTTAGCTTGAATAAATAAAAATTACACCAATCATCATCCAATGCTTAATTATATCGTTCGGATGAAGTTGGAATTAACACCTTCAGTTCGATTACGTATTTTTTATTATAACTTCGGCTATCATTACAAGTTTAATTTTACTTACGAAAGGCCTGTCGATTCCAAAGATAAATATAATAGTTTATTCCCCTTGGATATCTGTTAGTATACTATGTCAATGAAAATGTTATATGTTAATCTGAATTGACGTCAGGTGCTGTAGGTACAGTAACACAAAAGCTGTTTTAGAGAGATTGAGGAGGTTATTTACATTAATGGGGTTCTTTCTAATTTGAAAATGTCGTCTTGTTTTAGCTAATATAGGACAGAACAGAGGAAAAATTACTGAAGAGATTATATTATGTATAAAGATGTTATAATTGAGACCTACATCATGGAACTCAGATTTACATAACTTGTATCGACGGTATGTGATAGTACAATAAAATAATATAAACTCAACATCCTTGTTTTAAATCAAAACTATCAATTTGTTGTTATAAAGCACCATCATTAGAAGTGGCTGAATCCATTTATATATATCTTTATTTAGCTATTATCTCTACTTGGTTATTATTATACTTGTTTTAATTCATACATGCATACATACATTCATACAGGAAAGGAAGACAAACCATCAAATATACCCAAGATGGGACTTCACAACAGTCTCTTTGCAACAGGCACGAGCAGTATAGCTCTTACCAGCTGGCAATTGCTTACACTTTCAATAAGAAGCAATAATATACAATCCCTTTAATTATCAGAGGATGTTTTTAATCAGAATAAAATCATCAAGTAATAACACTAATAAAGTAATGAATTAGTTATCTGATAGAATGGAATAAAACTTAATATGCTATTCAGGCAATGGCGAGAACAGACATGGTTGAAATGAGTTCCACTGGTTGGTGATGGATTGTTAGATACGATATTTTGTTATTACGAAGAAAAACTTTGAATTTTATTTCGAAATGTGTGAAATTTATTTTTCGAAATCTGTGTCAAGCGAAAGGAAGAACCAAGTAACAGGGATACACGTAGTGACTGCCTTTAAAACAATGAACAACTGCCACATTAAAAGCTATACTGTAGGAGTATGGGTACATTATTGCAAACACGGGTAGTAGTTGTGGTCAAGTGAACCTGGTGTTTACTGGAACAATTTCTCCACCTCAGAGCTGGCCAATAGCTCAACTGGAAATCTTTGCTCCCATCTACTATCTATTGTCCCTCTTGAACCGCTTGGCTGTAGGTATGCAAGCCAGCGATGTGACGACAGGCAGCCGGATACTGAAGGTGTATCCGCCTAGTAGGGGAGAGCAAATCTAGGCCCGAGGTGGACTTTACTGGAACAAGTGATGAGGGCTGGGAGGCTGGAATAAGTGGATCCGAGTTCCCTTGAGTACTCAAGCGAGAGAGAGAATGTGAGTTGCAAGAAGCTAGCCCAGTGGAGCCCGAGAGGTGAATGACCCCGGCAGCTTCTCCCACCCCCTTGATATAGTCCCGCCTCCCGCTCTCCGGCACCGTGATTGGCTGACCCGTCCGCTCGGCCGTGCAACATTCTGGCCGCGCGACTCGAATATTCCTACCCTTTGCCTCCACTCTTTTCTCTCCGTAATACTGTGACGTCTACCAGCGTTGGCAGAATCGCCTCTCGGTAGCCACTAGCGCTCGCCAGGGACATTGAAATGGGCTACAGTTATCAGAGAATGTTGTTCTTTCTTTCCTAGCAATCGTATTGGCACAGACAGTCCAGTGGTGGTCTTTGTTTTCGTCTGTGACAACGGGAAGTGCTTTATATCATTAATAGAATATAACATGCATTGTATATTGTTAAGGAGAGAGAGCGGTGTAGGCAGTGTGGTGGTAATGTGTGCGTGTGTATGCATGTGTTGTCTCCCTCGCTTGGAGGCTCGCGCGCGGGCCTTCCCACGCCCCTTGATTGGCTGGCGTGTCTGGCTGTGTCACGTGACACCTGCTGCCTTGTGATGTCTCGGCCTGTGATTGGCCGACCACCGCGTCTTTGTGGGCTCCTGTGTTCGTGGGGGTCCACAGAAGCTGCCTTCCTCAGGACAGGCTTGGTGTGCATGCATCTAACATCCCTTGATTACTCTCTCCCCCGATCACCCCCTTTAGAACTATTTCTCTCTCTGGACTTCTTCTTTTCCATTACTTCTTATCTTTATTCAATTACTTGTCCCCTTGGGTTCTGCATACGGTTTCCATAGCCGGCCCATTGTATTGCATGCGCCGTCCTCTGAGATATTTACATGTACTTAGAATAGGTTTTGAGGGTTCTTAGTTGGTATAGGTTATGAACTCTGTGTGTCTCCATTATTGATTTAGTGTTTCTGCTCTTTTATTTAATGCTAGACTGGGATAAGGTAACTGTAGTCGTTGTCATCGATGTGTGTATGGTTTGCTTATACCTACATGACTTCGACTGGTCCTGTGGTAGCCTGTGCTGTATTTTCGGTTGTGTCATTTTGTGAGTGCAGCTTTGTGTTGACTGAGGGCTTTTTGCCTGTGCCAGTTCCACACTTTGCTGCCTCTTTGCTTGGCTTTAGAGGGTCGCCAGGATAGAACTAGATACTTGTGTTCTGGATCTATCAAGAGAGCACCCTAGTCAATTAACGTAACTTAAAGTATACAGGCTTAAGGACATCGCTAGGCTACGAGCCAGTCTTGATCACCCCTGTTCCTTACCTTGAGTATCCCAGCTAGACATTATGAATTGAGTAGATACTAATTAGTATTTAATATAAGCTCTTTGATATGTATGCATTATTATTCACAAGCATTTATTAGTCTAGGTTGTTGCTGAGCCCCACAACCATAGTAGGCTGTTTCGTTGATGAGGAAGTACTTCTTTTAGTGTCGAGCATTACTACCATTGCGCATTTATAGTATTTTCGTGTCAGTAAACATTATATGTCCTATTTTTTTGTGTATTCCATTTACACGTGTGGTGTCTGCCTCCTGCCTTTATATAGTTTAAGATACGAGCATCTTATGAGCATCAGACTTTCTTCAGAAGTTTCCAGGTCTATGCTGTAGGACTATACTTCACTTTCTTTCAGATAGGAGTAAAGAGTTTATTGTTGCTTAGAGTAACTGTATTGAAACATCTTTTTATTGTATTAAATCTTGCAGTGATTTAATTGATCTTTCCATAGATTCTTGTTTATGCATTTTAACGTAACTTGCATCCTGTGTGTTATCAGGCTATACCAGTGTGGGTTAGCCTGAAGTAGAGTACATTTATGCCCAGTTAAGGATACCCCGTTATCGCAGATTAACTCTGAAGGGTATAGGTGTTTTGTTCGTCGGCATATAAGTTCGAGGGTTTGGATCTAGCGTACCGTTGTTGCATAGTGCCCTATTACTAGTCCAAGCATTAAGTGCCCTTGTTTTATTCGCAGTCCCGGTCATAACAAATGGCGACCTTGCCTAGTATCTTATCTTAGTCGTCACAACAACCTAGTGAACTAAGAAATAATTGCAGGATTTTTGGACATTTGTTTTTTGAGGAATATTTTGGACACGTGGGAATTTTTTTTGGCAACGTGGTATAGCACTTGAGTTGTCTTCAAGCATCTTTGAGTGAATAGTCCTACATGAGAGTAGGTACTTCTTTTTTTTAAATAAACGTTGAGGATTTCCGGTGGACACTATGTCGAACGACGGATCAGTACATAGTGAGAGCAGAGGCGAGGAGGTGGAGAAGGTGGAGTTATCTAGCGGCGCTCGGGTGGTGAACAGTGAGGAGGATGCTCGGATTTTTTTGGAGGAGCCTGTATCAGCGGATCGTGTGTCGGGGCTAGACCGGTACGGACTGCAGTGTGTAGCCACGGTCTTAGGGTTTCCCGGTACTAGCGGTTTGTCGAGAAGTGACCTGGTTACCTGTGTGCTCGATGGGGTGCGTGGGGCTTCGGGTGGAGCGGGAGCTGGGGCACCTTCTGCCCAGCCCCCATTGCACTCGACTCCTACCATGGCGCCCCCTCGGGCTCCGGAGCTGGGTACGTTCCCGCAGGCTGATGCCCGCTGGCGGTTGGGTATGCCTCTAGGTGATTCACGGGGTGGGTCCCCAATAGTAGCACCCCCTCCTCAGGGTTTGTCTGCCGAGATGTTGTTTCAGCTCGAACTCGCCAAACTTCAGCAGCAGCAGCGGGAATCTGAGATAGCTAAGCTTAGGATTCAGGCTGAGGAGAGAAAGGCCATATGTGAGAATGAGCTCAAGGAGAGAGAGGCGGAGCTTCCGGTTAAGGCTACAAAGTACTGTGCAGACATAGAGCTTGAGAAGTCTCGGGTGGAGTCGACAGGGCAGCGTCTCGGTTCTGGGAATCGAGGTCTTGATCAGTCTTTATCGCACCTGCTCAAGTTAGTCCCTGTATTTGATGAGTCGGGTGTCACCGAGTTTTTTTTGCATTTTGAGAAGAAGTGCCGGGAGCACCAATGGCCCGAGGTTAAGTGGGCAGCCCTTGTTTCCTCTAGGTTGGTTGGCAAAGGACTCAAGGCATATGATGCGTTGCCCTTGGAGTCTTGCATCGATTATGAGGTATTGAAGGAGGCTGTCCTGCGGGCATATGAGTTACAACCAGAGACAAGAAGGGGCATTTTGCACGATCCTGTCCTAGCAAACCACCTACTGCAGTCGTGTCTTTGGCTCGCAACATTGGGGTGTCTCTGAGGTCTTCTGCAATCACCCGGGGTGATATGTCAGATGCGGGGGCACAGCCAGTGAAGGAGTGTCCGGAAGGCTCGAAACCTGTCCGCGATGCTTTTTGCGGCCATCGAGGGCGTGGCTGCGTGAGTTGGGCTGGTTGCAAGAATGGGTTGGAGTTGCTGCGAGATACAGGTGCATCCCAGACTTTGATGAAGAACTTTACAGGCCAACCTATAAATGCGGCACGGGTGGTTGTGGTGCAGGGTATTAATGCTACACGGTCATACCCGTTGGTTCGAGTAGAGCTGGAGGTTGATGGTGTGACACGGGAGCTTGATGTTGGAATCGTAGAGAAACTGCCAGTAGAGGGCGTCGACCTTCTTCTCGGCAACGACTTTGCGGTGCCTACTTCTGAGGTTCCACCCTTAGTCGTTGCCGAGAGGGCAGCCGACGTGAGTAGGGAGGGGCAGGAGTTGGTCGAGAGGTGTCAATTACAGCAGATGGCGTGTGTTGTCACCCGATCTCGTGCATCTAAGTATTAGTATTAGCACCAATGTTTAAGTCCGGAGTGGCCCCAGAACCTGTCACACTTGGTGAGGAGGTAGGGGGTGAGAAAACTCCGAGACAGCACCGTTACACCCGTAAGCAAGATAGGATAGAACAGGTTAGTATCGGGGGAGGCCATAAGTTGCTCCGGGAGCATCTAGATAAATTGGCTCCTTCAGAAATTTGTAAGCTACAGTTAGATGATCCTGAGCTTCACAAGTGTAGCAACGGTGCAGTGGAACTTGAGGAGGACGGGGATGCAAAGCCGGGGGACTTCTTTCGTGTGGAGGGTATTTTGTACAGGCATTTTCTAGATCCCAGACGGAGTTGGGCGGGCGGGTCGAGAGTGGTTGACCAGTTGGTAGTACCTCGTGTGTGCCGTGATAGCCTACTGAGGTTGGCGCATGATGTACCGTTGGCAGGGCAATTGGGTGTACGTAAGACGGTAGAAGCCTTGGATAAATTGTTTTGGTGGCCAGGAATGAAAGCACATGTGATAAACCAAACCAGTGTATCCCCAAGGCTCCGTTACACCCTATTCCTGTAATCGGGCCACCATTCAGTAAGGTTATAATCGACATGGTGTGCCCTCTACCCCCTACTAGTGCAGGCAACAAGTACCTCCTCACCATTATGGATGTTGCCACTCGTTATCCGGATGCTTACCCCATGCGAAATGGTACTGCTAAGACTTTTGTTCGTAACTTGCTATTGTACTGCTCTAGGTACGGGTACCCGCAGGAATTGCAGTCGGACCAAGGGTCCAACTTTACTTCTAACCTTTTGAAACAGACCATGCAGCAGCACGGTGTTAGTACCATTGTCTCTTCAGCCTACCACCCAGAGAGTCAGGGGGTGTTAGAGAGGTGGCACTCGACTATCAAGAGCATGCTGCGGTGTTATTGTGTTGAGAATGGTAAAGATTGGGATCTTGGGTTGCCCTATGTATTATTCGCTGCTTGGGAGGTACCTGGTGAAAGCCTAGGGTTCAGTCCCAACGAGCTAGTCTTTGGACATCAGGTCAGAGGCCCCCTCAACATGGTAAGGGAAATTTGGGAGGGCACAGCAAAACCATGTTCCATGTTAAAGTACGTCTTCGAGAGCCGTGAAAGAATGCTGAGAAGCCTAGAGTTGGCAGGTAGGAATTTGGTAGGGTCTCAAGCATTGATGAAGGACAGGTACGATGAGAAGACAAAATTCCGGGAGTTTAACTTCCCCAGACATATATGACGCGATCGCGTCATATGGACTAACCTCTATACCTCTCCAATAAGTTTATGACGCGATTTTGCGTCATATGAGCTCAGTAAGTCCGATAAGTTACCATACGATAAAACCGTTGGTGGCAACCTCATTCACCTCCGATAATTCTAACGGCCGCAGTGTTGTTGTGAGTGTAGTGCGGGGCAGTGGCAATGATCCCGGGGCTCCCGCCTCCTCGGACTTATTGGAACATAATATGTCGGAGGGAGTTAAGGTGGGGCAGGAGATGTTGATTATGTTACCTCTGCCCGGTCATCCGTTGTCTGCTAAGTACGCTGGTCCTTATAAGGTGGTAAAGAAGATCTCTGACCTAGACTATCTTGTGGCTACTCCAGATAGGCGTAAAAAGAACCAGCTGTGCCATGTGAAGCTGGTAAAGGAGTTTGTGAGGTGACCCCCTGAGCCTCTCGCTGTCTCGGTGTTGACCTGCAGCAGTCATGGAGGAGAAGGAGTGAGGGACAGTGAAGCTCAGGTGGAAGATAACTGGGAGTGTCATGTCTCTGCAGACCAATGGGTGGGGAACTCCAGACAGGTGGCTGACGAGGCTCTAGTGCACCTGCCTGAGCAACAGCGTGTAGCCGTGCAGTGCCTGTTTGATTCATACCCCACTGTGTTTGCAGAGCATCCAGGCCTCACAACTCGGGTGGTGCATGACGTAGACGTGGGAGATCACCCCCCCCCTTCAAATCAGTACCCTACAGAATTCCACCCATTAAACTCCCAGCCCTCCGAGCGGAGTTAGAATATATGTTAGAATGGGGGTTGATTGAGAAGGGGGCAGTGAGGTGGACATCTCCTGTCACTCTGCAGCCTAAGCCTGACGGGAAGGTTCGCTTCTGCGTTGACTTTCGGAGATTGAACGAGTTGACTCCCACCAATGCTTATCCCCTTTTCCGTGTTGATGATAGTGTAGACAAGATTGGTAAGGCAAAGTTTTTAACTAAAGTAGACCTAGTGAAAGGCTACTGGCAGGTACCCTTGTCTGAGCGGGCGAAAGGGGTATGCGGGTTTGTGGTTGATGGGAACACCTACCGTTGCAATGTGATGCCGTATGGTCTTAAGAATGTCCCAGCAACCTTCCAGAGTCTTATGAATGAGTTAGTAGCTGACATCCCTAACTGCACTGTCTACCTAGATGACGTTATAATCTACGATGACAACTTTGAGAGTCACTGTGAGCACATAGAAGCCTTGTTTCGGAAGCTCAATGAGGCCAGCTTGGTTGTCAATCTGGGCAACTGTACAGTATCTCGGGTTTGTGGTCGGGTTAGGCCAGGTGTGCCCCCCCCCCCCCAAAACAAGATACAGGCTATTGATCAGTTCCCCAGGCCGTCCACCAAGCGGCAGATCATGAGATTTTTGGGCATGATCGGTTACTATCGTCGTTTCATTAAGGGTTATTCTACTGTCTTAGCTCCTCTGACAGATTTACTAGCAAAAGAGAACAAGTTCAAGTGGGCACCTGAGTGTGAAAGGGCTTTTTCGCTGGTCAAGCACCTACTAGGCACTCACCCAATCCTCAGGGCCCCTGACTTTGAAAGACCATTCCAGCTGGCAACAGATGCCAGCGGTGTAGGGGCTGGTGCCGTCTTAATGCAAACAAAGGTTTGGAGCATCCAGTCAGCTTCTTTTCAAAGAAGTTTAATTCCGCTCAGAAAAACTACTCTGTGGTAGAGAAAGAACTGCTGGCAATAGTGTTGGCACTTAGGCACTTTGTAGTATATGTTCCTGCCTATGGGCCAGTCGTGGTGATTTACACCGATCACCACCCTCTTAAATTTCTGAACCAATTCCATAACCGGAATATGAGGCTGACACGTTGGTCACTCATGTTGCAAGAATACAATCTAGACATTCGCCATATTGCCGGTTGTGAGAATGTGATTGCAGACTGTTTGTCGAGGGTGGAGGATCCGGCGTAGATCACCACAGGTGTGTGGGTTTGAGTGGAGAAAAACTAGGCTTGCCCCTGTAGAGCAGCCGTCAAAAACAACATTAAAATTAAATAAAAAAATCACATAAAAACTCTTTCTTTTTGATAGTTAATTGTAAGTTGCCAATATTATAGCTAATGTCCTAAGTTGAACCTGTCTTTCACTTAGTAGGCTGGGCTCTGTGAAGCTCGCTCAGGGAGCATAGTAGGCTAAAATTATACTATTATGTTTGGGAGGGGTTATAAGATTTTCTTGATGCTAAAGTGTTGTTTTTGTTTAAGAATTGAGCTTTGCATTTCATTTTCTGGTGGAGTGGCTAAGTGTGGTGGGTCTTGTCGGCATTCTGCCTTGTCAGATATCGTGCTCGCCCAATGTTGAGCGTCCTATATCATGGGCGGGGTGTGACGTCTACCAGCGTTGGCAGAATCGCCTCTCGGTAGCCACTAGCGCTCGCCAGGGACATTGAAATGGGCTACAGTTATCAGAGAATGTTGTTCTTTCTTTCCTAGCAATCTTATTGTCACAGACAGTCCAGTGGTGGTCTTTGTTTTCGTCTGTGACAACGGGAAGTGCTTTATATCATTAATAGAATATAACATGCATTGTATATTGTTAAGGAGAGAAAGCGGTGTAGGCAGTGTGGTGGTAATGTGTGCGTGCATATGCATGTGTTGTCTCCCTCACTTGGAGGCTCGCGCGCGGGCCTTCCCACGCCCCTTGATTGGCTGGCGTGTCTGGCTGTGTCACATGACACCTGCTGCCTTGTGATCTCTCGGCCTGTGATTGGCCGATCACCGCATCTTTGTGGGCTCCTGTGTTCGTGGGGGTCCACAGGAGCTGCCTTCCTCAGGACAGGCTTGGTGTGCATGCATCTAACATCCCTTGATTACTCTCTCCCCCGATCACCCCCTTTAGAACTATTTCTCTCTCTGGACTTCTTCTTTTCCATTACTTCTTATCTTTATTCAATTACTTGTCCCCTTGGGTTCTGCATACGGTTTCCATAGCCGGCCCATTGTATTGCATGCGCCGTCCTCTGAGATATTTACATGTACTTAGAATAGGTTTTGAAGGTTCTTAGTTGGTATAGGTTATGAACTCTGTGTGTCTCCATTATTGATTTAGTGTTTCTGCTCTTTTATTTAATGCTAGACTGGGATAAGGTAACTGTAGTCGTTGTCATCGATGTGTGTATGGTTTGCTTATACCTACATGACTTCGACTGGTCCTGTGGTAACCTGTGCTGTATTTTCGGTTGTGTGATTTTGTGAGTGCAGCTTTGTGTTGACTGAGGGCTTTTTGCCTGTGCCAGTTCCACACTTTGCTGCCTCTTTGCTTGGTTTTAGAGGGTCGCCAGGATAGAACTAGATACTTGTGATCTGGATCTATCAAGAGAGCACCCTAGTCAATTAACTTAACTTAAAGGATACAGTCTTAAGGACATCGCTAGGCTACGAGCCAGTCTTGATCACCCCAGTTCCTTACCTTGAGTATCCCAGCTAGACTCTCACCCTAGCTGGGTGTGCTCAACCGCCTTAGGGGGTTCTTTTCCCCTGCACAGCTTCTTGCTCTGTACAGGGGCATAGTGCGCCCTTGTATTGAGTATTGTTCACATGTGTGGGGAGGTTCCTCCCACACCGCTCTCCTAGACAAAGTTGAAAGGAAGGCCTTTCGTATCATTAACTCCCGTCCACTCACCAACTCTCTGCAATCTCTCTCTCTCCGCCGCAATGTTGCATCTCTCTCGCTATTCTATCGCTACTATAATAATCAGTGTTCCTCAGAGCTATCCCAGTGCATACCACCTCCTTTACGTAGGGCACGTGGTACCCGTCTTGCAACTCAATCCCACCCCTACTCTGTGCAACTCTCCAACCCAAGAGTGAAACGTTACTCTCAAACTTTCTTCTACTGAACAGCTGAGCTCTGGAACTCTCTCCCAGAATCAGTCTTTCCCTCTTCCTATGACTTAAATTGCTTCAAACTCCGTGTGTCCAGGCATTTTGGCTCGAACGTCCCTTGATTTTGGCCCTGTCACTCTTTCAACTATGGGGGAGGCACTCGCTATAGGCAGTTATGCCTTTTGCCTCCCTCAATCACATAGAAAAAAAAAAAAAAAAAAAAAAAAAAAAGACATTATGAATTGAGTAGACACTAATTAGTATTTAATATAAGCTCTTTGATATGTATGCATTATTATTCACAAGCATTTATTAGTCTAGGTTGTTGCTGGGCCCCACAACCATAGTAGGCTGTTTCGTTGATGAGGAAGTACTTCTTTTAGTGTTGAGCATTACTACCGTTGCGCATTGATAGTATTTTCGTGTCAGTTAACATTATATGTCCTATTTTTTTGTGTATTCCATTTACACGTGTGGTGTCTGCCTCCTGCCTTTATATAGTTTATAGAAAATATTTTTATCTTATGAGCATCAGACTTTCTTCAGAAGTTTCCAGGTCTATGCTGTAGGACTATACTTCACTTTCTTTCAGATAGGAGTAAAGAGTATATTGTTGTTTAGAGTAACTGTATTGAAACATCTTTTTATTGTATTAAATCTTGCAGTGATTTAATTGATCTTTCCATAGATTCTTGTTTATGCATTTTAACGTAACTTGCATCCTGTGTGTTATCAGGCTATACCAGTGTGGGTTAGCCTGAAGTAGAGTACATTTATGCCCAGTTAAGGATACCCCGTTATCGCAGATTAACTCTGAAGGGTATAGGTGTTTTGTTCGTCGGCATATAAGTTCGAGGGTTTCGATCTAGCATACCGTTGTTGCATAGTGCCCTATTACTAGTCCAAGCATTAAGTGCCCTTGTTTTATTCGCAGTCCCGGTCATAACAAATGGCGACCTTGCCTAGTATCTTATCTTAGTCGTCACAACAACCTAGTGAACTAAGAAATAATTGCAGGATTTGTTTTTTGAGGAATATTTTGGACACGTGGGAATTTGTTTTGGCAACGTGGTATAGCACTTGAGTACTGTTGTCATCAAGCATCTTTGAGTGAATAGTGTTACATGAGAGTAGGTATTTTTTTTATAAACGTTGAGGATTTCCGGTGGACACTATGTCGAACGACGGATCAGTACATAGTGAGAGCAGAGGCGAGGAGGTGGAGAAGGTGGAGTTATCTAGCGGCGCTCGGGTGGTGAACAGTGAGGAGGATGCTCAGATTTTTTTGGAGGAGCCTGTATCAGCGGATCGTGTGTCGGGGCTAGACCGGTACGGACTGCAGTGTGTAGCCACGGTCTTAGGGTTTCCTGGTACTAGCGGTTTGTCGAGAAGTGAGCTGGTTACCTGTGTGCTCGGTGGGGTGCGTGGGGCTTCGGGTGGAGCGGGAGCTGGGGCACCTTCTGCCCAGCCCCCATTCCACTCGACTCCTACCATGGCGCCCCCTCGGGCTCCGGAGCCGGGTACATTCCCGCAGGCCGATGCCCGCTGGCGGTTGGGTATGCCTCTAGGTGATTCACAGGGTGGGTCCCCAATAGTAGCACCCCCTCCTCAGGGTTTGTCTGCCGAGATGTTGTTTCAGCTCGAACTCGCCAAACTTCAGCAGCAGCAGCGGGAATCTAAGATAGCTAAGCTTAGGATTCAGGCTGAGGAGAGAAAGGCCATATGTGAGAATGAGCTCAAGCAGAGAGAGGCTGAGCTTCAGGTTAAGGCTACAAAGTACTGTGCAGACATAGAACTTGAGAAGTCTCGGGTGGAGTCGACAGGGCAGCGTCTCGGTTCTGGGAATCGAGGTCTTGATCAGTCTTTATCGCACCTGCTCAAGTTAGTCCCTGTATTTGATGAGTCGGGTGTCACTGAGTTTTTTTTGCATTTTGAGAAGAAGTGCCGGGAGCACCAATGGCCCGAGGTTAAGTGGGCAGCCCTTGTTTCCTCTAGGTTGGTTGGCAAAGGACTCAAGGCATATGATGCGTTGCCCTTGGAGTCTTGCATCGATTATGAGGAATTGAAGGAGGCTGTCCTGCGGGCATATTAGTTACAACCAGAGACTTATAGGTTGAAGTTCCCGGGTGTTACGAAGGGTCGTGAGTGCACCTTTCTTGAACACGCCCGGGAACTGTCTGACGCTTTTGGGAATTGGCTGAGATCGGAGAAGGCAACGACGTTTGATGAGATAAAACAGTTGATGCTTCTCGAGCAGTTCTTTAAGTGTACGGGCAGCGACCTGACGTTGAACCTCAAAGTGAAAAATCCTAAAACTCTACAGGAGGCAGCTGAGATGGCTGACCTTAGGCTATCGCTGATTCGTGGGTGCGGGTCTGCACAACGGAACGATGCAGGTAACAAGGGGCACAACACTCCACCCCCCCGAGTCAGTGATACACCATATAACAATAAAAACAAGAGCAATGATATTAAGTCTGACCATAAACCTAATACCGTCCTGTTTAAGAAGGGTCCGGGCCCTTCCCCACCTCAAGGGAAGCCCAAGGGGTAGGTAGAGTGTTTTCATTGTCACAAGAAGGGGCATTTTGCACGATCCTGTCCTAGCAAACCACCTACTGCAGTTGTGTCTTTGGCTCGCAACATTGGGGTGTCTCTGAGGTCTTCTGCAATCACCCGGGGTGATATGTCAGATGCGGGGGCACAGCCAGTGAAGGAGTGTCCGGAAGGCTCGAAACATGTCCGCGATGCTTTTTGCGGCCATCGAGGGCGTGGCTGTGTGAGTTGGGCTGGTTGCAAGCATGGGTTGGAGTTGCTGCGAGATACAGGTGCATCCCAGACTTTGATGAAGAACTTTACAGGCCAACCTATAAACGCGGCACGGGTGGTTGTGGTGCAGGGTATTAATGCTACACGGTCATTCCCGTTGGTTCGAATAGAGCTGGAGGTTGATGGTGTGACACGGGAGCATGATGTTAGAATCGTAGAGAAACTGCCAGTAGAGGGCGTCGACCTTCTTCTCGGCAACGACTTTGCGGTGCCTACTTCAGAGGTTCCACCCTTAGTCGTTGCCGAGAGGGCAGCCGACGTGAGTAGGGAGGGGCAGGAGTTGGTCGAGAGGTGTCAATTACAGCAGATGGCGTGTGTTGTCACCCGATCTCGTGCATCTAAAGTGTCACAGCCTATTCCTCAGTCTCTAGACCAGCGGAGGAACGGTCGGAAGGAGAAAGCTAAAGTTGGGAAAAGTTTTGAGAGTTTTGATCCAGCAGCTCTTCTTGGTGACTTAGTATTAGCACCAATATTTAAGTCCGGAGTGGCCCCAGAACCTGTCACACTTGGTGAGGAGGTAGGGGGTGAGAAAACTCCGAGACAGCACCGTTACACCCGTAAGCAAGATAGGATAGAACAGCTTAGTATCGGGGGAGGCCGTAAGTTGCTCCGGGAGCATCTAGATAAATTGGCTCCTTCGGAAATTTGTAAGCTACAGTTAGATGATCCTGAGCTTCACAAGTGTAGCAACGGTGCAGTGGAACTTGAGGAGGACGGGGATGCAAAGCCGGGGGACTTCTTTCGTGTGGAGGGTATTTTGTACAGGCGTTTTCTAGATCCCAGACGGAGTTGGGCGGGCGGATCGAGAGTGGTTGACCAGTTGGTAGTGCCTCGTGTGTGCCGTGATAGCCTACTGAGGTTGGCGCATGATGTACCGTTGGCAGGGCATTTGGGTGTACGTAAGACGGTAGCAGCCTTGGATAAATTGTTTTGGTGGCCAGGTATGAAAACACATGTGGCATCATGGGTGGCAATGTGTAGTACCTGCCAGACAGTAGGTTAACCAAACCAGTGTATCCCCAAGGCTCCGTTACACCCTATTCCTGTAATCGGGCCACCATTCAGTAAGGTTATAATCGACATGGTTGGCCCTCTACCCCCTACTAGTGCAGGCAACAAGTACCTCCTCACCATTATGGATGTTGCCACTCGTTATCCGAATGCTTACCCCATGCGAAATGGTACTGCTAAGACTGTTGTTCGTAACTTGCTATTGTAATGCTCTAGGTACGGGTACCCGCAGGAATTGCAGTCGGACCAAGGGTCCAACTTTACTTCTAACCTTTTGAAACAGACCATGCAGCAGCACGGTGTTAGTACCGTTGTCTCTTCAGCCTACCACCCAGAGAGTCAGGGGGTGTTAGAGAGGTGGCACTCGACTCTCAAGAGCATGCTGCGGTGTTATTGTGTTGAGAATGGTAAAGATTGGGATCTTGGGTTGCCCTATGTATTATTCACTGCTCGGGAGGTGCCTGGTGAAAGCCTAGGGTTCAGTCCCAACGAGCTAGTCTTTGGACATCAGGTCAGAGGCCCCCTCAACATGGTAAGGGAAATTTGGGAGGGCACAGCAAAACCATGTTCCATGTTAAAGTACGTCCTCGAGAGCCGTGAAAGAATGCTGAGAAGCCTAGAGTTGGCAGGTAGGAATTTGGTAGGGTCTCAAGCATTGATCAAGGACAGGTACGATGAGAAGACAAAACTCCGGGAGTTTAAGGTGGGGCAGGAGATGTTACTTTTGTTACCTCTGCCCGGTCATCCGTTGTCTGCTAAGTACGCTGGTCCTTATAAGGTGGTAAAGAAGATCTCTGACCTAGACTATCTTGTGGCTACTCCAGATAAGCGTAAAAAGAACCAGCTGTGCCATGTGAATCTGGTAAAGGAGTTTGTTAGGTGACCCCCTGAGCCTCTCGCTGTCCCGGTGTTGACCTGCAGCGGTCATGGAGGAGAAGGAGTGAGGGACAGTGAAGCTCAGGTGGAAGATAACTGGGAGTGTCATGTCTCTGCAGACCAGTGGGTGGGGAACTCCAGATAGGGGGCTGACGAGGCTCTAGTGCATCTGCCTGAGCAACAGCGTGTAGCCGTGCAGCGCCTGTTTGATTCATACCCCACTGTGTTTGCAGAGCATCCAGGCCTCACAACTCGGGTGGTGCATGACGTAGACGTGGGAGATCACCCACCCTTCAAATCAGTACCCTACAGAATTCCATCCATTAAACTCCCAGCCCTCCGAGCGGAGTTAGAATATATGTTAGAACGGGGGTTGATTGAGAAGGGGGCAGTGAGGTGGACATCTCCTGTCACTCTGCAGCCTAAGCCTGACGGGAAGGTTCGCTTCTGCGTTGACTTTCGGAGATTGAACGAGTTGACTCCCACCAATGCTTATCCCCTTTCCCGTGTTGATGATAGTGTAGACAAGATTGGTAAGGCAAAGTTTTTAACTAAAGTAGACCTAGTGAAAGGCTACTGGCAGGTGCCCTTGTCTGAGCGGGCGAAGGGGGTATGCGGGTTTGTGGTTGATGGGAACACCTACCGTTGCAATGTGATGCCGTATGGTCTTAAGAATGTCCCAGCAACCTTCCAGAGTCTTATGAATGAGTTAGTAGCTGACATCCCTAACTGCACTGTCTACCTAGATGACGTTATAATCTACGATGACAACTTTGAGAGTCACTGTGAGCACATAAAAGCCTTGTTTCGGAAGCTCAGTGAGGCCAGCTTGGTGGTCAATCTGGGCAACTGTACAGTATCTCGAGTTTGTGGTCGGGTTAGGCCAGGTGTGCCCCCCCCCCAAAAACAAGATACAGGCTATTAACCAGTTCCCCAGGCCGTCCACCAAACGGCAGATCATGAGATTTTTGGGCATGATCGGTTACTATCGCCGTTTCATTAAGGGTTATTCTACTGTCTTAGCTCCTCTGACAGATTTAATAGCAAAAGAGAACAAGTTCAAGTGGGCACCTGAGTGTGAAAGGGCTTTTTCGCTGGTCAAGCACCTACTATGCACTCACCCAATCCTCAGGGCCCCTGACTTTGAGAGATCATTCCAGCTGGCAACAGATACCAGCGGTGTAGGGGCTGGTGCCGTCTTAATGCAAACAGACGAGGAAGGTTTGGAGCATCCAGTCAGCTTCTTTTCAAAGAAGTTTAATTCCGCTCAGAAAAACTACTCTGTGGTAGAGAAAGAACTGCTGGCAATAGTGTTGGCGCTTAGGCACTTTGAAGTATATGTTCCTGCCTATGGGCCAGTTGTGGTGATTTACACCGATCACCACCCTCTTAAATTTCTGAACCAATTCCATAACCGGAATATGAGGCTGACACGTTGGTCACTCATGTTGCAAGAATACAATCTAGACATTCGCCATATTGCCGGTTGTGAGAATGTGATTGCAGACTGTTTGTCGAGGGTGGAGGATCCGGCGTAGATCACCACAGGTGTGTGGGTTTGAGTGGAGAAAAACTAGGCTTGCCCCTGTAGAGCAGCCGTCAAAAACAACATTAAAATTAAATTTAAAAAATCACATAAAAACTCTTTCTATTTTAAAGTTAATTGTAAGTTGCCAATATTATAGCTAATGTCCTAAGTTGAACCTGTCTTTCACTTAGTAGGCTGGGCTCTGTGAAGCTCGCTCAGGGAGCATAGTAGGCTAAAATTATACTATTATGTTTGGGAGGGGTTATAAGATTTTCTTGATGCTAATGTGTTGTTTTTGTTTAAGATTGAGCTTTGCATTTAATTTTCTGGTGGAGTGGCTAAGTTTGGCGGGTCTTGTCGGCATTCTGCCTTGTCAGATATCGTGCTCGCCCAATGCTGAGCATCCTATATCATGGGCGGAGTGTGACGTCTACCAGCGTTGGCAGAATCGCCTCTCGGTAGCCACTAGCGCTCGCCAGGGACATTGAAATGGGCTACAGTTATCAGAGAATGTTGTTCTTTCTTTCCTAGCAATCTTATTGTCACAGACAGTCCAGTGGTGGTCTTTGTTTTCGTCTGTGACAACGGGAAGTGCTTTATATCATTAATAGAATATAACATGTGTGGTGGTAATGTGTGCGTGCGTATGCATGTGTTGTCTCCCTCGCTTGGAGGCTCGCGCACGGGCCTTCCTACGCCCCTTGATTGGCTGGCGTGTCTGGCTGTGTCACGTGACACCTGCTGCCTTGTGACGTCTCGGCCTGTGATTGGCCGACCACCGCGTCTTTGTGGGCTCCTGTGTTCGTGGGGGTCCACAGGAGCTGCCTTCCTCAGGACAGGCCTGTCATGCATGCATCTAACATCCCTTGATTACTCTCTCCCCCGATCACCCTCTTTAGAACTGTTTCTCTCTCTGGACTTCTTCTTTTCCATTACTTCTTATCTTTATTCAATTACTTGTCCCCTTGGGTTCTGCATATGGTTTCCATAGCCGGCCCATTGTATTGCATGCGCCGTCCTCTGAGATATTTACATGTACTTAGAATAGGTTTTGAGGGTTCTTAGTTGGTATAGGTTATGAACTCTGTGTGTCTCCATTATTGATTTAGTGTTTCTGCTCTTTTATTTAATGCTAGACTGGGATAAGGTAACTGTAGTCATTGTCATCGATGTGTGTATGGTTTGCTTATACCTACACGACTTCGACTGGTCCTGTGGTAGCCTGTGCTGTATTTTCGGTTGTGTCATTTTGTGAGTGCAGCTTTGTGTTGACTGAGGGCTTTTTGCCTGTGCCAGTTCCACACTTTGCTGCCTCTTTGCTTGGCTTTAGAGGGTCGCCAGGATAGAACTAGATACTTGTGATCTGGATCTATCAAGAGAGCACCCTAGTCAATTAATGTAACTTAAAGGATACAGTCTTAAGGACATCGCTAGGCTACGAGCCAGTCTTGCTCACCCCAGTTCCTTACCTTGAGTATCCCAGCTAGACATTATGAATTGAGTAGACACTTATTAGTATTTAATATAAGCTCTTTGATATGTATGCATTATTATTCACAAGCATTTATTAGTCTAGGTTGTTCCAGAGCCACACAACCATAGTAGGCTGTTTCGTTGATGAGGAAGTACTTCTTTTAGTGTCGAGCATTACTACCGTTGCGCATTTATAGTTTTCTCGTGTCAGTTAACATTATATGTCCTATCTTTGTGTGTATTCCATTTACACGTGTGGTGTCTCCCTTCTGCCTTTATATAGTTTAAGATACGAGCATCTTATGAGCATCAGACTTTCTTCAGAAGTTTCCAGGTCTATGCTGTAGGACTATACTTCACTTTCTTTCAGATAGGAGTGAAGAGTATATTGTTGTTTAGAGTAACTGCATTGAAGCATCTTTTTATTGTATTAAATCTTGCAGTGATTTAGTTGATCTTTCCATAGATTCTTGTTTATGCATTTTAACGTAACTTGCATTCTGTGTGTTATCAGGCTATACCAGGGTGGGTTAGCCTGAAGTAGAGTACATTTATGCCCAGTTAAGGATACCCCGTTATCGCAGATTAACTCTGAAAGGTATAGGTGTTTTGTTCGCCGGCATATAAGTTCGAGGGTTTGGATCTAGCGTACCGTTGTTGCATAGTGCCCTATTACTAGTCCAAGCATTAAGTGCCCTTGTTTTATTCGCAGTCCTGGTCGTAACAATACGTTCCTGGAAGCTGGTTGCGAATGTCTTTTAGTGGCTTACGGGAGTATAGGGCTGGCACTGATCCATTAGACCCATTGCAACCAGAGGAAACGGCCTGTGAAGAGAGCGAGTTTAAGTGTGAGGCGGTACATGTAGCCATCAGCTCCGAAAACGGAGACTTCTGATTGGTTGGCCGGGAGGGCGTGGCATGTTTACTTGGCGAGCCCGAAATGTCAAACTCAGTTGGTTTAAAGGGAAGGTTAAAGGGACCGCGTTGATTGACTGGTGGCCTTTTTACCTTTATTATTATCATTATTATTATTATTTTTATTATTTTATTATTATTGTTATTATTATTATTATTATTATTGTTATATATAATTATTATTATTATTATACTGAATTAATTAGTCAAAGGAGGAAAAGACTCACCAGGTAGGTAACAAAGAACATCTCTATTTTCCAACATTTCGACTGTCTCCCTGGTGATACTAAGTCTTGTCCTCGTTAAGGGGAGGCAGTTGTTTTTTCGAGTCCTCCTCCTCCCTCATGTTTAGCCCTATTAGTTTGAGATTTCATGAAATTCGCCCCATTAGTTTGGCGATTTTCAGACCTTTTGCCCCAGTTCTTTGCCAATATTAAACCTTTCGTGCCATTTAAGTGTCGATTTTTTTACTGGCGAGCGATAGCGAGCCTGTTTTTGAGGAGGAATCGGCATTCGGCCGGAACATTTTTCTACCGAAAAATTTACAAGTTTACATCGAAGGGGGGTCTTGTGGGTGTTTTTTTAAGTTTGATAGAGGTTTAGAGAGCAAACTAACCCCCCTCCTTAAAACATTAAGCCGAACCAGTAAATTATGCTGCACAATACCGTCTGGGCTCCCTTAAATGGCAGTAATCTACGAATGTATCTCCTATATCAGATGAAATGATCTGTGGTTAGCTTGAATAAATAAAAATGACACCAAACATCATCCAATGCTTAATTATATCGTTCGGATGAAGTTGGAATTAACACCTTCAGTTCGATTACGTATTTTTTATTATAACTTCGGCTATCATTACAAGTTTAATTTTACTTACGAATGGCCTGTCGATTCCAGAGATAAATATAATAGTGTATTCCCCTTCGATATCTATAAGTATACTATGTCAATGAAAATGTTATATGTTATTCTGAATTGTCGTCAGGTACTGTAGGTACAGTAACACAAAAGCTGTTTTACAGAGATTGAGGAGGTTATTTACATTAATGGGGTTCTTTCTAATTTGAAAAAAGTCGTCTTGTTTTAGCTAATATAGGACAGAACAGAGGAAATATTACTGAAGAGATTTATATCATATGTATAAAGATGTTATAATTGAGACCTACATCATGGAACTCAGATTTACATAACTTGTATCGACGGTATGTGATAGTACAATAAAATAATATAAACTCAACATCCTTGTTTTAAATCAAAGCTATCAATTTGTTGTTATAAAGCACCATCATTAGAAGTGGCTGAATCCATTTATATATATCTTTATTTAGCTATTATCTCTACTTGGTTATTATTATACTTGTTTTAATTCATACATGCATACATACATTCATACAGGAAAGGAAGACAAACAATTTTTTTTTTTTTTTTTTTTTTTTTTTTTAAGAGACAATGAACGGAGGAAGGAAAAACACAGATAAAACAAAAAGGTCCATGTGCCTAAAGGCATCCTCCATTCATAAAATGTTTGTAACAACTGGATTTAAACATTTGTAGATTGTAAGTTTGTGGAAAGCAATTCGAGAGAAGTGAATTCCAAAGAGTAGTAGCTCTGGAGATAAATGAATTCTGATAAACAGAAGTTCTGAATTGTGGAGGAGAAAGTGTAAATTCATGGGCGCTCTCAGCTGCCCTAGTTCTACGGGGAAAGATGTGGAGAGGAGGCACAATTGAAGCAAGTTCCTAGGAACAATTGCTGTGAAAATATCTGTAGAATAATGCAAGGGATGCAACGTTTCTTCGTATGGATAATGTAGGAAGGTCCTGTGTGATTGCAGGTTTATTGATTAATCTAATAGCTTTATTTTGAATTTTGTCCAACTGCCTCAATGCAACCACTCCACTTCCACCCCACAGAGGTGAACAGTAATCCATCTGAGAACGCACATGACTTTTATATATTACGGCCAACTGCTCGTCAGTGAAGAATTCGCGAACTCTGTACAGGAGTCCCAGTTTTTTAGAGGCATTCTTAGCAATGCTTCTAACATAATGTGTCCAGCTCAAGTTAGTAGTTAATGTTACACCGAGAATGTCAATACTAGGGGAAGTGGGAATATTTACATCATTAAAAAATATATGGGAGTCAGTGAGATTCTGTCGGTTAGAAAATTGAATATACTTGGTTTTCTGTGCATTAAAGGAAACTAGATTCATTTGTCCCCATTCATTAATTCTAGAAAGGTCCTGGTTCAGAGAAATTGCAGTGTTTATTTTTGAATTTATAAGATCGGGTTGGGTGAAAGAATTGGTAAATGTGAAGGAACTGTGGAGTGTTGAGTCATCTGCGTAGGAATGTATTGGATTATGAGTGGTAGATATGAGATCATTGATATGAATGAGGAACAGAGTTGGGGCCAAAACTGATCCCTGGGGAACACCAGCATTTATTGAGTGAAATTGAGAATAAAGGCCATCTACCATTACACGTATTTTTCTGTTATGAAGATAAGAAGAATTAGTGGAACTAATGATGCAAGGCCGTAGTGTGACATCTTCGACAATAAGGATTGATGCCAGACTCTATCAAATGCCTTTGATATATCCAGTGCTATTGTATGTGTTTCACCATGTTGGTCTGTAGCTTGGTTGATTTGATGCGTAAGAAGGCAAAGAATGTCTGCAGTTGATCGACATCGTCTAAAACCATATTGCCTATCACTGATTAATTTATTATTCTCAAGATGCTTAATTATGTGATTATTTAATATAATTTCAAAGACTTTACCAAGAGTGGAAGTTATAGCTATTGGTCTGTAGTTTGATGGATCTGAAGAGGCACCTTTTTTAGGAACTGGATGGATGTTTGCTTCTTTCCAGGGTACTGGGAAGCATGAGGTATGAGTACACAAACGGAAATTGTTTTGCCAATACAGGAGCGAGCACCAAGGAGCAATTCTTAAGTACTATTGGAGGAATTTCATCTGGACCAGGAGCCTTATCTACTGAGAGATTCTGCAAAATAGTTTTGACATGTCTGGTGTGGATCTTAAGTGAGGGAATTTCAGGCGAATTAAAATTAAGTACAGGGATATCTTGATTTATTTTATCTAAGGTTGAGTTGGTGGAGAAAATATCCACAAGAAGGTTAGCTTTACCTCGTGGGTCACTTACAAGATTGCCAGTCGGAGATGTTAATGGTGGAATGGATGAAGCAGTAGTGAAGTTGGATTTGAATGAGTTGAGAGTAGACCAAAATATTTTGTTATCATTTGGATTATTTAGAAGTTTATTTGCCTGCTTGTGGAGAAAGTTTGATTTAGTTAGGTTTAATACAGTTTTGGCATGATTTCTGATGTTTCTAAAGTAATTAAAGGCTTCATGTGTTTTTGATCTTGTGTATGCATTGTAGGCTATTGCTTTTTGTTCAGTTACTCTAGCACAATTATGGTCAAACCATTTAGGTGAATTAGATCTTTTATTGTACTTTTGATGAGGAATAAAAGTTTCCATTCCAATTTTTACAAAATCTTGTATGTGGCTCAAGGTGGAATGTGCATCATTAGAAAAGAAAGAGGTCCAGGGAATATCAATAAAGAAACCTTGAAGACCCTCCCAGTCTGCCCTATCGTAATGCCATTTAGTCACCAAAACAGGTTCAGAGTGGAAAGGTGTGGTAGGTGATAGACAGGTGGCCTGTATCAGACAGTGATCAGAAGATCCAAGCGGGGACCTCACTGTAACATCATAATTTTCTGAATTGGTTGTTAAAAATAAGTCCAGTAGGTGGGAATTATGATATATACCCAAGATGGGACTTCACAACAGTCTCTTTGCAACAGGCACGAGCAGTATAGCTCTTACCAGCTGGCAATTGCTTACACTTTCAATAAGAAGCAATAATATACAATCCCTTTAATTATCAGAGGATGTTTTTAATCAGAATAAAATCATCAAGTAATAACGCTAATAAAGTAATGAATTAGTTATCTGATAGAATGGAATTAAACTGAATATGCTATTCAGGCAATGGCGAGAACAGACATGGTTGAAATGAGTTCCACTGGTTGGTGATGGATTGTTTGATACGATATTGTGTTATTACGAAGAAAAACTTTGAATTTTATTTCGAAATGTGTGACATTTATTTTTCGAAATCTGTGTCAAGCGAAAGGAAGAACCAAGTAACAGGGATACACGTAGTGACTGCCTTTAAAACAATGAACAACTGCCACATTAAAAGCTATACTGTAGGAGTATGGGTACATTATTGCAAACACGGGTAGTAGTTGTGGTCAAGTGAACCTGGTAATTATGCTGTGTTGAATTAGTTGCATTTAGCCACTATAAAGAGATAAGGCATACTATTAATGGATGGTCTTACGCAATTCCTTAAATATTAATGTAAAGGATCAAACACAAATTCACATTCAAACTATTGATTAAGTCAGATACAAGAAGAGATAGAGGGGTAGGAAGACCTCCATTGAGATGGAAAGAATATGTAATACAAGCATTGGAAGATAAAGAAATTACAATAGATCAGGCATGAGAAGTGGTAATAAATAGTAATGAATGGAGAATGCTAGTGAATAGATGAGTGAGAACACGGTCGTTTGGGAGAGCGGGTCAGGCGCCAGTTGGACTAGATAATAGTCCGTCAGGTGCCTGGCCCGGGGAGCCGGTATATATGAAGGGTCATGCCTGGATGCATGGTGGACCGGTACTCTGGTGTGCTTTGCTACATTTCTGCCTGCTGAGACCGGAACTGCTCCGGGAGGTCGTGGGCCGTGGGAGTGCTGGAATGCCCTTAGTGATGCCGTATATCTGGGTCTCCTCCTGGGCAACCTAGATGTGTATAAATTTGTATTTTGTTTTTTGTGTTGTGTTGTGTTGTCCCTGTTCGGGCTCTGTCTGTGCCTGAGTATAATACATACATACATACATGTTTTCCATTTCCACTCAATATGGTCTGCTATCATAATACTTGAATGTTTAACCCTTCCAGCCTGCACAGCATGTTAAAAGGACACCGCGGCAGATGGGCAGGAACCCGGGTGTCCTGTTAAAATCCGTAAGCTTGAAAGCCTATTCAGCTTGGTCTGAACGCCGTGCGTCCGATGCATGTAAACAAAGCCGATCGTTGCATCACCGCACCTCCGAAAACAATAAGGAGACGTCGGATCAATGTTATTGTTGTGACGTCAGACGAAATTAGTGTCTGAAAAGCTCCGATATTGTCAACATCGCAGAAAAATTCGCTCCACTGAAATCGTCATCACAACTGAACCAGTTGACTTACAGAGCTCTACTCAACGCCAGTCTACAGATTGGAAACCGCACTACGTTTATAGATGAGTGGGAAATTTCTAGCAGTTAAAATAACAAAGATATGGTAGCCTAGGCCTAGACGTTTTTCGGCCAGATCGCCCGGTTACCCCGCACTGTCATTAGGAGGGCTAGCCCGGGCCAGGAGGGTTAATTCCTTAACATTATTGCAGCATTTGCGAATCTAGAAGGTCTAAAAAAGTAACTTAACTCGGTATCCATTCTTCAGATAAATACCACACACTCTTCTTTATTTTTCTCTCTCCGTGGTGATGATTTGAATATGCTGTTTTGTGTTATTTTGTGCATATATTATGAATAACGAGACATTGTGAAAGCCTGGTGTGGATTAGATTAAAGACACGAGAGAGTATCAGGGAAGAACTCCTTTGACTATGAACAGATATTCACTGAAGCTGTGTGAGTGAGCCTCTCCCCCTCCAGATGCCACTCAAGACAAAAAGAGGTCTTTGCTTCATATGATGTTTCCCTTGCGTTGAAGGGTTAAGTCTGGTTAATGAGCCTAGAAGTAGAAATATTTTAAGCCTTTGGTCCACAATTGATCAAATTCTGGTGCGCCTACTTGATAGTATTGGGACTAGCAGTAGTCCACTCATGGGCAGCATGCTATACGAAAGTTGTGTAAAGTAAAAGTTTATTAATGGGTAGGTGCAAGGTTAGGAAGAGGATTAAGGATTTGGTATGTAATATACAATGTGAAACACTGTAGAATCTACTGTTACTCCATGGGAAATCTGTGGAGATTATTGATCTAATGTTTGGACTATACATTGGAATAGATAGTGCTTTTAAATGTGGTAGGCTAGTATTTCCCCTTCTTCCTTGTAAATTTAAGGGGAAGACAGGAATTTGTGTTATCAACTTTATTTATCAACACTTCCATGAACTGGTTGCTGGGCTGAAGAGTCGGTCGCAGGCAATGCGGAGAAATCGTCGACAATTTCAAATTCACTAACCTTGATTTTACAGATGACCTGCCATTGCTGAGTCATTAGAGATGTTTAGTCTTCCTCTTAAAGCACTCGAATAATATATCCGAACTGTTCAACATAAGAGCCTACAGAGCTAAATAAAAATATGAGCATTGTTGACATTGCATAAGAGTAATCTACCCATGCTTATGGCAAGAACATCAAGGTATTGGATGAATTCATCTATATATCTTGGTATTAGATCTAAAATAGTGGTTGGTGAGGCCATGATGTAATGCTTTGCCCTAGCAGATAATGCTAAGAACACTCTCAACAAAAGCCTATAAGTGATCCCTATGGATCCCAGCCTTAAATGGCTGCGAGACATGATCACCCAACGGTGATCAGGAGAGACACATACTACACATCAACTCTTTGGGTACCAAATTGTTTTGTATGATAATAGATTATCAGCGGTATGTCTATATATCAAACTAGCATCTACTCTCTGAACATTATTCCAAACATGTTGGGTATATATTTCTGGAAAGTGTTTTTGTTAAACAGTAATTGGCATATGGTTCGCTTCCCTGAAGTTGGTCCTATGCATGCAGTGGTGTTGGTAGGTGACAACCATGAAGGGAAATCAAAGGAAAGACCACATCATTCATGGTTGAGGAAAATCGAGCGATTAAGTCAAGTGCTATTTTTGATGAAAAAAGTAGAGGCTTGGCGCCTCACCTGCAATAACCTTTGGGAGTAGAATCAGAGGTCGAGTGAAGCTACAAGCCCCCAGTGATTGACTGACTGATCATTGCTAACTAAGTGATTATATAATTAAGCCAGGAGTATATTGGTGGTGATGAGGGAAGAGAGGCAGCTTTAGAGAGTGAAGGTGTTGGGGAAGCCTTCAACATGGACCACATGCAGGGTGTAGTTATACTGATCATGGGATGCGTCAGGGCCTGCATGCTTGCTTGGATGAAAAAAAGGTCTTCAAATACTGAGTAAATATTTAAGAAAAATATTGGTGTTGATTCCTTTATTATTCTATATTGCTATAAAAATTACAAATTATCAATTACTTATATAGGTATTGTTTTGCTTTACAACCATCATTTGCATACACTAATTATTATAACAGTAATATTAACATTTTAACATTCTTATAAAAGCAACATATACTGTACATTGGAAATATTTACATTATTGCCTTAATATATCTTAAATCACTAACTTTATGACTCATTATCAATTATTAATCTATTGAGTCATGTAGTTGCAAATACTGAATGAAGAAAAGCAAGCATGTTGTTCAACATCATTGATTTGAAAACAAACAAAAGTATCCTCCGAATGGTATATGCATAATAATTTGCTGCCTTCCTCGCTATGACTTTCATTATATCCTAAAATTGTAGGTAGAAGAAACCTGATGATTTTCATATTCTAAAATTGTTGCTACAATATGCTAAGTATTTGCTATGTGGTTGGAAAATGTTAACCATTCAAAATTAGGATGCCTTTTTCCACTTTATTAATGTTATCATTAGATAGCTGAATTCAGCTTTGGAAGGCCCTCTAAGAAATGAAAGGGTAAAGTACACCTCAATTACCTCCTGAACTTCAAAAATCCTTTCACCTAAGAACGGCGAAGATCTTCAATTGAGTCTGTAGTGAATATTTTTTGGTTTTCGTGTTTTGTCCTATATATAAAAACAAACAAAATCTCACTACAGACTTGATTGAGGACCTTCGCCGTTCCTGGGTTAACTAGATACAATCGTTTGCTGATTGCCAGAATAAAAGGAATATATGCGTTCTCAAATACGGAAGATAATATTTTGTAAATCTTAAAACAAAAAGAACACTATACTTACATAAATAGTTTTCTCATGTAAATCTTCAATGATGTGGCCGTTATTGTAAAACACTTAATAGAACAAATACCTAAATTATTTACGGTAATCAAAATCACCTTGGCATACCATACGTGTTTCGAGGTGGAAAGAAAGGGCACATTTGAGTCTCTACATAAATGTCAACAGAAGTAATGCAACTAGTTTTCACATTAATAGATTAAGCAGTTCACATGAGGCAGCCTGTATTTCAACACACTGTGGTTGGGATAGTTAGTTTATCTATATATGTATACAATAATAATGTTTACAATTTACTATATATTTTACGGATCATGTGGTCGCATTTCCACACTGATACAATTTGACTGATAACTACAAATTAAAAGCATTTATATGTGATTCATATAGTATCGAGAACTGTGTTGACCTCATTTATGTTATTAAAATGTCTCTAGGTCTTCTGGGCGACCTTATTATGTGTGTGAGGTTTTGTTTTTGTTTTTGGTGTTGTGTTATGTTTTCCCTATTCGGGCTTTGTCTCTTGTCGGCCACCCCCAGCCGAGGGGGTATGTGCCTGAGTGCATTCATACATACATACATACATACATACATACATACATACATGCAAACGTGCATACATACAAATTAAGATAACAAATTAGGATGACCACGGTATTCAAGAACATTTTTATAAATAATTGGTTTCGAATCGCTTTATCATCAGCCAGCTAATGTTATGATCATTGAGGTAAGAGTATACAAGCAAAATATTGTGGTAGTTCATGTTGTATATTCTTCAATGACTGATATTCCTTAGAAACAACTTTTATTCAGGTATGGACATATGCAAATTAACCACGAAGCCTTTATGTACGACACCTGTATTCATAACTTATAATTATGTATTTGTCAGTCTTTAACCAAAATATATCCGTAATGGTATAATTTAACGACTACTATACTGCTACTACTACTACTACTACTCTACTACTACTACTACTATTACTACTGCTACTACTACTACTACTACTGCTACTACTACTACTAATACTATTACTTTTACTGCTACTACTACAACTACTATTATTACTGCTACTACTAGTACTACTACTACTACTACTACTACTACTACTATTACTACTACTACTACTACTACTACTACTACTACTACTATTACTACTGCTACTACTACTACTACTACTGCTACTACTACTACTACTACTACTACTATTACTACTACTACTACTACTACTACTACTACTACTATTGCTACTACTACTACAAAATAATACCATACCATCCAGCCTCCAGACCATAGACAGGGTAGGCCCGTTCACCAATGCTCAGAAACACAGAGCCACAGTGCAGCTTCCTGTTCAGACTCATATTTGTTTTCCATGTGTATGAATGAGAGAAACTACAAGTTGCCTTATATATACACACATATATATACTGTATATACATATATATATAATATATATATATATATATATATATATATATATATATATATATATATATATATACTGTATATATATATATATATATATATATATATATATATATATATATATATACTGTATATATATATATATATATATATATATATATATATATATATATATATATATATATATATATACAGTATATATATACAGTATATATATGTATATATATATATATATATATATATATATATATATATATATATATACTGTATATATATACTGTATATATATATATATATATATATATATATATATATATATATATATATATATATACAGTATATATATATATATGTATACAGTATTATATATATATATATATATATACCGTATATACTGTATATATACTTAACTTTATCAGATACTAATCTATTCCTCGACTATATACTGTAGGCCTACTACTACTACTACTACTACTACTACTAACAATAATAATAATAATAATAATAATAATAATAATAATAATAATTTGAATAATAATAATAATAATAATAATAATAATAATAATAATAATTTGAATAATAATAATAATAATAATAATAATACTCTTACTTCTACTACCACAATTTTAGTATAAGCACTATCAACGCAGGAAAGCCATTTAATTGCACAATGCATGGGTGATGCTTCCCAAACTTCACCAGCACTGCGGAAAGTGTGAATGTGAGTGTGAAATGGCGAAACATCATTTGCATTAATTGACCTTCAGTAGTTTATGGTGTTCGAACTCTCCCTTTGTCTGGTGTTGATCCATCGATCTGTTTGTTTAGGTCCAGCAGTGTGGTGCAGCCCTTTAAACCCGTCACGTTAATTGGAGACAGGTAGGTGATCGGCTATATTATATTTGAGAAGGCTTGATCAGCAAGTAATGAGATACTAATGGTATTTCCTAAATTAATTTTCTCGCTGTCTTCTCTCTCAATCTGGAACACACTTCTCTCTCTCTCTCTCTCTCTCTCTCTCTCTCTCTCTCTCTCTCTCTCTCTCTCTCTCTCTCTCTCTCTCTCTCTCTCTCTCTCTCTCCAACTATTGAGCTGTTTGCTTACTAGGCATAATCCCATAGCATATTTTGAATATGAGAATATTCATACAATGCTAATTTATTGGATATAGCGAGGGTATTTTTATGGCGTGTCGATGAGCTTTGTGGGGATGCACTGAAACTAAGTACCGTACAGCACAAATTCCATCCCAATAATATATTTCCAATGACACATCGGGATTTGAACATTAGGAAAAATTATTAATAAATATGGAAAAGATAGGCATCCTATTGTATATTCAAAATTAATTTAAGTAAAAGAATGGTTGAGAAAGATCTGGAGAAGGGACAAATGTTGTACGCTGCCTTTGCTGACTTGGAGAAAGCCTACAGCACAGTTGATAGAGAAGGTCCGTGGAAATTATTGAGAATATACGGATCAGTAACTGGTAAGTTAAAAGCATGTATGAGTGTACAAAGGCGGCAGTGCGTGTGGAGAATGAACAGAGCAAGTTATTGTATTTTAGCGTTGGATTAGAGCAAGGTTGTGTGATGTTTTCATGATTGATCAATATATATATATGGATGGAGTCATGAAAGAAATACAAGGAAGAGAAGTGGATATTGGTGTACCGCTGATAAAGGAAGGAAACGAGTGGAAGTTACGTGTACTGCTGTCTGCTGATATTACAGTTCTGATGAATGACAATGAGTGGGATTTGCAAGGTTTGCTAAATATGTTTGGAACAGTGTGTTAAAAACGGAACCTGAAGGTAAATGCAGGGAAGAGTAAGGTTTGGTCATTGAGAGGGGTGCAGTCACAGAGTGTGAGGTGAGGTTGAACTGTCAGGTTATGGAGAATGTCAGCTCATTAAAGTATATAGGCAGTGTGTTGAGTAAAGATGGGAGTATGGAGGAAGAAGTGCGGGAGAGGGTGCAACAGGGGAAGAGGGTTGTAGGAACGCTGAAAGTAGTAACAAGGAGTAGGGTGGTCACCATGAAAGTTAAGAAGTCCTTGCATAATAGTAGGGTAATCCCAACACTGATATACGAGAGTGAAACGTGGACGTTGTTGGAGAGACACAAATCAAGAATGAGATGGGTTGCAATGAGTTACTTAAGTACTGCGTGTGGAATTACATGGAGGGATAAACAGACGAATGAGGAAATACGAGAGTGGTGTGGTGCGGATGTGAAAGTGTTAGAAAGTGTGAAAAGGTAAACCTTGTGGTGGTTCGGCCATATGGGAAGCAGGAGAATGGCTAAGAGAGAGTACAAGAGCCAGGTGGAAGGACAGAGAGGGAGAAGCAGACTGAGAGTGAGGTGGAAGGATGGAGTTGAGAGGTAGATGCGATAAGCGATGTTGGATGGGAGGAGGGTGTCGGCTAACAGGGGACAGAGGTGCATGGAAGCGATTCATTCCTGTCCACTGCTTCGGGGAAAATTTCGTCTGGCAATAGATAGATAGATTCTTCATTAATAACATAAGTTGGTATATAATATTGTTTTATGAATTAGTTTGCACAAATTGCATATACATTACCATTATAAATTTTGCTGAGATTAATAAGTAAAAATCGTTGTTGGTCCATTTATGATGGTGTTTCGTTATCTAATATATATATATATATATATATATATATATATATATATACAGGTATATATATATATATATATATATATATATATATATATATATATATATATATGTAATTATATATATATATATATATATATACTGTATTTGTTAATTTAGTATATTACCTAAAATAAGCCTACCCCACAACATTTTAATACCTCTACCGGCAGCATCCCTGAACCTAACCACTCACTACGCAAGCTCCTCCTCCTCATTTGCATTTGCCTGACCTTTTTCACTAGGGGTGGGGTGATAGGTCGGGGGGGGGGGGGGTCGTAATGCTATAGATGCAGGCGGACTCGGGATTTGTTTATTACTGGACCGGATTCAGAAGAGGCAGGTTAATATAGGTACCTATCTGTCTTCAACTTTTTCCTAGCCACGGGTAAGTTCCTATACTATGTTGATTTCCAGCTGAAGGGAGCCCACCTCGCTTTTTTTCTCCTTCTCCCCCTCTCTTTTTGGCTTTTATCCATTCGGCCCCATTCAGCCTACTGTTTTAAGACGTTTATCCCCATTCAGGTGTCAATATTTTCCTGGCTAGCGGTAGCGAGCCAGCATATATATATATATTTGTTTTGACAGCAAGCTAAATTTGTACATTTTTCGATAGAAAAATGTCTCCGGCGAAGCCGGATTTCTCCATACAATGCTGGCTCGCTATCGCTCGCCAGGAAGAAATCGACACCTGGATGGGGATAAACCTCTTAAAACAGTTGGCTGAATGGGGCCGAATGGATACAAGCCAGGGAAAGAGAGAAAAGGAGAGAAAGATTAACAAAAGCCGGTGATCCCCCGCCCCCCCTTAAGGTAGATTACCATGTTACTATCTTGGTCACTCAGCTATTGCGTAGATTTTGTAGTGAAATATCTTGTTAATTATGAAAACTTGGCATTAATATAAGGCAGAGACATAGTATTCTCATTTGTTGTAATTACAGATAGAACACACAAATCAGTTGCCAAGGTATTCAATTTATCATCAGCTAAACTATAACCGAGTATAGTTTGTGAGGGTTAGAATTTGGAAGTGTGGTATCATAATATATTGCTATTTTAGGACGGTTACAGTATGCTAGAATGTGCTTGACACTGGTTATGTAGAGACACTTTATATAGCCTATATAATACTGGAACAGATTTTGATGAGACCAGGTAAACAAAATTGAACTCGTCTCCTGACATTCATGGCAAGTTACTATTTCAGTAGAGTCAGGTTTTCATGAATGCCATAGATACATTTTAGTATTCATCTTATTCCCCGATTCAACTAAGAAAATGCAGGTCGTTATGAATTCTTCCTTATCCCCAGCAAATCCCTAGCCACAGTTATGTTGCTAGTTTAGTCAAATTCGAGTTTGCAAGGAAGTTATCACAATATGGTTACCAATAATATTACTGGGCGAGATTCATAAGAGATAGGTTACTAATATTTATATTTCGTCTCCTGCCATCTCTTTGTGACGGATAATCATTATCTTACGAAAGTTAGGCTATGCAGGAATTATATCAAAATGTGTGGCGGAGTGGTCTTGCCACTGGACTGGTAATCCAATGGACTCGGCTTCGAATCCCAATATTTCAATGGGAAGACATTATTGGGATGGAATTTGTGCTGTACCTAGTATCAGTGCATTACCACAGCACACCGAAATGCCAAATATATACCCTCATTGTTCCCTGATTAAATAGCATTGTATGAATATTCCCATATTAAACAAATATGCTACAGGGGGGCAATGCCTAGTGAGTTAATTGCGCAATAGGTGGCGTTCTAAGAGTGAGGGTCCGAGCCTGGGGGATGAGACTGTGAAGCACAGAGGCGGAGCAGCTTCAGAGAGGAGTTGCTTCGTGCCGTGAAGCTTCGCATGTGTCACTCCCTAGACTGGAGCAAGACCTCACGGGCCTCACCGTGCTCAGCGGTTGAGTGTAAAGGCTATCAGCCTATGCCCGAGAGGAAGTAGTTGGAATATAGAAAAACAAAATATATATCTATAATACAATAGGTTCAAATGTATTGGAGGAAGGTAACAAATTAACAATAGTTAATTTGTTTTATTCAACAGTTTCTTAATCAAAGTTAAGTGGCATATTTAGGTGTTAGTCAGCAAGAAGGTTATTAGTAATTCCACAGATAAATTTTCATATATCCCTCTAATGGGCAAGCTTCAGAGGAGGCAGGTTACAATAGTTATTCCTCGTCTTCAGTTCTTTCCTAGCCACAGGTAAGTTGCTTATTGTTAAGTAAGATTTAAGTTTACATGAATATCAGCATAATATATATATATTTCTTAAATATTACTGGTATATTTTAGAAGAGGCAAAACATATTAGCTTGATCTTTGTATTGTGTAACTGTCTAGCCGTAGATACAGTCAACTTGTTCAATCTGCAATATTGAAATACTATATAGGCTCATATGTTTTTTTTTATGTTGTTTTTGTGTTTTCCCTGTTCTTGCTCTGTCTTGAGTCGGCTACCCCCAAAATGGGGATTGGGCCTGAGCATATAGATAGATAGATAGATAGATATAGGCTCATTACCAGCTTAACAGTGACTGTATATAATACATTTGCAATATATAAAATAGAAAAGGGATGAATCGAGTAATATGTATACGATACTGATTACTACAGCAACAATACAAATTGCATAAGTGCAATTTCGGAGACTGCTAAATAAACGAGTTGACTATACATTGTTGTTATGATCGGGTTAGGAGACTGCAAGTCTGTCGCACCTTTCTTGTTACCTGCGTTACTATTGAATAATATTCAATAGTAGTATGTTACTCGAATTTCTCCTCTGATTCCAGCGATTTCTCGGTACATTGCTAGTCTGGGAGTATCAGAGTTTGCAAGTAGCCTATGTGAAGGATGTGAATTTTACAGATATATTATTTGGGATTAAGAATTACATTACTCGATTTTATTCCACTGACTCCAGTGATTTCTCAAAACGATTCGTTGCTAGTTTTGGAGAATCAGAGATGCAAGAATACGATCGATACCAATTTTACAGAGTAGCCTACGCATCCAATACCTATTATATTTATCGGACTATAATTTAATAAGAAAGGTGTTAATAGTTTTCTTTCTGCATCCAGCCATTTTGTAGGCACAGGTAAATCAAATGCTAGATTAGGAAGATTGGAATCTGCAAGGATGTTATCACAATTCAATTTACCTATAATACTTGTGGACCAGATGAACAAAAAAACAAGTTACAGTATTTTCATTATTTATATCAACATTATCCAAGAGACATAACATGTGCTAGTTTATTTTGTATTAATTTCAAAACAAAATGTAAAATTGAAAATTAAGCCGAGGTAAATCCTCTGATCAAACTATGATATATAAATTCAATTTGCAATAATATTATATTAACTGATCGATGTTTTTTAGCCAGATATGTTTAATGTAAATTCGTGTTAATGTTTTGAGTTGCCCAGTGGAACTATGTAGCACATTAGACATACTTAAACAGTCTTAATTTAAAAAAGGGAAACTTTGCATGGCTATAATTGTGGCAAATATTCAAGATTATATCATCCATGTTATGGAATAAGGGAGTTGTATTACACCATGAATTATTCATTTATTTTTGTTTTTGAGAAGTTTAATGATATTTTAGACGTGTTTTCGATATTTACTAAATATTCATACTCCTTAATAGATCTTGCCTTTTCTTGCAATATACAATAACTATAGTTACTTTTTTTCCAGCTGATGGTAAATCTCTATCCTGATTACTTGGCTATTACCAAGATTTTGTAGCGAAGTATGTTGTTTATTATTAAAACTTGGCAATAATGTGACAAAGGGACAAAACAGTGTCAAATTTGTCTATTAAGAATCGATAAATCAGATGCTAAACGATTCAATTTACCATCAGTGGAAAAGAACAGACTATAGTGATATTTGTCTGCATAAAATATATGTTTTCTGCTACGAATGTATTGGTAGTTGCACATTATAAAGAACAGATGCAGGACACATATTAGCGTAAGTTTTAATACGATATTTGCGTCAACAAACCCTGAGATAAAGAGGTTATCCCGTGAAAATGGGCGTATTATGAAAGCACGGATTCAAAACCAAGACCACGTTCAAATTACGCGAATAAATATACTATCAAAAGAGGGGCGTGGTTTTAACTACTTCAGTCAGTTCACGAAACACAGTCAGTAGGGTGATTCCATCCAGTATAGTCACATGCTTAAGGGGAGGTTTCTAGTTTGTTCCCTAGACCTCCATCAAGCATAAAATTACACCCTCTAGACCCTCTTTCAAGATAAATTTGTACATTTTTCGGTAGAAAAATTTCCCGGCCGAAGGCCGGTTCCTCTTAAATTACAGGCTCGCTATCGCTCGCCAGGAGAAAAATTTACCCCTAAATGACACGAAAGATCTTAAAATTGACAGAAATGGGGCGAAAGTTCCTAAAATCGCCAAACTAATGGGGCGAACGTCTTAAAATCTCAAAATCAATGGGGCTGAACCTGAATGAGAAAGGAGTTCAGTAAAAAATCCCTCAAGTGGAAATCCCCCCTTAAACTGGTCTTAGTATTTTACAATGAATTTTACTATCTCTGAGAGGACAGTGTATTGATGAATCAAAAACTTACAAACCATTCCGCTGAATCGTTCCATGCACATTTCAATGAGCTGTTATATACAGCACATCCGACTATATTTGTCATCTTGGATGTACTTAAATAGGTTCAGGCTACATTAGCAGACTGGAGATAAGCAGACGTGAACATAATGAGATCTTTGGGTTTCCGTGTCGTGGCAAGAGTAAACATGTGTGTCCAGCGTGGATACTACTTGTTCTGAGATCAAGAAAGGACTATCCCGAAAGGGGTAACTATTTTTACTATCATAAAAAGGCTAGCCTATCCCGAAATGGCCAAATATATCTGGTTATAAACTCCTACTGCCACCTCCCCGTGGTGGGCAGGGGGGTAAAAGACTTTAACGTCTGGCTAACAGAAAAAGTGAATGAAAAATGCGCTTATGATACAAAAGTCTGCTGCTCTTTTAATTATATTAAAAACAAAACAAAATCCACGCTTCTGTAGAAATCTCAATGCACTTTTGATATGCCTATCCGCGCTTTCTTAAAAGACCGGTGAAAACTATATGCAAATATTAATGTTTTTGTTAGCTTCCTTCAGGCGATATTCACCCTCATATGCAGGACCTCTAGAACTTACAGTAGATTAGGCAGCGAACAATTAGAACTTTATCTCCATGATACCATTCTTAACATGTTAATACGTGTCTGAAAGTAGCATGGATCAATACGGAAAATCATCACTTGATTAGAAGGTAAAAATAATGGAAAACTAAGTGAAAATATAAAGCAAAGCAACACCTATCTTTAAGATCTTCAGTACCCATGAAGGTTGGATGTCGTTGCTAGGTTACTAAACTATTGGCTTCTCAGACAAAGGCAATTATTTATCAGTGTGACTAATTGTTGCATTACTATGCTAATAGTTGACGACAGCACGGCTTAGGATGAACTCTAGGAATCATTTGGGGCGCAAGATTACAGGTAAACCTCTCATATGTCCTCCTTAAGCTGAATAAACTATTGTAAAAATAGTCAGAATCAAGAAAGATTTAACGTAATAATAGGGTTGATATCACACAATCAGTTATATACTGTGTGAGTGGTGTAATGGTTTAGATGCTTATGTTCTGGCTGTGGTGTCCCGAGTTCGAATCCCGGAAGGACCATATGCTTTCATTAGTTTATTCAAGTGCATTGGGGTTTGTAATTGATAATTGATGTTAAGAACGGGGTGTTACTTAATATAGCCTACACTTAATATTGTGTATCATAATGTAATATAAAACATTCGCATAATAAGCGTTACAGTCGTTTACCTGTTAAATTCGTACACATAAACGATTGACAAACTTTCATTTATATTACATTTGAAGACAAGTAAGACCATGTCACACGAGCCGCTTAAGACCATGTCACACGAGCCGCTTAAGACCATGTCACACGAGCCGCTTAAGAGGATTTTTGTATTTATTTGTGTATTTTTATGTAGAACAATGTTCCGGCCACAGGCCAGTTCCTCTTAAATTACAGGCTCGCTATCGCTCGCCATGAAAATAATCGATACCTAAATGGCACGAAAGTTCTTAATATTGACAAAGAAATGGGGTGAATGTTATTTAAATCGCCAAAATAATTGGCAAAACGTCTTAAAATCTGATAACTAATAGGGCTATACATGAGGGAGAAAGGGGTGGGGGGGAGGGGTGCAGAAAGGGGTGGGGGGGAGGGGTGCAGAAAAAAAACTTTTCTCCTTAAGTGGTCGCGTGATTCCAACATTGCACAGGCATATGGAGAATATCTTATTTTAATGATTTTCTCCCTTACTCAAGAGGAGTTTTGAATCTTGGAGTAAATAATATTTCTAAGTCTAATTAACAGGTGATATAGAGGAACCAAATCCGTGGGGGTTCATTTCCTTCTTAAATATTTCTTATTCAGTATAAAAAAAAAAAAAAATAGGTATGACCTGGAATTAAGTATTGCTCGCGCAGATGTGGTGTTCATCACATGCTGTTTAGTTCAGGGTGCCAAACAAGAGACTAGTCAAACTCGGACCAACAGTAGAATCCTTTAACCCGTACAGTACTAGTATTCTGGCAACTGTTAAACGATTTTATTCAGCTTAGGAAGGACCTCTAGCCAATTTCAAACTATCTGAACCAACCCTTTTAACTATCACAGATCCTTCCTAAGCTGCATAATAGCGTCTAAATATAGCTAGAATAAAATATAACACACGTCGCTGGTACACAAAGGGTTAATTGTAGCCATTAGTTTTACCTCTACAAATTTGCAGCCATGGTCAGAGTACTTTTAGACAGGTGTTTGGAAGCGAAAACAATGAATAACACAATGCAATATCTGGTTAATATTCTTGTCATCCATGTTATACTTGTGTGAGAAGGAGGACAATCCATGTTATACTTGTGTGAGAAGGAGGACAATCCATGTTATACTTGTGTGAGAAGGAGGACAATCCATGTTATACTTGTGTGAGAAGGAGGACAATCCATGTTATACTTGTGTGAGAAGGAGGACAATCCATGTTATACTTGTGTGAGAAGGAGGACAATCCATGTTATACTTGTGTGAGAAGGAGGAAAATCCATGTTATGCTTGTGTGAGAAGGAGGACAATCCATGTTATGCTTGTGTGAGAAGGACAATCCATGTTATACTTGTGTGAGAAGGAGGACAATCCATGTTATGCTTGTGTGAGAAGGACAATCCATGTTATACTTGTGTGAGAAGGAGGACAATCCATGTTATACTTGTGTGAGAAGGAGGACAATCCATGTTATGCTTGTGTGAGAAGGAGGACAATCCATGTTATGCTTGTGTGAGAAGGAGGACAATCCATGTTATGCTTGTGTGAGAAGGAGGACAATCCATGTTATACTTGTGTGAGGAGGACAATCCATGTTATGCTTGTGTGAGAAGGAGGACAATCCATGTTATGCTTGTGTGAGAAGGAGGACAATCCATGTTATGCTTGTGTGAGAAGGACAATCCATGTTATACTTGTGTGAGAAGGAGGACAATCCATGTTATGCTTGTGTGAGAAGGACAATCCATATTATACTTGTGTGAGAAGGAGGACAATCCATGTTATACTTGTGTGAGAAGGAGGACAATCCATGTTATGCTTGTGTGAGAAGGAGGACAATCCATGTTATGCTTGTGTGAGAAGGAGGACAATCCATGTTATGCTTGTGTGAGAAGGAGGACAATCCATGTTATACTTGTGTGAGGAGGACAATCCATGTTATGCTTGTGTGAGAAGGAGGACAATCCATGTTATGCTTGTGTGAGAAGGAGGACAATCCATGTTATACTTGTGTGAGAAGGAGGACAATCCATGTTATACTTGTGTGAGAAGGAGGACAATCCATTGTATTGTTCAATCCCAAAATAGCATTGCCTCGGTTTGACACCGTAACTATTCTCAAAATATAATATACAGTAAAACCTTCACTTTTCACTTTTTGGGCGATTTTGGCATGTATTCATTATTTTTCTAGTTTCCTCCCTAGACTTCCATCAAATTAAAAAAAACATCCATTAGATCCCCCTTCTAGATTATTTTTTACATTTTTCGGTAGAAAAATTTCCCGTTTCTTCCAACATTACAGGCTCAGTATTGTTCGCCAGGGAAAAAATAAACACCTAAATAGCACGAAAGGTCTAAATATTGACGACGAAATGGGGCGAAAGGTCTTTAAATCGACTAACTAATGGGACAAACATCTTAACATCTGAAAACTAATAGGGCTAAGGCTAAATATGAGGAAGAAAGTGGTCCAGAAAACCGGACCCATCCCCCGTTAATGTTTTTTTTTTTTTTGTATCATTAACTTTCCATCTCAAACACATATTTTCCAGTATTTGTTCCACTTCTTAGAATATTCTTGTTTATTACACCGCTTAGCAGAATAGCTGAGGGGACGCCATTTAAGCCGGTATCACACGAGCGCTTTTTCACTCAACATTTATCCTCGTCACTGGTCTGGCAGCTTATGAGGGAAACATTTAAAGTATTTCGGTCACTTAAATTCATCTACCATCAGTCTAGTTTCCGAAACCAGTGCAAAATATTCCAGAAATGTTGCCAGATTTTTTTTAATCAACGAATGTTGACTAAAATAACTCTCGTGTGATACCGGCTTTACACTCTATTATTCTATCAAGTTTAATTGCCATAGATTTAATTGATTTTTTGTATTATGTTCTATTCTTACTATTGTATTAAATTTATTATATAAACAGTAACCTATTGAATCTACTTCTATCTATCTATCTATCTATCTATCTATCTATCAATCTATCTATCTATCTATTTACTCAGGCCCAATCCCCACTTTTCCAATTTTGTTTGTTTGTTTATTGTTACTTGATAATGCTAACTATTGTTATATCCTAGCATTACAAACACCTTTATTCTGCACATAAATGTGTGGAATGCATTATCACAATCAATCAGATATCACACATAACTATTAGCAGTTAACTTCCCATGAGTTAACAAATCTAAGTCAACATTATGCTGTGATGTTATTAATATTATCTCTTGTCAGGTAGTTTCCGCCTCCCTCATAACAAAGCTTAGCAAGCTTAGCCATATTTTACTAATCAAATAATGATATGGTCATTCGCAGTTCTAGTCAAAAACGATGTTTTTTCTTGTAATTTCGACTTTAAAGTTAATAAAATTCACACGGCAAAATTACATACATTATATCAGTATGAAAATAATGTAACATTCATCAACCTAACAAATATTTAACAAACTCGCACTATTCAAAATAATATTAACCCTTTGAGTACCAGTGATGTGTGTTGTATTTTGTTCGAGTTATATTTAGACGATATTATGCAGCTAAAGAAAGATCTGTGGTAGTGAAAAGGGTTGGTTGAGATAGTTTTGAAGCCATATTATTGCTAGAGGTCCTTCCTAAGCTGAATATAATCGTCTAAACATTACCAGCATATAATTAAAAGGATGTCACCGGTACTGAACGGGTTAACTTGCATGTGTCAAAGAGATTACCGTGGGACGCAGAATATTATACAGACACTCCAACAATAACAAACAACCTACTGATACTATTGATTACCGTGGGATGCACAATATTATACAGACACTCCAACAATAACAAACAACCTACTGATACTATTGATTACCGTGGGACGCACAACATTATACAAACACTCCAACAATAACAAACAACCTACTGATACTATTGATTACCGTGGGCCGCACAATATTATACAGACACTCCAACAATAACAAACAACCTACTGATACTATTGATTACCGTGGGACGCACAACATTATACAGACACTCCAACAATAACAAACAACCTACTGATACTATTGATTACCGTGGGACGCACAATATTATACAGGCACTCCAACAATAACAAACAACCTACTGATACTATTGATTACCGTGGGACGCACAATATTATACAGGCACTCCAACAATAACAAACAACCTACTGATACTATTGATTACCGTGGGACGCACAATATTATACAGACACTCCAACAATAACAAACAACCTACTGATACTATTGATTACCGTGGGACGCACAACATTATACAGACACTCCAACAATAACAAACAACCTACTGATACTATTGATTACCGTGGGATGCACAATATTATACAGACACTCCAACAATAACAAACAACCTACTGATACTATTGATTACCGTGGGACGCACAATATTATACAGACACTCCAACAATAACAAACAACCTACTGATACTATTGATTACCGTGGGACGCACAACATTATACAAACACTCCAACAATAACAAACAACATACTGATACTATTGATTACCGTGGGACGCACAATATTATACAGACACTCCAACAATAACAAACAACCTACTGATACTATTGATTTAAGGGGAGGCCGACCGTTTTTCTGGACCCCCTTCTCCCTAATGTTTAGCCCCACTAGTTTTGAGATTATAAGACATTCGGCCCATTAGTTTGGCGATTTTAAGACCTTTCGCCCCATTTAGGTGTCGATTATTTCCTGGCGAGCGATAGCGAGCCTGCATTAATAAGAGGAACCGGCCTTCGGCCGGGAAATTTTTCTACCGAAAAATGTACAAATTTATCTTGAAGGGGGGTCTAAGGGGTGTTTTTCTAAGCTTGATGGAGGTCTAGGGAGGAAACTAACATTTATATGAATAAAGGAATTAATAGACCAAACAAACGGTCAGTCTCCCCTTAACTCGTCTATGGACAAAATAGATCGACCATAATAAGAAGAATATCCACTCATTCATTTACAAAACACTATGAAAAAAAAAAATGAGACAAAACATCATGCAACACTGACAACTAATCCAGGATTCAACATCAATAAAAAAGAAAGATAAGAAATAGACGATAACAAATCCCTAAGAAAACGTACATTATTAAAATAAAACACATTCATTATGATGAAGGTTGTTTTCCATTATTATTCTGTTTATCATTTAAGGGGAGACTGGCCGTTTGTTTGGTCTATTAATTAATGTATTCACATATTTTGTAAGTTTCCTCCCTAGACCTCCATCCAATTTAAAAAAAAAAAACATCCATTAGATCCCCCTTCTAGATTAATTTGTACATTTTTCCGTAGAAAAATTTCCCGGCCGAAGGCCGGTTCTTTCGATATAATATCGTTCCCTGCTCTTCACTAACGTACAAGTTAATTACATATGAATATTATGTATATATGGTAGTTCTAGAAATTATATCTGACGAATCATTGAAGACAATTATTATTGATTTTATATGTATAGGTCTATATAATATATAGACCTATACATATAAAATCAATAATAATTGTCTTCAATGATTCGTCAGATTTTGGTGACCCTGGTCTCTGGGTATTCTCCTGGGTGACCTAGATGTGTGTGAATTTTGTGTTTTGTCTGTGTTTTTCGTTGTTTTGTCTTTTGTTTTGTGTTTTCCTGTTCTTGCTCTGTGTTGAGTCGGCCACCCCCAAGGGAAAAAAAAAAACCAATAATAATAAAATAGAGGAAATAAAAAATAAAAAAATAGGAAAAGTGGGGATTGGGCCTGAGCATATACTGTAGAAGTGTAGATAGATAGATAGATAGATAGATTATTAGACGACTTCATTCAGTTTAAAAAGGGTAGCCAGCAATTAAGAGGCTTCGAACAAGCTCACTTAACAATATTTACTACCACAGATCTTTCTTATGCTACACAAAATCGTCAAAATATAGGTAGAATAAAATTAAAAAGACGTTGCCGGTACAGAAGGGGTTAATCGGTTATACATTTTGGAACTTTGAATCCACTATACAAGTTACCATATTGTTTTGATTGATTTTCCTGTATATTCATATATTATATAGAACTGTTCACGATTAGGAGCACAGAGTGAAATACAACATTAACAGGTAGTAGACTGTGGGCGAGGAGGCTAGAAATCCTCCTCCTCTTGTAAAACTCGCCTACTATAGTCTATTCGCTGTAAGTATGCGAGATATCATGACCTCTAACCTCTGTAACTTAAAAAGGGCTAGAGCAAATTGGCTGTAAATGTCCATATATATTCCTTGATTGACTCTTCCCAAATGGTAAAAATATTAGCTCGTTTACTTTAGTAGTTTTTGAGTTACAGAGGTTAGAGGTCACGATTTCTCGCCTACTTGCAGCAAATAGACTATAGACGAGACAGAGTAAGGGGCGAGGGAATGCGAAAGTGGTCCCGAAACCCAAAAATTGGAACTTTAAATGGTATTTCTGTTCGGGCTCTGTCTCGAGTCGGCCACCCCCCAGCTATGGGATATGTGCCTGAGTTTAATACATACATACATACATACAGTAGACTCGATTTTAGCTATACCTTTTTCGGATACTGTGGCTCCGAGACCTCCACTGGTAAAGTGCTTGTGTCACAACGGCCTTATAGCGAGATGGATCAGTTCTTCCCTTGAGACACCGATATTAATGGGCCGAATGGATACAAGCCAGAGAAAGAGAGAAAATGAGAGAAAGAGAAAAACAGCAGGTTACCCCCCCTAAATTATGATCGTTATAAATACAATTGGCCTATTTAATCTAACTTATTCCATATTTATACAAATATAGAATATCAATATCAAGAAAGGCAATCTGAGGAATACTATGTACTGTATAATTATGTGTATGTATTTTCGAAATTAATCAGAAGAAATTTGGGTTGCTTTATACAAAATATATGGACACGGGTGCGTCTAGTGTTTTGGTCAATATATTTATTTTTTACTTTAGGTGTTTAGTATCCTCGCTAGACCTCCAGCAAGCTTTAAAAAAAAAAAAAAAAAAAAAAAATCTTTCAAGATAAATTGGTATTTTTTTCGGTAGAAAAATTCCTGGCCGTCCTTCTAAAATTACAGGCTTGCTTTCAATCGCTAGGAAAAAAAATCGACGCCTAGATGTAAAGCAAAGAAATTGAGCGAAAGGCCCCCAAATCGCCAAACTAACGAAAAGAACGTCTTAAAATCTCAAAACAAATATGCTAAACATGAGTGAGAAGGGGGTTCAGAAAAAGCGAGTATACCTACCCCTTAACTGTGTGTACAGTTAGAACAGAAAACCTTATTTCGTGTCTCTAGACTCGCCCGACTTGCAGTACAAAATTCTTACAATAGACTGCTTGTTTCCACCTGAGGGTAAATTGCCATGTTACCCTCTTGATTACTCCTCCGCTATTGCCAAACTGTTATAGTCAAATATGTTGTTATTTATGAACACTTTATATGATGCACAGACGTGGCCGGTAATTATTTCTCTATTAATTGATCGACAAATCAGATGCAATTAAATGTCACCTAATATATAACCGTTAAGGGGAGATGGTTCACTTTTTAGGCGATTTTTGCATGTATTCATTATTTTTCTAGTTTCCTCCCTAGACCTCCATCAAATTTAAAAAAACATCCATTAGACCCCCATTCTAGATTAATTTGTACATTTTTCGGTAGAAAAATGTCCCGGCCGAAGGCCGATTCTTCCAACATTACAGGCTCACTATCGTTCGCCAGGGAAAAAATACACTTAAATAGCACGAAAGGTCTAAATATTGACGAAGAAATAGGGCAAAAGGTCTTAAAATCAGCTAACTAATGGGACAAACATCTTAACATCTGAAAACTAATGGGGCTAAACACGAGGGAGAAAGTGATCCAGAAAACCGGCCCATCCCCCCTTAAGTATGCATTCAGGTGTGTGGCTATTAACTCATGTGGAGAGACGCCCTCGCAATCATTTAAGGAGAGAGTTGTATTTATTTGTTCATTTATATACTGTATATAATTATAAATTTTCTTTAGTTCCTCCCAAGACCCTATCAAGCTTACAAAAATACCCCCAAGACTCTCCTTCGAGATCAATGTTTTACATTATTGGGTAGAATAATACATTCCTTTACAATTAAAGGCTCGCTATTGCTCGCCAAGAACGATTAGGGTCCAGAAAGAAAAAATACAAAAATAACCTCTTGTATTTGTTGTATATCAGATTTTGAAGGTACAGTACTTGTGACCTTTTGATATAGAGCCAATATATCTCAACCCTTTCAGTATAGGCCTACTATGGTATAATTCTACTCCGATACTGGCTAACCTTAGGCGGTTTTATGAAGTTTTAAAAGATATCTGGAGATCAAAGAGTTAACATTATCTTATTTAAGGGGAGACTTGGCTGTTTGTTTTGTCTATTAATTAATTGTATTCATACATTTTTCTTTAGTTTCCTCCCTAGACCTCCATCAAGCTTAGGAAGACACCCCCTAGACCCCCCTTCAAGACAAATGTGTAAATTTTTCGGTTGAAAAATGTGGTCCGGCCGAAGGCCGGATCCTCTTAAAATTGCAGGCTCGCTTTCGCTCGCCAGGAACAAATCGACACCTAAATGGCACGAAATGGGGCGAAAGGTGTTAAAATCGCCAAACTAATGGGCGATTTATTTATTTCTTATAATCTCAAAACTAGTGGGGCTAAATATTAGGGTGAAGGGGGTCTAGAAAAACGGTCTGCCTCACCTTAACCCTAACAAGATTCCACCAAGTCCTTCAAAAAACATAATAGTCACTTACAATTAAGTATAAACAGCCTACAATGAAGAATGGCAGTAACGTAAACTGAAAGGCTTAAATACAAATCGTATCTGTCCTTATAACAGTGTCGGCTTAGTTATTGTCCTTATAACAGTGTCGGCTTAGTTATTGTCCTTATAACAGTGTCGGCTTAGTTATTGTCCTTATAACAGTGTCGGCTTAGTTATTGTCCTTATAACAGTGTCGGCTTAGTTATTGCGAATGTGGTTAAGGGGGGTCACCGTTTTTGTTTTATCTTTTTCTCCTTTTCTCTCTTTAGCTTGTATCCATTCGGTCCCATTCAGCCGACTGTTTTAAGATTTGTATCCCCATCCAGGTGTCGATTTCCAGCATTTTATGGAGAAATCCGGCTTCGCCGGAGAAATTTTTCTATCGAAAAATTTACAAATTTAGCTTGCTGTCAAAACCAATATATATATATATATATGTTGGCTCGCTACCGCTCGCCAGGAAAATATTGACACCTGAGTGGGGGTAGACGTCTTAAAACAGTAGGCTGAATGGGGCCGAATGGATACAAGCCAAAGAGAGAGGGAGAGAAAGATAAAACAAAGCGAGGTGGGCTCCCTTAAACCAACACAACTACTTGATGGAATTCCTCGAGATCATTAAATCCCGCTTTGTGTCCTATACTTGAACCCTGGAAACATAAAATACCCACAGTGTTGGATGAAATATGTATAGTAAAGATTATTGGTAGTCTCACTGGACTTCTTTGGTTAACCCCTTCTGTACCGGTCACGTCCTTTTATTGTGGCTACTATTGGACTGTTTCATTCAGCAATTAATAAGCTTCGAACTATCTCACTTAACCTATTTTTTATTACCACATATCCTTCTTAAGCTGCATAAAATGGAGAGAGTTAGCTGGGCTGTGGTCGCGGTCGGACGTCTTCGGTGCCCGGCGAATCTGCGGCATTAAGGGGCAACTCTACATAGTCGGTCCCGGTGTTGCCTGCCGCTTCTGTGGTCCAGCGGCCTCTCCCCCCGGCTCCATCCCTTTCCTCCATGCTGCCCTGCTATGCCTTCGTCATTCTCTGCTCATCATCTGTGCTTGGCTTCGCTCTGCGCCATCTTTGTCCTTCTGGTTGGTGGGGGCCGGCGATTCGCTGGGCCTGTGACACGTGGCTCGCCTACTGGAGGGACGCGGCGCCCACGGTGGTCGGCTCTGGTATCGGCAAATCCTCGGCTTTCTACGGGGTTCCTTAGAGGACCCCACCCCCGTCGGTGCCTGGGCCGCCTTCAGCTTCTAGGGATTGTGTTGGCCCCTCTGTCCTCGCCTCTTCTCTTCGCCACGTGTCTTCTTCCTGCCGGGTGTCATCGTTCATCGCTTCATCTTCCCTTACATCTTCGAGTCCTGGGAGTGTTGTTGCCCTTCTGCAGCCCCTCCTGGGTCCCTGACGTTTGAGCCTCCTTACAGGGAGGCCGCTGCGGCTTGACCACCACTGCGTCAGGGTTAATAGGGCACTGCCCTCACAGCCCTTAAATCAAGAATCAAGAATCAAGCTGCATAAATTTGTCTACATATAGCTAGAATACAAAAATGAAAACATTGCCGGTACAGAAAGGGTTAAGAGTACACAGAGATTCACAGACCAACCTATTTAGCCATACTTTTTGTTAGGTGTTTTTGTGATAATTACTTTGGTGAGTGGACATTTTCTTTCAATATTCGGAACCCCCCCCCCCCCACCCCCGGAGGCTCAGAATGAATGAATGAATGGGGAGAATTCGACCCAATTTTGTCCATGGAACTAGTCTAAATTATATCAGGGCAACGGGTATGGTGGTAATAGTGGTGATTAAGATGCCCGCCAGAGCGTATTCTTAGCTATGTAACTCCCCACAAGGAAAGTGTTAATAAAATATGTAAGTTTGTGATGGATAGAAAGTTTGATTGAATCAACTGTAGGTGTTTATTATATGCTCTACAATCATATTATAGCAAATAATGCCTATATATATCGGTGTCTAAAGTACGCGTTCCAACTTCCTTATAGCTCAACACTCCCAATTATGCTTAACAACTGTGATGGGTCTGTAAAAGTTTGTGTAGTTGTATATAGGCTAGTTTTTATTTTTATTTTTTATATTTTGTTGTTGTTGTGAAACTAGTTGTCAAAAAGGTATATATGTGTAGAGGTGGAACAAATATTCTACCAACATAACCAGGGAAGATTAAGGGAGCCCACCTCGCTTTTTTTCTCTTTCTCTACCTCTCTCTTAGGCTTGTATCCATTCGGCCCCATTCAGCCTACTGTTTTAAGACATTTACCCCCATCCAGGTGTCAATATTTTCCTGGCGAGCGATAGCGAGCCAGCATATATATATTTTTGTTCTGACAGCAAGCTAAATTTGTACATTTTTCGATAGAAAAATTTCTCTGGCGAAGCCGGATTTCTCCATACAATGCTGGTTCGCTATCGCTTGCCAGGAAGACATCGACACCTGGATGGAGATAAACGTTTTAAAACAGTTGCCTGAATGGGGCCGAATGGATACAAGCCAGGGAAAGAGAGAAAAGGAGAGAAAGATAAAAAAAAAAAAAAAAAGTAACCCCCCCCTTGACCAGAAGAAAATATATGATTGGACCTTTCTATGGTTACTGTCACGCCTTGACCATATTTGGCACGAGTAGGGTCTTCTTGAACCTTCTCTGTTTCACTCCATTAGTTTGGAGATTTTAAGACATTGCAAGCAATTATTTTGGCGATAATATAACGCTGCACCCGATTTAGTTGTAATTTTGTTCTGGGCGAGCGATAACTTAAAAGAAACCGGCATTCGGCTGTGACATTTATATACAGGGTGTTTCATAAATACCTTTCATAAATTTCAGAATGAATAGACCTAGCAATAATAAATATACTCTACTATGTGACGGTTTTGGAAATTTCTCATATTTACCGGGATATTACACATTTTAGTTTAAATAGGAAAGTCTAGGGGATGAAAATGATCAGTAGATTACCATCACCTCAATTACTTTATTTTGTCATAAATGTTTGAACATCAATGTATTTTACAGTATTTACAATAGTTGCTCGAAGTTTCTCCCACCCTCGTTGATACAGGCTTGGGCTCGGCGCATTAGAGACTGTCGCACTCTTTCAAATATCCCTGGTGTGTTTCTTACTTCTCTGCATGCCTCTTGAACTCGTTGACACAGTTGCTGATGGGTGTTGATTTGTGTAGCATACACCCTGCTCTTCAAGTGTCCCCAAAGATAAAAGTCAAGTGGAGTTAGGTCCGGTGATCTAGGTGGCCAGGCGATGGGACCACCACGACCTATCCACTTATCAGGGTACATAACATTAAGGAAATCCCTCGTACCTCATGCAAAGTGAGCTGGAGCCCCATCCTGCATGAACCACATTTGTCTAAGTGTTCTGAGAGGCACATCTTCAAGTAGTATGGGTAAGTCATCCTGAAGAAATCTGGTGTACACATTGCCTGTAAGTCGTTGTGGTAACATAAAAGGTCCGATTAGATGGTCACCAAGAATACCGGCCCAAACATTAATCGAAAAGCGTTCCTGATGTCCCCTTGTTGTTGTTGCATGTGGATTTTCTGCTCCCCATGTATGTGTATTATGTAGGTTCAACATGCCATTTCTTGTGAAATTTGCCTCATCACTAAACAAAACCTCTGCAATAAAACCGTTGTTCTCCCTCTCTTGAGTAAGGAGCCACCGACAGAAATCCACTCGTTGGTGATAATCACGTTCAGTCAGAGCATGGATGGGCTGGTGATGATATGGGTACAGGCCATGTCTGTTTACAATCCTCCATACTGATGCATGAGCCACACCAAATCGTGCACCAAGTCGACGTGTGCTTGTAGATGGATCATCTGCGATGGCATCAAGGATATCCTCTTCTGCATCGAGTAGTTGCTCATCATGAGGCCTTCCTTTGTCTACTGCACGTGGATTCAGTGAGCCATATTCCCGTAGTCGTCTTTCTACGCTGAGGAAAGTAGGCCGAGATGGTTGCCTCCGGTTGGGATATTGTTCACCGTACATCCATACTGCTTCAGCTGCATTTCCTCCAGCTGCACCTAAAGTAAGTAACATGTCTGTGTACTCAGCAGAGGTGTATGGCTCCATGTCTGGTACTTACTTAAGACTGCCAGTACATCCTTCTTTCTCTCACCTTCTCACATTACCTTCAATTTGTGAAGCTTCATTCATACAGTATTCGAACCCATGAAGCAAATTGATCGAGCACCTATTGTATATACTGTAAAATACATTGATGTTCAAACATTTATGACAAAATAAAGTAATTGAGGTGATGGTAATCTACTGATTGTGTTCATCCCCTAGACTTTCCCATTTAAACTAAAATGTGTAATATCCCGGTAAATATGAGAAATTTCCAAAACCGTCACGTAGTAAAGTATATTTATTATTGCTAGGTCTATTCATTCTGAAATTTATGAAAGGTATTTATGAAACACCCTGTATATTATATATGCACTGGAACTTAGTCCCAGCCGGTTACTTCCATCCGAAACCTCACTTTTTCTAAATGTACGGTTCCGCCCAGAAATTTATAATAATAACCGACCGGGACCGGAAGTTTTAAATTCACATTACCGTACTAGCTTGTCCTATTCTACAGATATTTTTCGTTATTATTTCAACCAAGTTGTAAAATATTTTTTCCTTACCCATCATCTTTAGCAAAATTGTAATGTATTGGTTAATTGTATACTACAATTATGCATGAACAAATGTGTTATCATATAAATACAGTTACTATAAACTTTAGAAAATATTTGTGTTCAAAACTATGTATTATGTTTGATCGAGAATTGTTTTGTTTTTGTTCATATATGAGAATGCAAGGGGAAAATTAGCGAAACGACATAACTAGTGTCCTTTTGAATTGAAGGAAATAGTCAAGTCAAAGGTACTGCTATATTATTACATATATTTTGACCAAACTCACAAAAAGTCGTTTAAGAGAGGATGAAGGATGGAGGAATAGATTTTTAGAAATTATGTGGAATTGTTAACTTTTAGGTATATTTTCATTTACTATTTGTTTTACGTGCAAGGTATCTAACATTCTTAACTAGTGAAATAAACAAAATTATACCTGAATTTAGTATATATTTTTGTATCTCTCTTCCTATTCATCTAACTACTTTATTTATCTGTCAGTCATTTACATATCTATCTGCTTAACTACTGTATATACAGTATCATAATAATAATAATAATAATAATAATAATAATAATAATAATGATAATACAAATATATATAATAAATATCTATCTAACTTTTCTTCTATATTATACTAGGATCTCTGCAGCAATGGGACCGAAGCTCCTATTGTGGCTGTTAACTTTCACCTCATCAGCCCGGTGTAAGACATCAGTGGCCAGGACAGATGATGAAGCCTCACTCTGCAAGCCTCCGCTTCTTCATGGCCAGTCATGCACCTATCAAGTATACCCATCTACCGGATCTACTATGGTACCAAGAATGACTGAAAACTATGAAGGCAACCCATCAGCCACTAGTACCAGAATGGATGGGCTCTATGAAGACAGTTCATCTACCACTAGTTCAAGAATCGCTTCGAACTATGAACATCAAGTCCCATCAAGCACTGGCGATAACTTACAATTAACAATACCCCTGAGTTATGAAGAACATCCATCAAACAGTATTGGTGATATCTCAAAATCTAGGATGCTTGATCATAAAGAAATTCTGTCTACTACTGAATCCACTTTAAAATCAGACATGCCTCTGACTTCTGAAGAAAACCACTCTACTATTGGAGAACATTTTAAACCAAGCATGCCACTGACGTCCATTGATGCTGAAGATATCTTAAGATCAAGAATATCGCGAAGCGTCTTTTCACCATCTTACTTGCCTGGAAGTGCAATAGAGAAGAATGTAGAAGTTGCATCTCTAACTGGGCTACTGAAAACTGTAATTGAAAAAGAGTTACGGAATTGTAAACTTGTGTTGGTCTACGATTCTGATTATGTGTACAACGTTGTTGTGAAGAACCTGCTTGTACAACTACCTAACCCGAGGCAGGTTAGTAAGATCGTCATTCGTGTCATTAAATAAACATAAACACATTTGATTTGGTCAACATTTATTTTAACAACACCATCTTATAATACGAACTACTATGCTGACGCACTTTGATGAACAGTTATGAAAATTTCATTCCCACTGTATATCTTTAATCTATCCTACAATAATTAGCTACCTTTAGAAATTAATGATTCAAGGCCAATATCGTCGAAACATGACTAAATAAACATTGCCATACCATCCTTATAATTACCCACTGTACGTTCTCCAATACCCAAATTGACACAGCGTAACACCAATAATAAAATTGTACATTTCCAAACTCTTTATGAAATTCCTTGTCATGTTCTTTATATACTCATGACTGTAGTTGAAGTTAGTAAATGCCAAAAAAGTCATACAATAACTGCAGTTAATACAAATACGCAAAACGTACCTGGACTAAGTATCATCATATTATTGCTTTATCAATAGTAATTATACATGGAATTAATGAATACCTCACATAGTACTTATACAATACTACACTTAGCTCTCAGCCAGTGACTGAACAACAATAATATTAAGAATGCGCCATACTACTTTCCAGGGACCAGATGGTTTGCCTATAAGGAAGTTAAACAAATAATGTATTTCACCCTCCAAAAATGAAGGTTACTTTTGAACTAAACTCAATAATATGCACACATGTTATGTTTGTCAAAAAATATATGAAGAGATAAAGGAAATCGTCTATTATTAACATTTACACGTTTCAGTAAACATCTGCGTTTCATAGTGACAAGTGTTTTTAGCATTTTTATATTTTATATCATATGTATTATCTTATTGAATTTTAGAGAGAAACTGTAAACAAAGTAAAAATATAACGGAAGTAGAAGAGCTTCTGGTAGTAAGACCAGAACGATTTAGAGTAGTGAGATCAGAACGATTTAGAGTAGTGGGAGCATAACTATTTAGAGTAGTGAGATCAGAACGATTTAGAGTAGTGAGATCAGGACGACTTAGAGTAGTGGGAGCAGGATGATTTAGAATAGTGGGAGCAGGACAACTTAGAGTGGTGGGAGCAGGACGACTTAGAGTAGTAGGAGCAGGACGATTTAGAGTAGTGGGAGCAGGACGAATTGGAGTAGTGGGAGCAGGACTATTTAGAGTAGTGGGAGCAGGACGATTTATAGTAGTGGGAGCAGGACGACTTAGAGTGGTGGGAGCAGGACGAATTGGAGTAGTGGGAGCAGGACTATTTAGAGTAGTGGGAGCAGGACGATTTATAGTAGTGGGAGCAGGACGATTTAGAGTAGTGGGAGCAGGACGATTTAGAGTAGTGGGAGCAGGACGATTTAGAGTAGTGGGAGCAGGACGATTTAGAGTAGTGGGAGCAGGACGATTTAGAGTAGTGGGAGCAGGACGATTTAGAGTAGTGGGAGAAGGACGATTTAGAGTAGTGGGAGCAGGACGATTTAGAGTAGTGGGGCAGGATAATTTAGAGTAATGGGATCGGGACTATTTACAGTAATGGAAGCAGGCCAATTTAGAGTAATGGGAGCAGGACGATTTTAAGAAGTGGGATAACACGATGTAGAGTAGTGGGATCAGGACGGTTCAGAGTAGTGGGAACACGACGATTTATAGTAGAGGGAACACGACGATTCATAGTAGAGGGAACACAACTATTTATAGTAGAGGGAACATGACGATTCATAGTAGAGGGAACACGACGATTCATAGTAGAGGGAACACGACGATTTATAGTAGAGGGAACACGACGATTCATAGTAGAGGGAACACGACGATTTATAGTAGTGGGAACACGACGATTTATAGTAGAGGGAACACGACGAATCATAGTAGAGGGAACACGACGATTAATAGTAGAGGGAACACGACGATTCATAGTAGAGGGAACACGACGATTCATAGTAGAGGGAACACGACGATTTATAGTAGAGGGAACACGACGATTCATAGTAGAGGGAACACGACGATTAATAGTAGAGGGAACACGATGTTTCATAGTAGAGGGAACACGACGATTCATAGTAGAGGGAACACGACGATTCATAGTAGAGGGAACACGACGATTCATAGTAGAGGGAACACGACTATTTATAGTAGAGGGAACACGACGATTCATAGTAGAGGGAACACGACGATTCATAGTAGAGGGAACACGACTATTTATAGTAGAGGGAACACGACGATTCATAGTAGAGGGAACACGACGATTCATAGTAGATGGAACACGACGATTTATAGTAGATGGAACATGATGATTCATAGTAGAGGGAACACGACGATTCATAGTAGAGGGAACACGACGATTCATAGTAGATGGAACACGACGATTTATAGTAGATGGAACATGATGATTCATAGTAGAGGGAACATGACGATTCATAGTAGAGGGAAAACGACTATTTATAGTAGAGGGAACACGACGATTTATAGTAGAGGGAACACGACGATTCATAGTAGAGGGAACACGACGATTTATAGTAGAGGGAACACGACGATTCATAGTAGAGGGAACACGACGATTTATAGTAGAGGGAACACAATGAGTTATAGTAGAGGGAACACAACAATTTATAGTAGAGGGAACACGACGATTTATAGTAGAGGGAACACGACAATTTATAGTAGAGGGAACACAACGATTTATAGTAGAGGGAACACGACGATTTATAGTAGAGGGAACACGACGATTTTTAGTAGAGGGAACACGACGAATTAGAGTAGTGGGATCAGGACGGTTCAGAATAGTGGGAGCAGAACGATTTGGAGTAGTGGTAGCAGAACGATTTGGAGTAGTGGTAGCAGAACGATTTGGAGTAGTGGTAGCAGAACGATTTGGAGTAGTGGTAGCAGAACGATTTGGAGTAGTGGTAGCAGAACGATTTGGAGTAGTGGGAGCACGACGATTTATAGTAGTGGGAGCAGAACGATTTGGAGTAGTGGGATCATGACGATTTATAGTAGTGGGAGGACGACGATTTATAGTAGTGGGAGCACGACGATTTATAGTAGTGGGAGCACGACGATTTATAGTAGTGGGATCAGGACGATTTATAGTAGTGGGATCAGGACCAATTTCGGGCAGTAGAAGTAGAAAGGCTTACAGAGAAGTGTTGTCGTTCAAAGATTTCGGACCCTGGTTCAGGGAACACATATGTGTTAATTTGGTGGGCACAGGTACAGCAGGACATATTTGTATATATTTATGTATTAAATTATTTTTCTTTTTACCCGGGGAGCTGATCTGACCTGTTCTGTATGCAGTTGCAAGTTTGCGTTGGATAGGTGTTTTTAGTGGAACTGATGCCGAAGACCAAATATACCTGTGAATATTATTGTGTACACTTTGTTGACACATAGGTGTATTCTGAGAGTTTGGGAGATATTCATGGATAGAAGAATTTTACTTGCTTGTCATCTTACAATTGCCAATATATGAAACTGGTACACGTGGTGAGAAGGGTTTATGAATTAAATTGTTAATTGATTGTCCCTTTTTCCGTTTATTCTATATTATAATACTGTCAATTGAAGAGGGCAAGCCCTTTAAACTTACTATTATGGCAAAATACAGTCAGTCCTTCTCATAACTGGACCAGTTTCATGTCTTGGTAACTGTACACTTAAATGTAACAGTTCGTCGACAACCTTGTTCCTAAAGTGTGTTATTCTGAATTTCTATTATTATTCCTTAACAGTCCTAATGTGTTTTTAATAACCTTGATTAGTATATATGTATTCACACCGTAGATGTATCGAGTTATTGTCCATGTCCTAAAGATTTCAGATCAATTGTCATCAAGGATATCGGCGAGCTGTTGACACTGTTTGTACATCTATGAAACTAATTTAGTTAGTTAGAATAGGACTTCAGAGGCTATCAACCCTATTGGATTATTAAGCCAGCACACTGTATGTCAAGAATAACGTCAGGACTTGGGCGTCTCTGCGAAAACTCCAGGCCCTTGTATGAAACTAATCTGGTCATTAGATCGTTATGTTGAGGAGTACTGATGACCTGGAGAGTGTTATCTGGACATCCGAAACGTGTGGGGGCTACCTGTTCCTGCTGGACCACTTTGAACCTCTCCTCACCTTCGCCAACACTCACCACCACACCTGGGACTACCACGGCAGGTACAGTTCAAAACAACAATATATTAAGGGGAGGAAGACCGTTTTTCTGGACCCCCTTCTCCCTAATGTTTAGCCCCACTAGTTTTGAGATTAAAAGACCTTCGGCCCATTAGTTTGGCGATTTTAACACCTTTCGCCCAATTTCGTTGTCAATTGTAATGTAAGACCTTTCGTGTCATTTAAGTGGCCAATATTTCCTGGCGAGCGATAGCGAGCCTGCAATTTGAAGAGGAACCGGCCTTCGGCCGGAAAATTTTTCTACCGAAAAATGAACAAATTTATCTTGAAAGGGGGTCTAGGGGGTGTTTTTCTAAGCTTGATAGAGGTCTAACGAGGAAACTAAAAAAAATATGAATTAATGAATTAATGGACCAAACAAACGACCAGTCTCCCCTTAAGCAGCCATAAACAAAGCCTATATATTCAAGATATGTTCAGTGAGGTTAACCCCTTCTGTACCGACGATGTCTTTTTAAATTTTATTGTAGCTATATTTGGACGATTTTATGCAGCTTGGGAGGGATCTGTGGTAGTTAAAAGGGTTAATTGAGATAGTCTGTAGTCTCTTAATTGCTACATGTCCGTCTTAAGCTGAATAAAATCATCCAAAAATTGGCGGAATATAATGAAAAAGACGTCGCCGGTACTGAAGGGGTTAAGGTGTATATTGCTATTGAAAAAAAAAAGGAAGTAACAAATAGAAAATAATTAATTTGAAGGGACACCACATTTGTCCGTGGGTGTACAGTTGGGTACTCGGAAAAAAAGGCACTGAAAAAAAAAGCCACAGGAATAAAAAGGCACTGGAAAAAAAGGGCACTGGAAAAAAAGGGCACTGGAAAAAAAAGGCACAGAAAAAAAGGCACTGGAAAAAAAGGCACTGGAAAAAAGGCACAGGAAAAAAGGCACTGGAAAAAAAAGGCACAGGAAAAAAAAGGCACTGGAAAATTTTTCACAAATTACGGACTAGTATAACGTGTTTCGATGCAATATGTAATATTGTAATTATATACATGGTAGTGTACTCACCATAGGTTAGGTTAGATTAGTTTAGGTTAGATAGAAAGTAAGTGCAATCAAAGCACAAGATAGAAGTACGTCATCTTGAAGCTTTATTTAGCATTAGTGAGACCTTTGGACTACGCTGTTCAGTGTTGGTGTCCAAATTATAGAATGGATATCGACTCTCTAGAGGCAGTCAAACGAAGAATGACGAAAATTATCCACAATACTAGACATTTATCATAATATGATAAGAGGCTGAGAACCCTTGGCTTGCATTTATTAGAAAGACGAAGATGTAGAGGAGATACGATAGAGGTGTTTAAGTGGATGAAAGGTAACAACAAGGGAGATATTTATAAGGTATTAAAGCTTAATAACGGTGAGAGAACCCGTTCAAATGGCTTCAAATTGGATAAGTTCCACTTTAGAAAAGATATAGGGAATCACTGGTTTGGGAACAGAGTTGTAGAAGTGTTGAATAGATTGCCTAGTGCAGTGATTAGTTCAGGAACGGTAGAACATTTCAAGAGCAAACTGTATAGCCTAGTCAAGAATGATAGGGGTTGGATGTGAATGGGATCTGCCTCTTGTGGGCCGGTCGCCCTTATGCAGATTTCCGGTTTCTTATGTTCTTAAGTTCTCCTTGCGACATATATGACGCGATCGCGTCATATGGAACTTATGACCAAAAACCCATATGATGCGATCGCGTCATATGGACTTATCTACATGCCTCTCCAATAAGTCCATATGACGCACTAGCGTCATATGGAGCTCAGTAAGTCCGGTAAGTTAGATGAAGATCTGTCGGTTGGTGGCAACCCCAGGTTCCTCCGACAATTCTAACGGCCAGCAGTGTGGTTTTGACAGTTGTGTGGTGCAGTGGCAATGATACCGGGCGCCCGCCTCCGTGGACTTACTGGAACATAATATGTCTGAAGGAGTTAATAAGTAAAAGAAATATATTTATATTATTTAATTCTTCAATAATATGCAATTCATAAATCTATCTATCTATCTATTGCCTGACGCCGTGATCCCCTAAGGGGTGGCCACGAACGAACCGCCCCCATGCACCTCTGTCCCCAGTCAGTCGACGCCCCTCCCCCCAACCAGCACCGCCTTCGTTCATGTACTTCCTCACTCCATCCTTCCACCTCATATTCGGTCTACCTCTCCCTCTCTGTCCCTCCACCTCGCTCTCGTACACCCTCTTAGTCATTCTCTTTTTTTTTTTTTTTTTTTTTATTCACTTTTTTTTAAAAAGACCTCCGTCTACGTATTGTGAAAAACCTGTTATCCTCCGGCAAATTGTGGGGTTGAGTGAGTGAAGGGGGGGGGACAGTGAATGAAGGAGGATGCATGTTTTTCATAATACGTGTTGCTAGCCCCAAACGCGCGAGCAACTGTGGCTTTCAACCATCCGACACATCCCCTTTTATTAATGTGCATCACACATGTTACATACAAATAAGGTTTATGTTTTGTTTTACCCTACTGTGGAAAGACTACGGATACACCACTCCTGCCGGGGCCTCACGCAGTGGCATGACTCAGTCCTGTCGAACTGAGCTAATGACACTGGTGGCATTGCCCCGGAGGATAGCCATCCCTAGTCTTTGCTTGAGCCAGAGGGTTTCCCGGGGTTCTCCTGAAACTTCTCTGATTTTACGGCCTATTTCATTCACCATCTTAAGGGTGGTGGGCCCGAAGACTCCTGAAGTTTCGAATGCCAGGGGCTCGAACTGATGAATTCTGGCGATGGCTTGATATTTTTCTCGCTTTTTATTTTCTGCTATCCGGGCGGCTTCACCTGCTTCGTCGGCGTTTCTGGCGGCGTTGGTTGTGGAGAAAGTGTCAACACATGTGGCATCCCACACGAGGCACCGGCCATTCTTGTAAGGGAAAGTGGTCATCCCATCTGGCCGTTTGCCGTCTTCTCTGTGAAGTCCATGTGGTTCGAGGATTGATGCACAGTTAGCACTCTGCAGGGCCCGTTTTATGACATTATTTAGTGCAGAGTGTCTTGGCAGGCGGCCTGCGTTGTAATTACATGACAAGGCATGGTGACCTTGAGCATCCATCCTCCCATCACACTTGCAAGGGTGTGGGTGACAAACTGCCGCACCCACTCTGAGCGCGATGGCGACCCGGAGCGCTTCAGCATCCAAGTGAGTTCCAAGAGGTGGGATGGGGATGGCGTGTAACCACAAGCCACTCTCCGAACGGGCGGCTGCCTGGAGGCGTGCTTTTGCAACCTGGTCTGCATTGGTTAGGAGATTTTCTTGAGTTTTCTTCGCCGAGATGGTATCCCACGCTTTCTGCTTGCTCCTGGAGGTACCCTGAGGCTCCTCCTCTACTCCTGTACTTCCCTTCCAGGTGTTAATCGCTGCTGTTACGTCCCCATTAAGTGTCATTCCGGGTTTAGAATAAAGGATGGACAATACGAGGTCGTTGGTCGCGATGAGGGAAGAGATAAAGGCTGGGGAGGCAATATCCGAGGCTCTCCGTATGCCCAAGCCCCCGAGGCGGACAGGAAGGGTGGCTTGTGTCCAGGCCCGTTCTTTAAATTCCACGTTGGTGATGCTGGTCACTGCTTCTCGGATTATGCTGTCTAATTCTTGGAGGCCGCCATTGTTCGTGTAAGTCATCGATGTGCGCAGGAGGTATTGGAGTTTTGGGATGGAGAAACAGTTCTTGAGCAGGGCCAGAGCTGAGTGGGCATCGATGTGTATCAGGCGACTCACGAGACGTTGAAGCTCCTCCTTTTTAACTTGAAGTGCTGGTGGGATTGCTGCCAGAGTTAGTGGGGAACCTAATAGGGTTTGCTGGTGCTCCTGAAGGATCTTTACATCTGGCAATATGTTTCGGAACAGGGCCTGAGTCTCTTCTCCTTGTTCACGTGTGTGGTTGAGGAGAACAAGTTCACATTTGGTGTCATTTATCACTAGCCCGGCCTGGCCGAGGTCAGTTATGATGTTATTTAGGTCGGTTAGAACGTTCTCTACTGACCCACCCAAGGTTGCATCGTCCAGGTACCATACATTCAGCTCTGACCTTACTTTGTTAGCTGCTGCATCCACCCCTATTGAGAAAAGAGCAGGACCACCTGGATCTCCCTGCTGTAACCCGGTCTCTGATGGGATTACCGTCTCGCCAAAAATCAGGATTGAAGGTTTGGAATAAGCCTGCCAAAGTAGGGGGTACAGAGTGGGGATGTGTTCTTGAGCTGCACGGAGGAAGACATCCCTGCGGATGCTGTTGAATGCGTTCCGCATGTCAATCTTTAGAAGCACTCGTTTTTCTTGGGCTTGGCTGAGGTAGGTGCGGGTTGCGTGTACAGCAGCTTCACACCCCCCTGGAGTTCCGAAACCTAGTTGAACTGGTCTTAAGTGTTGACCTAGGCCATTCGAGAGTGGTTTCAAACCCACCTTTGTGGCAAGGCGGCGGAAGGTGTTCCCTATGCTATTGGGCGCACGCCGCCATCTTTTTTTGCCAGTGCACAGAGTGATGCCCCAAAAAATAGGGGTGTGGCACAGTCGGGTACTTCCCCTCTTAAAACCATGTTGATGAATTTGGTGAGGGTTTCCAAGAGTGCCTCCCCAGCAGCTCCTGATCCCTGACCCAAGAGGCCTTTGAGGTGGGCGGGTCGGATACCATCTGGGCCCGCGGCTGAGCCTGCTGGGAATGAAGTCACTGCGGCGACCACCTGCTCCTTCGTGACAACTAAAGGTTGGCGCATCTGGTCATTTGGGGCAGGGGGGAGGTTTAGGTCCCTAGGTGTAGGTGGGTGCTTTTCTTGTAGGGCTTCAACAACTTCGGTGCCTTGACCAGCAAAACCTTCTGAAGAGGACAACAGTCTGACGGCCCCTTTGATGTCACTATCCGCCAGCTTCGCAGCGACCCTCTTACGTAGCTGTTCAGCCTCTTCCTCTTCCTTCTCCTGGTGCTTCTGGGCCCTGTTTGGTTGCTGTTCGGGGGGTTCCACCAGTTTGTTTCCATCCATATACTGTGCTACTTGACGTTTCACTCTGGTGGCTAGTGAAACCTGAAGATGGTCTTGTATGTTGGTTCTGGGTGGTTTTCGGAGGGCCCCATAGGAGAAACCCAGGAGCCGTGCCCATGCGAGGGGTGTCTTGAGCTGTAGGGCCTGCTTTATGATGGTTGTAAGGGCCTCCGCCACTTGGATTCTGGCTCCTTTAGGTACCCGGGCAAGGACCTGGATCCGCGCTTTGGGTCAAGTCGGGTCAAGTCGGCGACCGGTGTTGCCGGTGTTGCCCCGGTTGGCTCTGCAGTGGGCCCTGGGCATGCGAGACATTTCCAGTTTGGTTGTTCTCCTGATGTTTTCTTTGTCAGCTTAGCACAAGATAAATGAATAGATCTAAGACAGCCGGAACATTTTCGCGAATTCTTTCTTGCATTGGTTGTTCCGCACTTAAGACACTTAGTATCTGCTAGGCCATAGTCTTCCAAGATTATCCGTTCCTCTGCCTCTACCAAGCCGTCCTCCTGATCTTCCGTGGTGCTTCCATCTCTACCATGTCTCCCTTGTTTCAGAAACCCCGGGAAATCTCTCCTGGCACATATCTAGATTATTGCTGTTGTTATTAATGTATAATTGGCTGGATGCATAACAATTCACTTATCATAGTCGCCTTTCTGATGGGATATGTAAAAAAACAAAAACAAAACAAAAAACATCACATATCATAGTCAACCTTTCTGATGGGCAATTGGCCTGCTTCTCCTAAAGCTAAGTGGTTAAATGTATAAATCCTCGGCATTGGGCACCGGTACAACTAAAAGATCTAACTGATTGAAAGGAAGCACGCCAATTATATCCTATGATTACTTACACTGGCGACGCCACCCTGATGTTGAGTATTAATGAATGCTTAGGATATTAATAATGCTGTCAACATCAAGATAGGGAGAGAGCCAGAGAGTGAGCGAGAGCCAGGATCTGAGTGGGTAACCGGATCTAGGGCAGCAGTTATGGAAAAATTATTAAATTGTACAAAATGTTAAGAGAGAGAGAGAGAGAGAGAGAGAGAGAGAGAGAGCAGGGGCGGGGGCGAGGGAGACAGAAAGCGAGCTGGAGAGGGGGCTGGCCTGGTTGGGTATGAAAGATGTTAGAGGAAAACAAATAACTAAAATGGTAAAAAGCGATCTGAAGTTATAGATAACCTAATGACAATGAGGCGGTTAAGTGCGGTGATGAGATGGAAAGATGTTAAGGATAAAAAGAGAGAGAGAGAGAGAGAGAGAGAGAGAGAGAGAGAGAGAGAGAGAGAGAGAGAGAGAGAGAGAGAGAGAGAGAGAGAGAGAGAGAGAGAGAGAGAGAGCTGGAGAGGGAGCTGGCCTGGTTGGGTATGAAAGATGTTAGAGGAAAACAAATAACTAAAATGATAAAAAGCGATCTGAAGTTATAGATAACCAAAAAAATAATAGCAATGAGGCGGTTAAGTGCGGTGATTGAAAGTGGATGGAAAGATGTTAAGGATAAAAAGAGAGAGAGAGAGAGAGAGAGAGAGAGAGAGAGAGAGAGAGAGAGAGAGAGAGAGAGAGAGAGAGAGAGAGAGAGAGAGAGAGAGAGAGAGAGAGATGAATGAAAATGGGCCTTGTAGCAAGTATTTCCTAAATGGTTAGAGAGAGGGAAATGAAAATGGACCTTATAGCAAATACTTCATAAAGGTTAGAATTGTTTGAGAAGTTGAAGGACCGAGGGTCAGATGGAAGATGAGGCCTATGGTGGGGAACCATAAGGGTGAAACTGCCTGCCCTATAAACGGTCACCTCACTCACCTTGTGGTCACTGCTGGAGGTTTATGGTGCCTGGGCAGGGCTGGGCTAGTGCCTGACGGCTCCTTGTCCCCTCACTGATACTGGTAATAACACTCTCAAGATTAAACTAAATATGCTTTGTGGGCGATGTTTAAACAAGAAACCAGTTCTGTTTACTATGTGCCGAAACACCGTATCATCGCCGATCTTCTGATACGTATATGGGTCACTCAGTCCCACGATACCCCTCCGAAAATCCCCTCTTTTGAGGAGCTCAACCGACCCGTGTGCTCTCACTGTGCTCTCACTCACTCCATCTCGCTTTCCATATGTTCCATATGGCCGAACCATCTCAAGTTGTTCCTTTTCACACTTTCCAGCACATCTACCTCCACACCACACCTCCTTCTTACTTCCTCATTAGTCTGTCTATCCCTCCATGTAACTCCGCACACACTCCTTAAGTAATTCATTTCCACTGCTCTCACTCTTGGTCTGAGTCTCTCAACCAACGTCCATGCTTCGCTTCCGTAAGTCAGTGTCGGGATTACCACACTGTCATGCAAGGACTTCTTCACTTCCATACTGACCACCCTATTTCTTGTTACTGCTTTTAGCGTTCCTACAACCCTCTTCCCCTGTTGTACCCTCTCCCGCACTTCTTCATCCATAGTCCCATCTTTACTCAACACACTGCCCAGATACTTAAAAGAGTTGACGATCTCCATAGCCTGACCGTTCAGCTTCACCTCACACTCTGTGACTTCACCCCTTTCGAAGACCATATCCTTGCTCTTCCCCGTATTTACCTTCAAATTCCGTTTTTCGCACACTGTTCCAAACTCATTTACCAGACCCTGCAACTCCCATTCATTATCACTCATCAGAACTGTATCATCCGCAAACAGCAGTATAGGTAGCTTCCAGTCAATTCCCTCCCTTTTCAGCGATACACCAACATCCACTGCTCTTGATAGTATTTCTTTCATGACTCCATCCATATATACAGTAAACAACCACAGGGACATCACACACCCCTGTTTCAAACCAACATTCAGGTCAAAGAACTCGCTCTGCTCACTCTCCACACGTACTGCCGCCTTTGCACCTCATACATGCTCTTCACTGCTTTCAGCAACTTGCCCTCTACTCCGTATATTCTTAGTACTTTCCACAAACCTTCTCTATCCACTCTGTCATAGGCCTTCTCCAAGTCCATAAAGGCAACATACACCTTTTGTTTCTTCTCCAGATACTTCTCCACAACACAATTCAGGGTAAAAATCTGATCTACACATCCTCTTCCCTTCCTAAAACCTCCCTGCTCATCGCCTATCCATTCCTCCGTTCTCACTCTCACTCTCTCAATCACAACCCTACTGTATACCTTCCCTACTATGCTTAGAAGACATATTCCTCGGTGGTTACTACACACTCCTCTTTCCCCTTTGCCCTTATATAGGGGGACTATTATGCCAGTCTTCCAGTCATCGGGTGCACTCCCCTTCTCCCATGCTAGTTTGCACATTTTCCATACCCATTCTATCACTATCTCACCACCATACCTCAACATTTCCCCACACACTCCATCTGTTCCTGGTGCTTTCCCCAACTTCACTCTTTTCATGGCTTCACACACTTCTGACCTCCTGATCCCCACCTCCTCCTCCACTACTTCTCTTCTTCTCCCTCCCATACCATATCCAGCTATGTTGGCTGGCTCTTCATTCCTTACATTTAGCAACTCACTGAAGTACTCCCTCCATCTTTCGACTCTCTCTTGCTTCTCGGCTAGCATTCTCCCATTCTTATCTTTCACATCCTTACTGTTTCCCTTGCTACCTTCCCTAACTTTCTTGACTTCTTTCCAGAACAGTTTCTTACTCTCCCTCCATTTTACACTCAAATTCCTTCCAAATTCCTCATCTACTCTTCTCTTACTTTCCTTCACTACTCTCCTCACCACCCTCTTACTCTCCACGTACTTCGTTCGTTTCTGTCTCTCGGAATCTTCATTCCCTCTACTACCCAACCACTCTCTATAAATTATGCTTTTTTCTTTTCTTCCACAGCTATTCTTACCTCTTCTGTCCACCATGCTGTACCTTTCACTCCCCTCCCTCTTCTCCTCACTCCACACACCTCCTCACATGCTGCACAGATTTCATCCTTAAACACCTTGCTCATCTCCTCCACTTCCTCCATAACTTCCAGGTCGAACCCACCTAGTCGTCTTTCCACTGCTCTCCTGTACTCCTCCCTGACTTCCTCCTCCTGCAACCTCTCCACCCTCCTCTCGCCTCCCTCCAGCTCTCCTCACCCACTTCTTTTGTATCCTAACCTTAGCTACCGCTACATAATGATCAGACAGACCCCCTCCAATACCCCTATACACCCTAGCATCCATCACAGATTTCTTCATTCGTTCATCCACACATACATAATCAATCAATATGGAACGAAAGTCTTCGTTCCACCACTGTCTTATCCTTCATCGTCAACATCCGTTTCCACGTGTACCTGTGGATCATTCTGTGTCGGAAGAAGGTGTTGGCTATCCACAGCCTCCTCCCCACACATACGTTCACAAGTGCACTACCATTCCCATTCACCTCTGATAGTACCCCCCACCCTCCCACCACTCCCTCAACTTTCCTATCACCCACCTTACCATTCATATCCCCAATCAGAAATATTCTTTCGTTCTTGTCAAACTTCTCCAGGCACGCCTCCACATTCATCCAGAACTCCTCTTTCTTTCTTTCAAGTATATCCTCTGTCGGGGCGTACACGCATACAATCACCCACGTTTGTATTCCTACTTTCATTCTCACCCACACAATCCTTGAACCCACAGACCCATACTCTCTTACACATTCCTTCCATTTGCTACTTACAAACAAACATGCACCTTCTCTCACTGTTCCTTCACTCACTCCAGCACACACACCCATTCCACACTCCCACTCTCTCACATCTGAACCTTTCCATTTGGTCTCTGTCATTCCACATACATCCAGCCTGGCATTTACTAACACTTCCAGAACCTCTCTCTCTTTTGTGCCATCATTCATGCCACTAATTCATAAATAAATTCTGGTATTATAAACTTGCCTTAGTCAATATTGTGATAATTTTTCATAATATGCCATTTTTTCCTATTTCGAAGAATATGCCATTTTTTCTTGTGCCTTCTTTTCCCAGTGCCCTTTTGTCCGATGCCGTTTTTCCTGTGCCTTTTTTTCCGGTGCCCTTTTTTCCTACATTCGTACAGTTGAACAAAGAGTCATGTCACAAAAATGAGTTTGCTTGACTCGTTCTTTAGTGTAGTAATATACAGTAGAGCAAATGGTTAATAAGGTGCACATGAAAATTTCCTCGCTATATCTATGAAACAGTCGGGTAATTTAAAGTAAGATGTTTTATTTTTCATTATCATCTCATTACCAATCTGTTTTTGTATATTTCAATTAAATTACATTATATTAAAAACATTATTATCACGGATACAAAAATGGTTACAAGATATAGTATATGTATGACAATAATTAGCTTAGTCTGTATCACACGTATAATTTTGGGGGACACTTGTTACAGACAATTTGGCTCTTTATCCCTCCTTACACACAGAAAAACAAATGCCAAATGACGTATATGTCCTGACGTTTAAATTTGAACTGAATAAAATGAACACATTTACCCTATTTGGGCCGAGGAGGATCTTTTCGTAACTCCACAGTTTCGCCTCATTAGTTTGGAGATTTTAAGATGTTTCACCCCATGTGTTTGGCGTTATAGGTGATAGCCTGTACCTGAACCTAGAAGAAATTGGCCTTCGGCCGGGTAATTTTGTCTTCGAAAAAAATGTAAATTTTGCATGAAGGGGCTCTGGGAAGGCATTTTGTTTTAGCCTAGGGGACAACCTAAACTACATTACTCGAAAATGGCAAAAACAAAATAACTTTAAAGTCCTCCGTAGTAATTAAACAGAATAATTATCATAATGGCCCCTAAATTATTGGATCAGATAGTGTTAAAGCATATGATAAACTAATATTGCTTTAATAAAGTCAGTCACTATAGTATATAAACATTATAGGTTTTACTATGTATTAACTTGTATTTATTTATGTTTGTATTTCGTTATTTTGTTATTGTTGTATTTTTATGTTTTGCTTTGTTTTTAGATATGTGTTGGTAGCTCGGACACTGGAACACCTGGTGGCCCTGACAGCAACCATGAACGGCAGGAAGACGGAGCAGATCTTGGGGGTAGTCAAGGTGAGATTCTACACTCTTAAAATTATGTGTCCAATATTAAAGCACAGAGAACGTATAACAGCTCGTGATCATAATAAGTGTGTAATTGTCGTATGTGCATACTTATTCGACCAGTTTTTCATGTTTTTGGAGTACAATTTATTATACTGGTTTATTAAGGGGTTCTACAAATTGGTAAAGCTATTATAATGCATATATAATTTGATCATCATCATCATCATTAATCCGACACCCCGCTTCCAGAGGAAGCACCCCAAAAAGGGATGGGCATTGCAGACTCTGCCTCCAGGCTCCCAGACATGCCCCCACTGATCCACTCCACAGTACCATTTCCACTAAATGGATTATGACCCTTAGCAGTGAAATAACAGACCCAGAGTAGTCACTCACCCAGATGGCAGTTCCACCACTGTTTTGTTATTTCATTTACCCCAATGGTCCACTGCTACAGAAGTTGATTGCACCACCAAAGTGCCGGGCAGTGGGGTCGCCGCATCCATACACCAAACTAGGAAATTGGGAAAGAGTTAAGACAGTGTAGGGTGTGCAGCAATTGTGGTTTTATGTAAGAAAGTAAGTGTGTGTGTATCTTAAGACTAAGCTAGAATTGCTCTTTGTGTAACTGAGGCACAGAAAAAACAGCAAAGAAGACCAGGTGGTGAAAAAGGATGTCTAGCAATGTTGATACTCCACCTAAGGCTCTCCCCACAAGTACTACCCTGAACGATTGGTGCCTATACAGCCTCTTCCCATAATATGATTATACACTTAGGCCTATATACTTTTGAAACGTTTAGTTGTATTGCTACGTGATCTTTTCGGGACAACAGTAATATAATTGAAGTGCCAATATTATTAGGCTCTAACTTTGGGTAGCTTGGCAGTGGGAATAGGAAACACAAGAAATATACACGAAATATAATTTATTTGTACAAGCAGAAAACCTGTAAAAAAGAAAAATACACGAAAAGTAAGGGAAACATATACAACAATGTTTCTACCGGGTGGACGGGTCTCGTTGTCACAAGGTGGATAGGTAGCTTGGTTAATTGACCTGGTGGGGCATCTGAGATAGGCCGGGCGGCAGGCTTCAGTGTTATAGGGGTGGCTCCTTTCTCAGGTACCGGGTGGCTGATCTGGGTGTCGTAGGTGCAGTTCCTTAGTCAGATACCGTGTATTCAGCGTCATTATTAGTTCTGCTTCCAAGCACCCAGGATACGGGGAACTCATCTCTCCAATGTTATTCCAGCTCCTCAAATTAGTCGTCGGGTTTCCAGGATATGGCACCAGTTATCAGCTGCTTTAGCTCTTCTACTTCGGGATACATGGGCTCCAAATTCGAGTCTAGTGGTGGCTACGGCAGGTTAGAGGCTCTCGTCAAGAGCTCCTTTTTAGAAGAGGGGTTGTCAGCCTAATAATCTAAACCTTTCTTTATTATGCCTCTATTATTACCGGTGCTGTCTACCAGTCTAGTCTCGATACTTGAAGTCCTTCTGTCCTTCAGGACAGAGTTTGAAAGTTGTGCTCGGCGGGAGTCTCAACGGGGGTAGGGAGTATGAGCTTGGCAGGAGTCTCAGATGTTTTGCCTTCCAGCTCCAAAATCTGAGGCTTATAAGGCCCAGCCCAGGATCCTGGAGCCTTGTCTATATGCCCTCTGATTGACTGCTGGTAGAGTCTTTGGACCATCACAGCGATGGTTCCTCCCACTGGTTGTCTCATTGATCTAAAAAGATTATCAAGTTTGTGGTGTGCCGATACCGAGGGAGAGTTGGGGAAGGTGTTGTTTCGCCTGGTGAGCTGGTAAAGTTGGTAGAGTTGGTAACGTTCTGGGCAAAGGTATTGACCCACCAGGCGGACCAATCAGGGCAGGTGTCTTCTTTTCCAAGCTGATCTAGGTTCCTGCTGAATATCGTAGCCCGCAGGGCCACCATAGCGCCTCTCTTGCTGTCGAGTGTGGAGGAATATGAATTGTCAATCTCAGCCCCTAAGCCTTCTACCGTTTTTTTAGAGTCCCGTCCTTCATACCTTCGTGTTTTCTTGGGAGTCCTTTCCTTGAATAATAACATATGAAAATGGCACCACTAATCTCCTAATCACCGTGCTAAACTGTCTTTGGTGATACTCCAAAAGTCCAACAATCCAAATCAAAAGTTGTTCTAATAATCTTCCAGCCGCATCTAATCCAAAATTAAAGTTTGTTCCAATAATCTTCGAGCAGCATCTGATCTAAAAAAAAGTTGTTCCAATAATCTTCCAGCAGCATCCAATTAGAAAGTTAACAAAGTAAGGTCAGAGCTGAATGTATGGTACCTGGACGATGTAACCTTGGGTGGGTCAGTAGAGAACGTTCTAACCGACCTAAATAACATCATAACTGACCTCGGCCTGGCCGGGCTAGTGATAAATGACACCAAATGTGAACTTGTTCTCCTCAACCACACACGTGAACAAGGAGAAGAGACTCAGGCCCTGTTCCGAAACATATTGCCAGATGTAAAGATCCTTCAGGAGCACCAGCAAACCATAATAGGTTCCCCACTAACTCTGGCAGCAATCCCACCAGCACTTCAAGTTAAAAAGGAGGAGCTTCAACGTCTCGTGAGTCGCCTGATACACATCGATGCCCACTCAGCTCTGGCCCTGCTCAAGAACTGTTTCTCCATCCCAAAACTCCAATACCTCCTGCGCACATCGATGACTTACACGAACAATGGCGGCCTCCAAGAATTAGACAGCATAATCCGAGAAGCAGTGACCAGCATCACCAACGTGGAATTTAAAGAACGGGCCTGGACACAAGCCACCCTTCCTGTCCGCCTCGGGGGCTTGGGCATACGGAGAGCCTCGGATATTGCCTCCCCAGCCTTTATCTCTTCCCTCATCGTGACCAACGACCTCGTATTGTCCATCCTTTATTCTAAACCCGGAATGACACTTAATGGGGACGTAACAGCAGCGATTAACACCTGGAAGGGAAGTACAGGAGTAGAGGAGGAGCCTCAGGGTACCTCCAGGAGCAAGCAGAAAGCGTGGGATACCATCTCGGCGAAGAAAACTCAAGAAAATCTCCTAACCAATGCAGACCAGGTTGCAAAAGCACGCCTCCAGGCAGCCGCCCGTTCGGAGAGTGGCTTGTGGTTACACGCCATCCCCATCCCACCTCTTGGAACTCACTTGGATGCTGAAGCGCTCCGGGTCGCCATCGCGCTCAGAGTGGGTGGGGCAGTTTGTCACCCACACACTTGCAAGTGTGATGGGAGGATGGATGCTCAAGGTCACCATGCCTTGTCATGTAATTACAACGCAGGCCGCCTGCCAAGACACTCTGCACTAAATGATGTCATAAAACGGGCCCTGCAGAGTGCTAACTGTGCATCAATCCTCGAACCACATGGACTTCACAGAGAAGACGGCAAACGGCCAGATGGGATGACCACTTTCTCTTACAAGAATGGCCGGTGCCTCGTGTGGGATGCCACATGTGTTGACACTTTCTCCACAACCAACGCCGCCAGAAACGCCGACAGAAACGCCGACGAAGCAGGTGAAGCCGCCCGGATAGCAGAAAATAAAAAGCGAGAAAAATATCAAGCCATCGCCAGAATTCATCAGTTCGAGCCCCTGGCATTCGAAACTTCAGGAGTCTTCGGCCCTACCACCCTTAAGATGGTGAATGAAATAGGCCGTAAAATCAGAGAAGTTTCAGGAGAACCCCGGGAAACCCTCTGGCTCAAGCAAAGACTAGGGATGGCTATCCTCCGGGGCAATGCCACCAGCGTCATGAGCTCAGTTCGACAGGACTGAGTCATGCCACTGCGTGAGGCCCCGGCAGGAGTGGTGTATCCGTAGTCTTTCCACAGTAGGGTAAAACAAAACATAAACCTTATTTGTATGTAATATGTGTGATGCACATTAATAAAAGGGGATGTGTCGGATGGTTGAAAGCCACAGTTGCTCGCGCGTTTGGGGCTAGCAACACGTATTATGAAAAACATGCATCCTCCTTCATTCACTGTCCCCCCCCTTCACTCACTCAACCCCACAATTTGCCGGAGGATAACAGGTTTTTCACAATACGTAGACGGAGGTCTTTAAAAAAAAAAAAAAAAAAAAAAAAAAAAATTAGAAAGTAAGGTATCAGCAGAATACTCGTGATGACTACAACTTGTTTTGTTTGCAACCCCTGTATCGTATTGTGGCATTTACTTTACATCTCAAGTCTATACAATTAGACGAAACACATATCTGAATAGTACATAACATCAATTGAAAAGTAACTGGACTTTTTGCTTAAATAAAACTAAAAAAAGAAAATGTGCTAATCTGTGCAGTTTTTTAGTGGCAAAAGGCGTGACCTAGAGTGTATGTGTCACTTGTATAATTATATAAATAACAAGTATATACAAAGTAGCTATATAATCAAGAGATATGATTTTGTTTCCCTCTCGGGCATTAGCTGAGAGCCTGTTCTTTCTACCTCTCAAGACGGTGAAGCCCGTGAGGTCTCGTTCCAGTCTAGGGAGTGAGACATGTGAAGCACAGATTCATGGCTTGAACAGCCCCATCTCTGAAGCTGCTTCGTCTTTGTGCCTCACTGTCTCACACCCTAGACTCGGAGCCTCACGGGCTTCACCATGTTGAGTGGTAGAATGTACAGTACAGGCTCTCAGCCTATGCCCGAGAGGGAGTAGTTGGAATATAGAAGAAAAAAATCATATCTCTTCATATCATAGTTAAAGGAACTCTGACTCACACAGCAAATCCTCCCATTAAAATGTTTATTTAGGAAAATATTGTCTTTGTTTCATGTAGATTTTAATGCTACATGAATTTCTTAAATTGGTTGAAAAATAAAAAATAATTCTTATTTATGTCGAGAGAACTAACTGTAAACTTCGCAATACAATCTAGGTTCATTCATGGCATCCTTGTCACACATCCTATTTGCCCAAATTTCCTGAAAATAGGTTCATAACTTTTTGAGCTGCCTATGCTGGCAGATGTATGCACTCTACTGATTGCCTCCTAAATTGAATAATTTCTTTCTTGGTGCATATCCTATTAGTGGGGCAGATAACAGCAATTTTTCACAGAAATTGTGCAAAATGTGATACAAGCACCAAATTTGGCATGGTGGTTCCCAAGGGTCTACTTAACAAATCTGCCTGACGTGCCATTTAAAAATCCAAGATGGCGGCCATTTTTCAAGATGGACGCCGAATGCGTCTGCCGAAAATGGTTTTGCTCATAGAAATGCATATACTTGATGGATTTGAATGATCTTGGTGTCGATTTCTATGTTTTCTTGCATGCTGATTCAAATTTGTCTACTTTAAAAAAACTCAAGTGAATAACTTCACACTTTTAGGCTATTTAGATCAGTCTTTTCTGCATTTTCGCTTGCCTGATGAGTGTTTTGCTATTTTTGACTATGTGCATGACATGGTAATTTCTAAATGTATAGAGCAGTATTTTTATTTAGTGCATCCTCACTACTTACCTAACTCTCATCTATGGCTCCAAGAAGTTGCTAGTGCACGGCAACGGCCACACCCTGGTTGTTGTTGTTGTTGTTGTTCCCCAACCTGCCTGGCCGAACAGCCCCAAGGCCCCGAGCACGGCCAAGGCCATAACCGAGCGCCCCCACAGATCCCTCCCTGCCGACCACAATAAAGCCTGGGTGACTGAAGCCACTCCATGGCGGGGAGCTGAGGATGGTGCGGAAACGCCCGGGAAACCAAAGCCCCACCCAGGGCCCTGTACCGTGTTGGCTCACGGTCTAAACTAGGTGAGGGTAACACGCAGAGGGTCTCTGTGTGTGAGGGAGTATGCCATGCTCCAGATGCAAAGTGCATGAAGTCAACAAACCAGACCTGATTGATCCAAGAAGCCATTTTTCTAAAGGAGTGATTGTCTGCACTACCATGGCACACTGGTGACAATTACTGCTGTGAAACTCAGCATGGGGTTCAATGTCAGCTAAGGAGGAGTACATCTCATACTTAGTGTCCCAAATGTTGCTTAACCTAGCCCACGGACCTGTTAACCCTTAACTGTCGGCGTGCAACATAAGTCGAGCTAAATAAAGCTGGACTATGTGGCGGCGCTCGACATAGGTCGTGTGGCAATTTCAGCACGTAATGTTGCTGAGAGAGAGAGACAAGTGGTGGCAGGAGAGTAGCGAGCGTATGACTGCTCCAGACCACCGCGGCGAACCTACTGACACGAATCCCACCTCCTCCCTCCCTCTCTCACTCGCTATATACGGAATTGTATGGGGAAAGTGCCTAATTACATGCTTTATGCACTCGCGTTGCACGGTTGTTGCAAGAAAACTAGCCATCATAAAAGGATCGTTATGGTGTCATTCGAAAGCTCTGTTTATGCCCTTTCAGGGATAGATACTTGTTTTACGTTCTGGGTCTTATTTAGGCATGAAAATGATCACGTAAACAGCCCTATTTTGGCTAAAAACACCCCGCTGGGCGGTACATATAAATAAACCGCCTAGGCCGCTAATAAGGTGTTAAGCAACCGCACCTGAATTGACAGGAGGTGCCAGCGCGGGAGAGCCGAGCCAAGGATAATGGGGTTTCAAAGTTATCTGGATGGTGTACAGATGGCACGGGACTTAAATGACATTGGATGAACGATCGGGCTAGGTGTAGGGCAGACATGCATGAACCTAGTTGTATCCCATACAGGAAAGTGCCCATGATACAGGGTAGTAAAAGGATAAACCCTCGGCCCTGGTCATCAGAATGGCTTCAAACACCAAATGTGAGACTGCATCATGGCAGACCAACTGGACCAAGTGTTGCCTCTGTCAAACAGAGAAGAGCGAATGCTTAACATCTCCACTTGCAAATCCTGCCAGAAGGGTAGAGAATGGATACAGCCTCTTAGGGAGGAATATTCCTCTATTTCATGCAGTGAATGCGCTACCGATCAAGATAGACCCACGAAGGCTTGATGACGGCAGTGGGATAGAGGCAACCTTGAGGGAAAATCAAGCACAGTACCATGCTAGTTGCAGGCTTCTGTTCAGCAACACTAAGTTACAAAGGGCAGAAAAGAGATCGTCTCTTGCAACAGATGAGAACAGCAGCAGCGGCAACAGCAAAATACCACGGAGAATGTCAGACCCCAAACGGATAGAATGTTTCATATGTGAGGAGGAGGGAGATCTGGATGACTTTAGACAAGCTATGACCATGAAACTGAACAAGAGAGTCAACAAGTGTGCAAAGACTCTCAATGATGGAAAGCTGCTTGCCAAACTCAGTGCTGGAGATGTGGTGGCGCAGGAACTGAAGTACCACAGTGCATGCTTGGCTGGTCTCTACAACCGAGAATGAGCTCACCTGCGTGCTGAAGAGCTGAGTGAAGCAGAAAACTCTGAGGTAGAAAGAGGGAAGCATATCCAATTGCCTTCTCTGAACTGGTAACATACATCATTGAGACAAAATCTGCAAGTGAGAGTTCAGCTCCATCAGTCTTCCGACTTGCCGACCTATGTATGCTCTACAGGCAGAGGCTGGAGCAGCTTGGCATCGACAGTCCTGATGTTCATGCTACCCGACTGAAGGACCAGCTGCTTCAACACGTCCCTGTTCTACAAGCTGAACATCATGGACGTGATGTCCTACTGGCCTTTAAGAAGGATGTAGGGTCAATTCTTGCACAAGCAAGCAAATATGGAGAAGCCGTTCATCTTGCAAAGGCTGCTGGGATGATAAGACGTGAAATGCTTCAACACAAATCACAGTGGAATGGCACATTCCATGATGGGTGCCTAGAAGATGCTGTATCGTCATCACTGCTTCAGTTTGTTTGCATGATTGAGCATGGAGCAGACATCAAGTCACAACTCCAACATGGAGCCTCAAAGTCTGACCTTGTTATGGCTCAGCTCTTACAGTACAACTGTTTTGCCAAATACAAGGCCGGATCTCACGTCCACAGACATTCCAAGGACCGGGAGACACCATTTGTTGTGTACATGGGCATGTCTGTGTTTGCCAAAATAAGGAAGAGGCAGCTCATAGACATGCTCCATGACAATGGACTCAGCATCACCTATGATAGAGTCTTAGAAATCTCAGCCCAGCTTGGAGAAGCTGTTGTAGCTCAGTACGTGGATGATGGAGTTGTCTGTCCACCAGTATTGAGGAAGCAGGTGTTCACAACGTCCGCGGTGGACAACATCGACCACAACCCAACAGCGACTACAGCTCAAACTTCCTTCCATGGTACCAGTATGTCTGTTCCAACACCCAAGCCCTGAACATCCTGGTGAGGAACGAGAGCCAGTGAAGCTCAGTGGAGATAACAGGGTGAAGAAAGTTCCTGAGCTTCCTGAAGCATTCACCAATGTTAAACCAGCGTACCTTACTAAGAAGCCCAAACCTCCAGCTGTGCCAAGCCAATTATACCAAGCACTACACTCAATCCAGTCACACCTGAAGGAAGAGCACAGGTGGCTAGAAGAGGTGTCTGTCACTGAGAGTGTGGGTGATACTCTCAGTATCACATGGGCAGCCCACCATGCAGCACAGAAGAGGAGCCAGCCTTTTGAAGTGAGCATGACATCACTGTTGCCTTTGATACGAGACCAGGCTCACTCTGTTGCAACCATCAAACATGCCATGGGGAAGATTCGAGATACAGTGGCATTCCTCAACCCAGGGCAGACCCCGGTCATAGCTGCTGACCAACCACTGTTTGCACTAACAAAACAAATCCAGTGGCAGTGGCCTGAGAATGGAGAGGAAAAAATTGTTATCATGTTTGGGGGACTTCACATAGAAAAGGCTGCACTTGGTTCCCTTGGAACACTACTGGAACACAGTGGCTGGACCAGTGCTATTGCTGAAACAGGGGTGGCCTCATCTGGTACAGCTGAGTCATTCCTGACTGTGTCAAGTATCACCAGGACAAGATTGGCCCACCAGATCACAGCATGCAGCCTGTATAAACTGAAGAAAGAAGCCTACCAAGACTACTGCTCTGAGGAGTCCGGCAGACCAACGCTGACCTTTGAAGACTGGTGTGATCAGCGGAGACCTCAGAGTCCACAGTTCCAGTTCTGGGATCTGGTTTTGGACATGGAGCTGGTCGGGCTCCTGTTGATACGCTCCTTCAGGGAAGGAAACTTCGACCTGTACCGTGAAGCACTCCCAGAACTGATCCCCTACTTCTTCGCGAATAACAATGTCAATTATGCTCGGTGGCTTTCAGTTCACTTCAGAGACATGATGTCTCTTGAGAAGCAGCATCAAGACGTAGCCAGAGAGTTTCACAAAGGAAACTTTGTTGTCCACAAGTCCAGAAGAGACTTCTCTGCCATGGCCATTGACCAAGCCCATGAACAGAACAACGCAGCCATCAAGGGTGATGGAGGAGCCATTGGACTAACAGAGGACCCAGGGGCACTTCGAAGATGGATGGTGGCTGGACCTGAAGTGAGCCATCTAGTATCTGTATATAAGGCCATTTCTGGTGTGAAAGATGCAACCATCAGCACCAAACACCATGAACAGACCTTAAGTGCCCAGACATATTTCCTTGAGAGGGTGGAGGCACTGTTCAGAGTGATAAAAGAGATGGGAAAACCCTTTCCAAGAAGAGTCTGCTGATTTGCTGGTGCTGGACACAAATAACATTGCAGATCCAGCACTAGCTGAACTGGTTGGTAGTCATCACGAGAGAGGCAAGGAGAAGTTCCAGTCATTTATGGAGGCCTTGGAGAATGAAGAAGAATACACATTCTATAAGCCAATCAAGAAGAACAAGGCTTCTTTCTTCAAGCACGAGCAGGCAGCCAGCAGCTCCAAGGAGAAAGTGCTTAAAGATGACTGTCACTTGTTCTCCCGGCTCTTCATCTCCTGCCAAAACAGACAGTGTGACTTGCAAGAATTCTTCAAGCATGAGAACCAGTCAGCACCTGCATCTCTCAGTGACAATGGCAGGCTTCGTATGTGCCAGAAGTCACAGTTATCTGAAATTCTTCAGGCACTGGTGACATTGCCTGACAGCGAACCAGAGGGAGACACCATCATCATTGATGGATCAGCGCTCATCAATTTCCTGCCTCCACACAGCCCAAAGACTTTCGATGACTATGCAAAAGAAGACATCCTTCCAAAAGTGGAATCCTTTGGCACCAAATTCAAGCGAGTCGATGTCATCTTTGATGTGTACAAGAAGTCTAGTCTGAAATCTGAAACCAGTTCAAAAAGAGGTCAGGGGATCAGAAGAAGAGTGACTGGAACCAGCAAGACCCCAACAAACTGGAGAAGCTTTCTGCGGGATGACAAAAAAAAAACTGAGCTCTTCCACTTTCTCGCAGAGAAAATATGTCAGGCTGAAACCACAAGTATGGTCATCGTGACAAAAGGAGATGTCATCAGCAACAAAAACAAATCCCTCGATGCTGTGGCCCCATGCTGTCATGAAGAAGCTGATACCCGTATATTTGTACATGGCAGAGATGCAACTGTAGAGGGTAGCAAGTCACTTGTCATCAAAGCCAATGACACTGACATGCTCGTCATAGCAGTGTCTAAGCTGCCATCCCTGCAGAGGCTTTGTCTTCAAAAAATGTGGATTGCCTTTGGGCAGGGAGCCAATGCTCGATGGATACCAGTCCATGAGGTAGTTTCTGCAATAGGACCTGAGAAGCCAGTGGGATCCTGTATTTCCATGCATTCACGGGTTGTGACGCGGTCTCGTCTTTCCATGGGAAGGGAAAGAAATCTGCATGGCTGACTTGGGAAGTCTGTGATGAGGTTTCTGAAACCTTTACAAAACTCAGCCACTGCCCAACAGAGGTTTCTGAGGATGACCTGCCGAAGGTGGAGAATTTTGTTGTCCTCATGTATGACAGATCAAGTGCAGCCAAGGCAAGGCTGAATCTCTTTGCCCGTAAGCAGAGGTCCTATGATGCGATCCCACCAACCAGTGCAGCCCTCATGGAACACGCAAAACGTGCTGCTTACCAGGCTGGTATCATATGGGGTCAAGCAACAGTAACCAATCCAGAAGTCGTCAGTCCTGCCGACTGGGGATGGAATCGGAAGGGAGACATATGGCAGATATGTTGGACAACGCTTCCACCTATTGCAGCCAGCTGTCGGGAACTGACCGAGTGTTCCTGCAAGAAAGGCTGCAACCGGAGATGCAAATGCTTACGTTCAGGGCTCGCCTGCACTGCACTCTGCAGCTGTGTATTTGAGCTGTAGTGATACATATACCGTGGCCGGACGGATTGCCGACGGACATTATGCCGACGGACATTTGGCCGACGGACACTTCGCCGAACGGACATTTCGCCGACGGACATATGGCCGAACGGACATTTGGCCGAACGGACATATGGCCGAACGGACAATTCACCGAATGGACATTATACCGAACTGACATTTCACCAAAAAAATATTTTCTTAATTTTAATATATTTGTCCATGTTGTCATTATTTCATCTTTTCAAATCGAAACAATTTGGAAACAATCAACACTAATTGCACTGGTTGCCTCGAATGAGTTTCGCCGATTATCTTATTTCTTCGTATATGAAATGGCAAGTACATCGCCATGAATATATATATGTTTGAAAGGGCGGCTCTTAATGGCATTACAACATGCTTCCCAAACACAACTATTTATGGATGTTTTTTCCATTTCGGCCAGTGCTTGTGGAGACATATACAGAGCTTAGGACTACGACTTGGTATAACAATCCAAAACATGCGCTCATTATCAAGTCTCTTCAAGCTTTAGCATTTGTGCCAGTCGCTGATGTTTCGGAAAGCTTCAATGAATTAGTCTCCTCACTAGATCATGAAACCGATGAACTTCTATCAGAGTTTCTTGGCTATTTCGAAGCGACATGGATTGGTGTTATACAGCGTGGAAGACGCAGACGACCTGCATTTGAAATCACAATGTGGAACACGTTAGAGAGAATGACACAAGACCTTCCACGGACAACAAACTCTAGAAGGATGGCACAGAGGGTTTGAACAGAGAATGGCAATCACCCACCTCACCATTTGCCGTCTAGTTTCAAAATTAAGAAAAGAGCAGTCGGACTGGGAGCTGACAATTGAGATGGTCGCAGCAGGAGTGGACATGAGAAACCCGAAGAAGAAGTATCAATTATTAAACACTAGACTGAAATCAGTCGTTAAGGAATATGACAATTATAATTGAATACACTTTCTGAGAGCTATTGCCCACAACCTTTGAATCCCACATTTCAGAATGCGATTATCTTTAAGCAAATGACTTTATGAATAATTTTAACCTTGTAATAAATATTTTTTATTGTGTACTGATATAATCTTTTATAATACTTTGTTTACCCTCTAAAATGTATATATTAGATATAACATCAAAATTATAATATCAAATATTACCTTATTACTGATATATTATCAATAATATCAATATCCAGGAAATTAAAAAAATATATAAATATAAAAACACATTAAAAGGAACATCAGCATGGCTAAAAGATTCGAAGTAACCAGTGCAATTAGTTCGGAAAACAATGACAACAAGCAACAAAAAACTACACGATGACTAAGAAAAAATATATTAATAAGTATTAAAATAATGGAAATATTTGGTCGGTGAAATGTCCGTTCGGTATAATGTCCGTTCGGTGAATTGTCCGTTCGGCCATATGTCCGTTCGGCGAAATGTCCGTTCGGCCAAATGTCCGTTCGGCCATATGTACGTCGGCGAAATGTCCGTTCGGCGAAGTGTCCGTCGGCCAAATGTCCGTCGGCATAATGTCCATCGGTAATCCTTCCGGGAACCACATATACATATGTATATTTAATGTTTATATTGTGTATATAAAGTATTCTTACAGTATCTTAAAGTAGATCCTCTGGAAAAAGGCAAACTAGGCCTGTGTATCCAGCTCAGTACCAGTACTTGCACTGCTGTGGTCGTTCGCGGTGTTGGCGGCGGCGGTAGCAGACGCAACATTTTTAGTATTCTGTATTTTTGCTTTATAATCAAACTTCAAATCTTGTCTTCCCCCTGCTTTATCAAGATTACTTTCAAACTCCCTTATTGATTCGGAATCGACTACATACTGGGGCAGTGCGTTCCACTCATTTACCACTCTATCACAAAATGAGTTCTTTGCCTTCTCAAGCCTATTTCTTTCTTTGTAAATTTTCTTTGAGTGTCCTCTCGTTCTTGTTCCCTCCCGCATCAGGAAGATACCTTCACACACATCCTCATCATACTTTCCTGACACTATCTTAAAAGTCTCTATCATATCCCCTCTCTTTCTCCTATATGCCAGTGTCGGAAGCCCCAGTGTCCTCAACCTCTGCTCATAGCCCGCGTTCTTCAACGTTGGTACTAGTATGTTGGTTTTAGGAGTTGGTATTAGGAGTATTATTTGATGTGTTATGTTGTTATTTTATATAAAGTGTTAATTTTCTACCATTTACAGTATCTAGGGTTCGATCACCCACGAGGACCACATTGATTTAATTTCATTGATTTATTTGACTAAATATATATTTGGTTGGTGGGTTAGAGAAGTTAAAAAACAAAAAAAAACAAAAAAAATGCTAGTGAAAGTAAAAAAAAAATAGATTCAGCATGCAAGAAAACATAGAAATCGACACCAAGATCATTCAAATCCATCAAGTACAGTACATGCATATCTATCTATCTATCTTTCTATTGCCTGACGCCGTGATCCCCGAAGGTGTGGCCACGAACGAACTGCCCCCATGCACCTCTGTCCCCAGTCAGTCGACGCCCCTCCCCCCAACCAGCACCGCCTTCGTTCATGTACTTCCTCACTCCATGCTGCCACCTCTCATTCGGTCTACCTCTCCCTCTCTGTCCCTCCACCTCTCTCTCGTACACCCTCTTAGTCATTCTCTCGCTTTCCATACGTTCCATATGGCCGCCGAACCATCTCAAGTTGTTCCTTTTCACACTTTCCAGCACATCTACCTCCACACCACACCATATCTATGCATATCTATGAGCAAAACCATTTTCGGCAGATGCATTCGGCGTCCATCTTGAAAAATGGTCGCCATCTTGGATTTTTGAATGGCACGTCAGGCAGATTTGCTAAGTAGACCCTTGGGAACCACCATGCCAAATTTGGTGCTTGTATCACATTTTGCACAAATTCTCTATTATCTACCCCGCTATATCAGCCCACCAAATTTTGTGAAAACCAGTTCCTTACTTTGTGAGCTGCCTACGCTGGCGTAGGAATATGCTCTACTGATCGCCTCATAAGCTGAGTGACTTTCTCTATGTCACAAATCCTATCTGCCCATCAAATTTGGTGAAAATCAGTTCATAACTTAGCCACCTACACAGGCAGAGGTATGTGCTCTACCTACCGCCTCTTAAATTGAATCACTTCTTCCTTGGTGCATATCCTATCTGCCCACAACATTTTATGAAAATCGGGCCATAACTTTGTGAGCTACACCTGTATCTTGTTTACAGACAGACAAACAAACGGAGGAGAAAACATAATATCCTCCAACTCCATTGACGGAGGTAAAGATAAATAATGGCTACACATGCCAGCCATTTGTTTGACAGTAGTGGCATTTGAATACACGATCGGAACCAATAAATGGACAGAATGTTTAAGGGAGCCCACCTCGCTTTGTTTCTCTTTCTCTCCCTCTCTCTTTGGCTTGTATCCATTCGGCCCCATTCAGCCTACTGTTTTAAGACGTTTACCCCATCCAGGTGTTAATATTTTCCTGGCGAGCGGTAGCGAGCCATCATATATATATTTTTGTTTTGACAGCAAGCTAAATTTGTACATTTTTCGTTAGAAACATTTCTCCGGCGAAGCCGGATTTCTCTATACAATGCTGGCTTGCTATCGCTCGCCAGGAAGAAATCGACACCTGGATGGGGATAAACGTCTTAAAACAGTTGGCTGAATGGGGCCGAATGGATGCAAGCCAGGGAAAGAGAGAAAAGGAGAGAAAGATAAAAAAAAAAAACGGTGACCCCCCTTAAATGATTATGTGCATGACAATGCTGGACACCCAAATAATCAGGCAGAAAGTTTGCCAAAATTTCAATTATATCAATATTTTCAACCTCCAACTCAAAGTGGTCACCTTATTCTTACAATACATTAATCGAGATTTGTTTTATGAGTTTTTAGGCTTTTCGTGGAATAGTAATGTACTTAAACTTATCAGCCTCGTTATTCGTTCTCGTATATGAATCATGAACAGTTTTCTTTGGCTGACAGTCTCTAATTTCCTTTTTCCACCATTTTGATTTATCATTACGGATTGAACGTCGGTTTTTTGTAGGTATGCAGCTGACTATGGCATTATTATTTAAATCTGTGAATGATTGCCATATTGCAATTATATCTATATCGTGGTTTATGAAGCTCCAATCTGATTTTTCAAGATTATCCCTGAGTTTGTGAAAATGTGCTTGCTTGAAGTTAGGTACATTTTTGTTACAAAAGTTAAATTGTATTGCTAGTAAATTTAATGAGAATACATTACGTATACTACGAGCATTTACAAGAAAATAGTTTGATGTACTTTAAATTTTTGTTGCAAAAATGAGGTACTGCATTGGTTTTGTTATGTATTATATTGACTGCTTCCAATCAACTATATACATTATTTGAATGGAAAACACTAACAGCATCATTTAGGATTTGACCACAATGAACCAAGCCTACTTGGTTCAAGTAGAAACCGTCTCCAGCAAACAGATGTGGTTGCTGGTAGAAGTCATCCCAGGCATTGACATAATCTATCCCTTCTTTCAAACATAGGGATTTTAATCTGACGTTCAAGCTGAAGGCCATGTCCCAGAATATACTTTACGTTTCAATCATGGGAAGAACACCGGAAATCATTATTTGGCTTGACTTGTCCTCAAATTGCTGGATCAATTTTTGGTACTTTTCACGGAGTTCTTCCTACCTTGATTGCTTTATGTCATTGGGTCCCTGCGTGAATAAGGTAGAGGGTTTTATTATTTACTAGATTTGATACCTCATCAATAGCAGCAGTGATATCATCCAGGCCCACACCAGGAATCCATAAAGGCTTCCTGCTCCTTGGCGACCTGCCACAAAACTCGATCAGGTGGCCTCGGGCCATAGAATCTCCTACGAGTCAGACTTCATTATAATAATTTTCACTGTCTGTTGTCCCCACAGGGTGACCGTGAGGGAGAGTGGAGGGTGTACATGAATGTGTTGTTCCCACAGGGTGACCGTGAGGGAGAGTGGAGGGTGTACATGAATGTGTTGTTCCCACAGGGTGACCGTGAGGGAGAGTGGAGGGTGTACATGAACGTGTTGTTCCCACAGGGTGACCGTGAGGGAGAGTGAAGGGTGTACATGAACGTGTTGTTCCCACAGGGTGACCGTGAGGGAGAGTGGAGGGTGTACATGAACGTGTTGTACTGGGGTGAGGGAGTCAGGTCCGTCACCACCTGGCGTCACCACAAGTTCACCTCTCAACTGGACCTGTTCCCTGACAAGTTGTCTGACCTCCGCAGTGCTGTCCTCAAGGTGAGCAATAGTACCTCAGCTGAACCTCTTCCCTGACAAGTTGTCTGACCTCCGTGGTGCTGTCCTCAAGGTGAGCAATAGTACCTCAGCTGAACCTCTTCCCTGACAAGTTGTCTGACCTCCGTGGTGCTGTCCTCAAGGTGAGCAATAATACCTCAGCTGGACCTCTTCCCTGACAAGTTGTCTGACCTCTGTGGTGCTGTCCTCAAGGTGAGCAATAGTACCTCAGCTGAACCTCTTCCCTGACAAGTTGTCTGACCTCCGTGGTGCTGTCCTCAAGGTGAGCAATAGTACCTCAGCTGAACCTCTTCCCTGACAAGTTGTCTGACCTCCGTGGTGCTGTCCTCAAGGTGAGCAATAATACCTCAGCTGGACCTCTTCCCTGACAAGTTGTCTGACCTCTGTGGTGCTGTCCTCAAGGTGAGCAATAGTACCTCAGCTGAACCTCTTCCCTGACAAGTTGTCTGACCTCCGTGGTGCTGTCCTCAAGGTGAGCAATAATACCTCAGCTGGACCTCTTCCCTGACAAGTTGTCTGACCTCTGTGGTGCTGTCCTCAAGGTGAGCAATAGTACCTCAGCTGAACCTCTTCCCTGACAAGTTGTCTGACCTCCGCGGTGCTGTCCTCAAGGTGAGCAATTGTACCTCAGCTGAACCTCTTCCCTGACAAGTTCTCTGACCTCTGTGGTGCTGTCCTCAAGTTGAGCAATAGTATCTCAGCTGGACCTCTTCCCTGACAAGTTGTCTGACCTTTGCGGTGCTGTCCTCAAAGTGAGCAATAGTACCTCAACTGAACCTCTTCCCTGACAAGTTGTCTGACCTCTGTGGTGCTGTCCTCAAGGTGAGCAATAATACCTCAGCTGGACCTCTTCCCTGACAAGTTGTCTGACCTACGCGGTGCTGTCCTCAAGGTGAGCAATAGTACCTCAGCTGGACCTCTTCCCTGACAAGTTGTCTGACCTCCTCGGTGCTGTCCTCAAGGTGAGCAATAGTACCTCAGCTGGACCTCTTCCCTGACTGACACATTATCTGAATTATCTAGTGCTGTCCTCAGGGTTAGCAGTATTATCTCGGCTGGACCTCTTCCCTGACAAGTTATCTGACTTCTGTGGTTCTGCTTGCAAGGTGAGTACTTACAAATAACTATATTGTACCCCAGACAAACTGTATTATCGATCTCAAGTAGTATAAACCACTTATTCTCGGATTTAAAGGCAACGAGGGGAAAGTATATGAAAGCTCCCATTCAATGAGTACATTTTGAGCCTCAGTTACCTTATTCTTAAGGTAATCATTAGCATCAACTTTGCCTGTATAAGGCAAGCAGTACTATTTGTGATATTGACTTTGTAAGTAATAGTTGGCAATCTGATACATTTCCCATCTTTAACACAATTATGAAAACACAATTAAAGAAATATATATAAAATTATATCATGTTCTAACAAAAGATTCAAGTAGATAATCGGCATAGAGTGTATGCAGTGTAGATCAGGAAGTTTTAATATTTGTATATAGAGACATTAGGATAATAAAGAGACTCTACAGAGTACATATGATAACACCCACAGTTTTCGCAGTGAATGCAAGGTTTATCATACCACCTTCACATTGTCAACACTTAAGTTCACATGGATTGGATACATGACTAAATAATTAGACGAACTAGAATATAATTGGACGATGATGCAGATCTTCTTAAATAATTCCTGTACACAGTTCCTGTATGTAAAGAGGGGCGGACTCTTAACCCCTTCTGTACCAACGAAGTCTTTTGTTTTTATTTTGACTACTACTAATCGATTTTATTCACTTTAGGAAGGATCTCTATCAATCATAAGGCTTCACACTATCTCACTCAACCCTTTTGGTACCACATATCTTTTTCAAACCGCACAATTGTCTCAATATAGCTAGAATAAAATTAAAAAGACATGTCCGGTAAAGAAGGGGTTAACGGTGATATAAGTATTATATCCTTTAGATACAAATGTTATAGCAAGATTATGGTTTATCATTAAACTCCTTGCGACATATATGACGCGATCGCGTCATATGGAACTTATAACCAAAAACTCATATGACGCGATCGCGTCATATGGACTTATCTCCATCTATCTATCTATCTATTGCCTGACGCCGTGATCCCCGAAGGGGTGGCCACGAACGAACCGCCCCCATGCACCTCTGTCCCCAGTCAGTCGACGCCCCTCCCCCCAACCAGCACCGCCTTCGTTCATGTAGTTCCTCACTCCATCCTTCCACCTCATATTCGGTCTACCTCTCCCCCTCTGTCCCTCCACCTCGCTCTCGTACACCCTCTTAGTCATTCTCTCGCTTTCCATACGTTCCATATGGCCGAACCATCTCAAGTTGTTCCTTTTCACACTTTCCAGCACATCTACCTCCACACCACACCTCCTTCTTACTTCCTCATTAGTCTGTCTATCCCTCCATGTAACTCCGCACGCACTCCTTAAGTAATTCATTTCCACTGCTCTCACTCTTGGTCTGAGTCTCTCAACCAACGTCCATGCTTCGCTTCCGTAAGTCAGTGTCGGGATTACCACACTGTCATGCAAGGACTTCTTCACTTCCATACTGACCACCCTATTTCTTGTTACTGCTTTTAGCGTTCCTACAACCCTCTTCCCCTGTTGTACCCTCTCCCGCACCTCTTCATCCATAGTCCCATCTTTACTCAACACACTGCCCAGATACTTAAAAGAGTTGACGATCTCCATAGCCTGACCGTTCAGCTTCACCTCACACTCTGTGACTTCACCCCTTTCGAAGACCATAACCTTGCTCTTCCCCGTATTTACCTTCAAATTCCGTTTTTCGCACACTGTTCCAAACTCATTTACCAGACCCTGCAACTCCCATATCTCCATGCCTCTCCAATAAGCTTATGACGCGATTTTGCGTCATATGAGCTCAGTAAGTCCGATAAGTTAGCTTACGATAAAACCGTTGGTGGCAACCTCAGCCTCCTCCGATAATTCTAACGGCCGCAGTGTTGTTGTGAGTGTAGTGCGAGGCAGTGGCAATGATCCCGGGGCTCCCGCCTCCTCGGACTTATTGGAACATAATATGTCTGAAGGAGTTAACGTTCATACATAGAAGTAGTGAGTATCCCATGACATTACTTGACACCTGAACCAAGAGTATGATCTTGAGACACCCTCTGACAGACACATGTTGATATATGTATGTATGTTCATGACCAGTTATACTTGCAATTGCTTTCATAATGTTACACTTTGTAGCTTTCCTCAGCTTAGGAGCCGCCTTAGGTATTGGATTAACAGATGCGAGAAAGTGTTCTCCGAGTGTAGAAAAGTGTGAAAGGCAGAAGGATGTAGAAAAGTAAAGAGTGACAGACTGTCCAGTATGTTATTTTGATAAAGGATTTGTTTGCAAAATATCAGCTTAAGCAGTAAACTAAACTGCTTTTCTACGTTTGCACTAAATATCCAAATATTGTTATTATTTATGCAGGGGAAATGCATTTCATATATAATCCTCATGTGTAGATGATTACACTAGTAAAATTGGTAACCATGTATTTTATTCAAAGTTATCATTTAATGGTTAGTTCGTTCAAAAGAACAACCTAATAGACTTATATTTAAAAATAAATAAATTAATAAATAATCTAAGAAATATCTAAAACTTGCTTAATTCAGATTATGGTATATCATTATCAATATTATTATACGCATTTTCTTTTACGAAGAGGCCTCTTTCACCCCAAAATGTCTAAGCAATTTTTTGCTTAAGGCTTTCGGAGAATTGGTGATTTTCTATTTATCTATATATCTATTGCCGGACGCAGTGATCCCCGAAGGGGTGGAAACGAACGAATCGCCCCCATGGACCCCTTTTCCCAGTCAGTTGGCGCCTCTCCTCCCATCCAGCACCACTTTCACGCATATACTTCTTAACTCCATCCTTCCACCTCTCTCTCGGTTTAATCTCCCTCTTTGTCCTTCCATCTTACTTTGGTACACTCTCTTAGTGATTCTCTCGCTTCCCATACATTCCACATGGACGAACCAGCTCATGGTGTTCCTTTTCACACTTTCCATCACATCTACATCCACACCACACTGCTCTTGTACTTCCTCATTCGTCTGTCTATCCCTCCATGTAACTCCACGTGCACTTCTCAGGTACCGGTAGCTCATTTACACCTTTCTCACTTTTAGTTTGTGTATCTCCAACAACGTCCATGCTTCACTCCCTTATGTCAAATTATCGGGATTACCACACTAACATGCAAGGACTTCTTTACTTCCATGCTGACCAACCTATTTCTTGTTACTGCTTGAAGCGTACAGCGTTCCTACAAACCTCTTCCCCTGTTGCACCCTCTCCCGCACTTCTTCATCCATACTCCCATCTTTACTCAACACATTGATAAAATACTTAAATGAGCTGACATTCTCCATAGCCTTGCTCTTCCCCGCATTTACCTTCAGATTCCGTTTTTCACACTGTTCCAAATATATTTACCAGACACTGCAACTCCCCTTCACTATCGCTCATCAGAACTTTATCGTCGGTATACAGCAGTCGAGGCAACTTCGACTTGTTTCTTTTCCTTATCAGCGGTACACCAACATCCACTGCTCTTCCTTGTATTTCTTTCATGACTCCATCCATATATATTTTGAACAACTATGGGGACATCACACACCATTGCTTTAACCCAACATTCAGATAAAAAAACTCGCTCTTTTATTCTCCACACGTACTGACGCCTTTGCACCCTCATACATGCTTTTCACTGCTTTCAGCAACATGCCATTTACTCCGTATATTCTAAGTACTTTCCACATACCTTCTCTGTCAACTCTTTCATAGGCATTCTCCAAGTCCATAAAGGCAGCATGCAACTTTTGTCCCTTCTCCAGATTGTGTATGCCCCTTCATTATAAGTAGGCCAGACATTGTGACAAATAACCCCTGCAATTAAACAAGGGCTAAAGCAAATGAGCTATACACAACTATTCCCTTGCTAACTTTTTTCCCAAATGGTAAAAATTATCGCTTACTCTGGCCTGTTTTTAGTTATAAGGGTTAGTGGTCACGATTTCTGGCCTAATTGTAATTAATAGACTATATTTTTAATAATACCTTTGCCTTTAAGAAAGTACCCATACTAATAATATAAAATTGGCATATCTATTTATCGATCTAAATAATCATAGCAATGTATTATATTCAATAATTGTTTGTTACTAACATGAATGTCAATACTTTGACTTCCTAGTGAGGTATTAAGATATATGTATAGTGGGAATATTCCTTATAGTCTGGTTTGTTTATGATATATTCAGATGGTGAGAAATTGACTTGCTCTCCTTAATTAATCAACTATTTACAACACTTGTTTTAACCAAATATGTTGCTAATTGGGAAAACTTTCCATTATAATGAATCAATGATAGAGCAGTTTCATATTTGTCCAATACTAATAGAAAAATTAGCTGCTAATACAGAAAAATTTCGCCAGGTTAAAACATAAAATTGAGAATAGAATCATTTATGACTAATTTGTATTGCCTTTACTTTGAAGGTGTCGACATTCGAGTATGCCCCCAGCATCATGTACTACAAGAGTGAGAATGGGTCGCTGCTCTTCCGGTACGGGGAGGACATCGCGCTCACAGATTTACTGGCATCTGTTCTTAACTTCACTGCAGACTACGCTGAACCTGCTGATGGTACAACAAAACCCGGTGTCACACGAGCAACTTTATCGGCTACTTGTATCAGAGCCTTGAATCCACTACACAAGTTTATCGGCTACTTGTATCGGAGCCTTGAATCCACTACATAAGTTTATCGGCTACTTGTATCGGAGCCTTGAATCCACTACATAAGTTTATCGGCTACTTGTATCAGAGCCTTGAATCCATTACACAAGTTTATCGTCTACTTGTATCGGAGACTTAAATCCACTACACGTTGAAATAGCAATATGATTAATTTTGGAGAAGGCCTATGACAGAGTGGATAGAGAAGGTTTGTGGAAAGTACTTAGAATATACGGAGTAGAGGGCAAGTTGCTGAAAGCAGTGAAGAGCATGTATGAGGGTGCAAAGGCGGCAGTACGTGTGGAGAGTGAGCAGAGCGAGTTCTTTGACCTGAATGTTGGTTTGAAACAGGGGTGTGTGATGTCCCCGTGGTTGTTTACTGTATATATGGATGGAGTCATGAAAGAAATACTATCAAGAGCAGTGAATGTTGGTGTATCGCTGAAAAGGGAGGGAATTGAGTGGAAGCTACCTATACTGCTGTTTGCGGATGATACAGTTCTGATGAGTGATAATGAATGGGAGTTGCAGGGTCTGGTAAATGAGTTTGGAACAGTGTGCAAAAAACGGAATTTGAAGGTAAATACGGGGAAGAGCAAGGTTATGGTCTTCGAAAGGGGTGAAGTCACAGAGTGTGAGGTGAAGCTGAACGGTCAGGCTATGGAGATCGTCAACTCTTTTAAGTATCTGGGCAGTGTGTTGAGTAAAGATGGGACTATGGATGAAGAGGTGCGGGAGAGGGTACAACAGGGGAAGAGGGTTGTAGGAACGCTAAAAGCAGTAACAAGAAATAGGGTGGTCAGTATGGAAGTGAAGAAGTCCTTGCATGACAGTGTGGTAATCCCGACACTGACTTACGGAAGCGAAGCATGGACGTTGGTTGAGAGACTCAGACCAAGAGTGAGAGCAGTGGAAATGAATTACTTAAGGAGTGCGTGCGGAGTTACATGGAGGGATAGACAGACTAATGAGGAAGTAAGAAGGAGGTGTGGTGTGGAGGTAGATGTGCTGGAAAGTGTGAAAATGAACAACTTGAGATGGTTCGGCCATATGGAACGTATGGAAAGCGAGAGAATGACTAAGAGGGTGTACGAGAGCGAGGTGGAGGGACAGAGGGGGAGAGGTAGACCGAATATGAGGTGGAAGGATGGAGTGAGGAACTACATGAACGAAGGCGGTGCTGGTTGGGGGGAGGGGCGTCGACTGACTGGGGACAGAGGTGCATGGGGGCGGTTCGTTCGTGGCCACCCCTTCGGGGATCACGGCGTCAGGCAATAGATAGATAGATAGATAGATTAATTTTTGTCATATATTCATATAAATAAAACCTCTAAGTTACAAAGTACACTTTTACCAAGGCAATTGCAGATGGCAGACTTTGCTTTGACTGTTCTGTCGGAGACTGCCACAATATAAGGTTTGGGGCTCACCCATTCAGTACTAGCGACGACAGAGCGCCGTCAGTAGATAAATCACTACCCAGCCCCAGCGACGGCAGAGTCGTCAGTAATATAAGATCCTTGTAAGTGCCAGTATCAGGCAGTGCCTGGTACTACGACCGTTTGAGCACTGCTCTAGTTTTGGCAACACTTATTAGCTTATATCCAATCCTCTCCAGGCTGGGAGAGGCAGTATTCCTCCATCTTTTATGGTGGGAGGTTGTTATATCTTACCATTTTGGCCACATTGCTTGGGATGGGGGGGGGGACTTTTATGGTAGTACCCTACGGTACAGTAGGGGTTAAGACAATCACTACTACTGTCACCATCATCACTACTACTATCACCATTATCACTACTATTATCACCATCATCACTACTATTATCACCATCATCACTACTACTATCAGTACTAGTATCAGTGAAGTGATGCGCACAAGCCGACTTGGTTGGTTTGGACATGTGGAGAGAATGGATGATCAGAACTGGGTGAAGAAATGCCGGACTGTGAACTTGGGGGGAGCTGCGCGTAGGGGTAGGGGTGGACCTAGAATGACGTAGGCTAGTGTACTCCGGTCCGATCTCAAAATAAAGAACTTGACAACAGAGGCAGCCCTTGACAGGGCTGCCTGGAAAGCTGCCATTTAGGACGTGAGACTGTAACCACAGTCTCTGTGGACAAACGGTCTTTAACCCTTAATTAGCGGCGAGCAACATAAGTCGAGTTAAATAAAGCTGGACTATGTGGCGGCGCTCGACATAGGTCGTGTGGCAATTTCAGCACGTAATGTTGCTGAGAGAGAGAGACAAGTGGTGGCAGGAGAGTAGCGAGCGTATGACTGCTCCAGACCACCGCGGCGAACCTACTGACACGAATCCCACCTCCTCCCTCCCTCTCTCACTCGCTATATACGGAATTGTATGGGGAAAGTGCCTAATTACATGCTTTTTGCACTCGCGTTGCACGGTTATTGCAAGAAAACTAGCCATCATAAAAGGATCGTTATGGTGTCATTCGAAAGCTCTGTTTATGCCCTTTCAGGGATAGATACTTGTTTTACGTTCTGGGTCTTATTTAGGCATGAAAATGATCACGTAAACAGCCCTATTTTGGCTAAAAACACCCCGCTGGGCGGTACATATAAATAAACTGCATAGGCCGCTCGTAAGGTGTTAAACTTGTATGTACAGTATGTATGTATGTACTACTATCATTATCACTACTTCTATCCCCATCACCATTACTACAATGACCATCATCGCTACTACTTTCACCATCATCACTACTACTGTCACCATTATCCCTACTATTATTACCATCATCAATACTACTATCAGCATTATTACTACTATTGTCACTACTACTGTCACCATCATCATTACTACTGTCAGCAGTATCATTACTAGTGTCACCATCATTAGTAATATCACCATCATCACTACTACTATTATAGCCACAGATCATCACTACACACCATCATCATCACTGCTGTGATGTGAGTAGCTCGTAGGGATGCACAAACACACACACACACACACACATATACGCACACACACACACAATTATAATACTACGCTACCCCTACGGGGGGTTATGTAATTAAAGCGAACATTGGAAAAATTATAGACTCGATTTAACCCCTTCTGTACCGGCTACATATTTTCAGTTTTATTTTATCTATATGTAGATGAATTTGTGAAGTTTCAGAAGAATCTATGGTAGTAAAAAGGGTTAAGTGACATACTTGAAATCCTGTTAATTGCCAGAGATCCCTCCTAAGCTTAATATAATCGATTAGAAGTAGCAACAATACATTAATAAGACATCGCCAGTACAGAAGGGGTTAAGCTACATTATGTCTCAAATACTGTGGCTCCGATACATTCCCTGCTAAGGTGCTCTGTGACACCGGCTAAATATATTGATTATTAGCGTCAATATAATGTGTAATACAAAAATACGTATACTATTTATAATCATTACCATAATATCAAAGATTTAGCGATCATGTATAACAATTAGGGCTCACTCTGATTTTATGTATGAAATGAAAAATAATATGATTAAATAACACGTGAGGTTTCTTATGCAATACATAATTTATATGATCAATAGGGATTAAATACCAAACTTTTCTTGCAAGATAATCCATATAAAACACACGTCACCTCTTCCTCTGACAAGCTGAACTCTTTACTCAAACTTTCGCAGAAAACTCCACTTTGCATGATTCCGGTGCTACTCCTCCTCTCCACCCCCTTCTCACTTACTTATGACTAATATCATAATCTCTTCAAAGGATGTACTCTCTACTCTCTTTGGGCTTAATTCTTAGCAGGAGTGTGGACCCGATGGTGTTCCTCCTATTGTATTAAAGAACTTTTCTTCCGTGGAGACTCCCTGCCTAGGAAAACTATTTTGTCTCTGTCTAACCTCTAACATCTTTCCTTCTTGTTGGAAGTTTGCTCTTATTCAACCTGTCCCAAAGAAGTGTGACCGCTCTCAATCCTCCAATTATCGTCCAATTACTCTCAATTTGTGCATCTCTAAAGTTTTTGAAACTATTCTAAATTTAAAATTTCTTAAGCATTTATCTTCCCATAATTTACTTTCAGATCGCCAGTATAGTTTTCTTAAATTAAGGGCCGCTCTACTGGTGATCTTTTTGCTTATCTTACTCATTCTTGGTCATCCTCCTTTCGGGACTTCGGTGAGACTTTTTCTATTGCGCTAGGCATGTCGAAAGCCTTCGATAGAGTTTGGGATAAATCTCTGATATCCAAACTACCCTCCTTCTGTTTCTATCCCTCTAGCTGTGCCTTTGTCTTTAATTTCCTTTCAGACCACTCCATAGCTACAGTTGTGGACGGCCATCGCTCACTCATTGAACCTATCTATTCCGGTGTGCCTCAGGGTTCTGTCCTGTCTCCAATTATCTTTATATTATATATTAATATTCTCCTCAACTGTACTTCTAATCCTATCCACTTATATGCTGATGACTCTACCTTACACTATTCAACTAGTTTTTCACATCAACCCATCATGTAATCACTCCAAAACTCACTCAACACTGTACGCCTATCTTCTGATCTATCAATTATTTCTGATGGGGGCAGAGAAAATCTTGTTAGTTTTAATGCCTCCAAGACCCAATTTCTCCCTCTATCCCTCCATCACAATCTTCCGCAAGACTATCAATTATTCTTCAACAATACACAAATCAACCCTTCAACTTCCCTTAATATTCCAGGAGTCTTTGCCATCCAAGCTTTCTTGGAAAAATCATATAACCACCCATGATAAAACAGCTTCCCAAAAGTTAGGTGTGCTCAACCGCCTCTGTGGGTTCTTCACCCCACACAGCTTTTTGCTCTGTATTGGGGCACAGTGCGCCCCTGTATTGAGTATTGTTAGCAAGTGTGGGGAGGCTCCACCCATACCTCACTTTTCTAAGGAGTAGATTCAAAAGCATTTTGTCTTATCAACTCAAATTATCTTTCTAATTCCCTACAATATCTCTCTTCATGCCTCTATGTTGCATCTGTCTCATTCTTCTGCTGCTATTACAATAATCAGTGTTCTTCAGAGATTTATCAGTGTATACCTCCTCCCTTACAGAGAGTGAGGGACACCCTCAACACACTCCCATGTCTATTCTGTCCAACTCTCTAACCGAAGAGTGAACCAATTTTCCCAGTCTTTCTTCTACTCAACAAGTAAGCTTTGGAACTCTCTCCCTCAATCTGCCTTTCCCTCATCCTATTACTTAAATTGTTTCAAGCTTCGTGTGTCCAGACATTTTGACTCTAACGTACCTTGTACTTTACTCAAGTTTGGGGGAGACACTTGTTACAGGCAACATTGCCTTTTGTCTCCTTCATACAAATGGAAATATAAAAAGTAATCCCTTGCTATATACACTGAAACATGGGTCCTACGACTTGGTATGGTAATACCTTTCCCTCTGTAAGATTTCCATTCTCCTATATATATGGGAAAAGGTTGGTTAGCTTTTATCACGCCATGGTCGAATGGGTGGGATGTCATTTTGATTGTTTACGGTTCGAATCCTGGCTGATGCCTAAGCATTTCTTCATGTAACTCACGCTCATGTAACTACTGCCTGTTCTGCCTCCTGTCTAATGATCTGATATTCTAGACAATAGGGGGAATGGAACTCCTCTCCTCTTCCTATGTATTTTTTTTTCTAACCTCTTCTCTCACATTTTCTCTCTTCTTTTCTTTTCCACTTCCTTTGATGCTTCCTGTAATTATAACCCATTCCTCGAAAAATTGCTTCTTTTCCCCCGTTTCCTCTTACCAGTAACTTCTTTTCCTTCTCTTTTAGTTTCTTCTGTCATGTCCTCTTCTCTCCTTTACTCTTCCTTTCCTGTTTCATATATACTGATCTGTTCTTCCAAGTAACCGGTGGGGATGGCATGTGAACCAGACGATTTGGTCAGGTATGTTGGGCAGCTGTACGGGGACGAGGCGGACGTCGGCTGGCTAGCTTCTATAGGGTCGAGGCGTTAAACTAAACAGCGTCCTTTATTTCTTTATCTTACTATTTCAATTGCTATTTTTTTCCATTTTTCCCTTTCCCCTCCTTTCCTCGTTTTCCAATCATTCCTTGTCCTATTTCTTTCTGTCTTGTATAATAAGCGATATATTCAGGTAATCATTGGGTGTCACTCGCAGATATTATTTTCTTCAAATATATTTTGATCTTCCTGTTGCATTTCTTGATATATTATTAATATCTTGTCTTCTCTATTTTCATGTATTCCATTCATTCCTTTCCAGTTGTTTCCTCCTGTATAATTTCCTGGTCTTCTTGCAGGTAAGTCGTGGGGTTGGCAAGTGAACCAGACAACGTGGCTGGGCATGCTTGGTGAGCTCTACAGGGACGAGGCGGACATCGGACTGGCCAACCTATTCATGACCATTAACAGGGTCGAGGTGCTAGACTACAGTGCACCCTTCAGCGATGAGGTATAGTCATTATCAAGAGTTTACCGACCCTCTTGCTCATAAACTAATCGGGCTACGACACAATTCATAATTACTGGCTCTGTCACTCATAATATTCACAAGATGTATTAAAGCCTTAATGCATCTGCAGTGAAAGATATTCAGTGTCTGAATTTGAACTCTATAGGGTCTACATATAACTAAGTCATATAATCGTATGGATATACTTTTCACATGTTCTCAGATCCAAAAAGCAACGAAGGCTAGACCGATGTTGGTGTGTACTGTATTACCCGATTTATTGAACAAGTAAAGATATTTAAATTGATTGACAATTTTGATAGTATCACCATTCATTTGGAATTGCGGTTTTTTGTGGTGGAACTGTTGACTGGAAGACGTTTTCAATGTTTTTAGGGTGTTAATTGCAGTTCCAGTGAGTGGTATGTCCTAAAAAAATAATTCAATATGTAATGCATGTGGATTGTGTGCCAGTATTTCAGATCTAAGACCTGGGTCATTTAGACCTTTGTGTATGCTTCTAGGATTTAGGAAATATTTTCTCTTTGCCGGGGGTAATGCTTCAGCTGCTACCACAGATTTGAGTCGCAATTATTTTTAGAGATTCTTTATTGTTTGCATATTTCCATTCTTCGAGGATTTCTGTAGTTCATATCAAAAGCATGGGGTCATGCAGGCGTTGATTTAGACGAGGTCCTCAGTATTTGTACAACTTATGTCAGCAGGATTTCCATCCGGTTCATGAAATGTGTTGTTTGTGATTTCGTTACTGCAGTACAAAAAAAAAAATGCAGTATAAAAGAGGAGATAAATATAGGTTATGTAGGGTGGTAGGTTGTCCAATACTCTAGGTGTTTTGGGGGTTTCCTGATTTAGAAATGTTCTTTAGTGTTCATTGCATCTTTCTATAATTTTGTGATAGTAGAAAGCTTGGTTCAGTCTAGAAGTCTTTCTTATGAGATATCTCTTCTTTGCAGGTTGTACATGGACTTCAATGATTCGTAATAGCCATGAGTATCACTAGCAACAACACAGTCTTGAGCTTGTCACAGCTTTTGTATTTACTTGTCTTTTTCGACAGGTTGTCCATGTTTTGAATCAACTGTTCAATATTATAGCCAGTTCTTCAAAGTTTGTGAGAGATTATTTGAAAATATTGCACCATGAGCTATTTTCGGCTTGGAGAAGTTCAAAGGAATTGGAGAGGTTATCATCACACCAGTTCTAGTTTTGCCTCCTCGAAAAGCTCGGAGTTTTTGTAATTATGTGAATTCACAGGGCAAAGATAATGTACTGTTTCGGGTTATTCCTTTATTGGTTAAAGCATGGAACAGGAAAGTGGCTTGGTGATCTCAGAGGCTATGTTTCACCATAGGTCGCGGGACATGGCACCCATCAAGCTGACAAGTCTCACGGGTGTGGCAGGCAGAGATTCAAACAGAAACATTGCCCTGGGTGATGAAAGTGGCATTGGGAACCTCACAGGTGATAATGATGTATCGAAAATACAGAGCTGGGCTATCCCTTGAACAACCAATCGGTAACTTAATTAATTCTGCTGGCACTAGTGTTTGTAGAAATTGTATATATTCTGGTGCAACACACAAGGTCTGGCTCACAGGTGAACACAATCACTGCGGGCCCTTTTATATGGCACTCTCTGCGGGGTATTTTCGCAGCTTTTTGCTCAATATATATCATCCTAGCGTGGTATCCGTAGCACTGAGCGAATTCAAACAAGTTCCAATGGAAAACTTAGGTTGAGTTCTTGCAATGAAAGTCTATTTACTTAATTCATAGCCCTTATGGCTTTGAGAATATCGACCAAAACTTCCTAGTTTGCCGCGCCATCTGGGGCTGGTACGGGGCCCCATACGTAGTTTATAATCCCTTCGTCAAAATTTTTTACACTCGCAATAACCCAATGAAATAAACGAATAGCTTATCAAGTTTTATGTTTAGACGACAGTACGAGCTATAGCCTGTCATAATTATGGAATGATCCTCACATTTGTACCTGGTATATAGCTGTCGTAAATCTACATGGAGTTAGACCTGTTCTTGGTTGAATTTCTGCTTCCCAATCACCTCCTTAGATGCATAAGGTGTTGATATTCGGTGTGAGCGTCCTGGGTTCGAATCCACGGACTGCCACATGTGTTTGTAATATTTCGATTTTAGGAGTAGAGTTGGTTGTTGGATAGAACATAATAATTGATATTGGTTCAGGAGTAATTTATCGAGAGGCCTTCCCTAGTGGTTAAGGCCCCATTAATTGCTCTTTCCATTCACATATGCATAGCCTACGTGAGTTGCAGTTGGGATGTGTGTACATGCTTAGATTGATATGCAGGATTCGAAGTTGCATAATAAATCGTAGGCAGTGTCCACCATTCTTTTAACTGCCTTCGTGGTGTAATGCATAAGGTGTTGATATTCGGTGTGAGCGTCCTGGGTTCGAATCCACGGACTGCCACATGTGTTTTTAATATTTCATTAATCGATTTTAGGAGTAGAGTTGGTTGTTGGATAGAACATAATAATATATACACTCTCTCACAAACTAGGCCTGTAGCACACTTGATAATGCTATAGGAGTTAAGAATAGAAGCATTATTTAATTTGGCAACAAGCGGAGCGGGACGGTACTACCAAAATCAGCCGGTAATACCAAAACATAAGAGTACATCAACCACAGCAAGAATAATTTCTACTAACATGCATGGGTACGTCAGAGGCAGCGAAAGAGTTAAGGCTGTGGCAGATGTTTCATTTGGTAATATGGAAGAACTAGTAAAGTACATGGCATTGCTGTTTGTTAAAGCATCTGGGGCTAGAGAGTTAACTGCTAATGCTCTTCAGGATGTGGCTGGTCCAAGGCACGTTGTTTCTGGGGGCCCTACTTGCCCAGAGTCATGGTCAGGGTTTTATAAAATGGCTTTAGCAATAGTGATGCTATTATTTATAAGAAAGTGTTTACTGCAAGTAGTCCTAGCTTGAGCTCTATGGCAGTGAAGTGCGGCATATAGGGCATGCATGAGGAATAAATATGAGGACCACAAAGCTGAATCTATTATTTAACCTGAGGACCGTGGCAAGCTACACTTGAAGCATGGTAATAAACATGTACAAAGAACGCGCTGGTGGTGGAAAATTGAGTGACATTGGACTAAATGGCATCTCTTCATACTACCACATGCTTTGCTTATACCTCCCTCTATCTCCCTTCCTACCGCTCTCTACTCCCCCCTCCTTCCTCCCTCCCCCATTCCCTGCACTACCTCCTTCTCCCTCAAATACCTTCCTCCTCCATGCATGTACCACCATCCCTCCCTCACACACTGTGTGAGTGGCTTGAGACTATTATTGCCAATTTAGCTACTTTTCCGCTATATCTAGAGGTATTTACCTCAATCTAGAGGCAAATCTTTACATCTAGCGACATGAATTCTACCGATGCTCTGTATATTAGAGCCACTTTAGAGAGATATTGTAGAAGTTGTGCCGTTTTTCTACCTATTTTCGGCATTTATTTGCTATCTAGCGGACTTGATTTGGTAACCCTGCCTGAGACATACCTTCAGTTTGCCTTGAGGCAGCAGGCAGAGTGGGAATGTGTCTCTCTTCATGGGAAACCAGCCAGCCTAAAACTGGTCTGTACATTGGAATGTACATTTTGGGGTTGTTCATTCTTTACTTATGTTTTGTTTTTGAAGAATATACACATGTGGGGGCAATAATATTGCTTTACACAGTATATATAACGATTCAATTATAAAATTACCTCTCCGTAGCCCCAAACATGCCACATAGCACATGTACCCCTGCATATCCCTCACATGTTTCTTAGGTTATTAACATATCATTTTCTAGAACTGCTTTATTTACTTTAATCTTGAAGTCTTAACAATAATCTTTTGCTGTAAACCAGTGATTATATTTATAGCAAGTTGTGGATTTCTGGGATACTGATGGCTTTGGTGTTAATGCAACTAGGGTCTTTGCTGCGATGTTAGGGGCAGATAACTCTACAAAATTTGGATCTTATTAACCGGTGATCCAATTTGTAGTCTGTACCTCTCACGGATCTAGTCATTATCACCTCCATTACATCTTCCTGGTGAATGATTACGTGACCAAGGTAGTGCAGGTGAGGTGATTAACCCCCTCCGACTCATATGACGCGGTCGCGTCATATGGCGGTTCCGCCCAACTACTCATATGACGCGATCGCGTCATATGAACCTATCTTAACCCTCTCACGACCAAATGACGCAGAGGTTGCCAGATTAGCAATAAGAAATAGAGTTCTGTCACTCTTATAATTACCTCTCCAAAATTAGTTTTCTGCCCACAGCTAACTCAAAGACAACTGCTGAGGTTAAAGTAAATAAACTAAAGGTTTCTAAATACCCCTGATGGTAACAAAGGATTTAAAGTATCCCTAATAGGCTCAAAATTGCTTCAAGAACGTGAGAGGGTTTATATCTCTCTAAGTTATATGACGCTCTAGCGTCATTTAGGCCTCAGTAAGTTAGGTAAGTTAGATCAGAATCTGTCGAATGGTAAGTTCCTCCGACTTCTAACAGTCCCTCAGTGAGATTTTGACTATTGTGGGGATAATACCGTCGGTCCGCCTCCTCGTCAGTAAGTTAACTATTTCAGTCTGAGGGGGTTAAGAATGTTTCAATGAATTGTTCTATTTGGTATTCAAATAGAACTGCATAATAGGAGCAGTGTTTCTTGCAGATCAAACAGGGGAGGTGTGGTGGAGTGGTCATGCCACTGGATTGGTAATCCAATGGACCCGGGTTCAAATCCCGATATGTCAATGGGAAGATATTATTGGGATTGAATTTTTGCTGTACCTAGTATCAGTGCATTACCACAAAGCCCACCGAAATGCCAAAAAAATACCCTCATTGTTCCCTGATTAAATAATACTGTATGAATATTCCCATATTCAAAATATGTTACAGGGAGACATTGCCTAGTGAGTTCACTGCTCAATAGGTGGCATTCTGAGAGTGAGGGTCTGAGTCTGGAGGGTGAGACGGTGAAGCACTTGAGCGAAGCAACCAGCCGCTTCAGAGATGGAGCTGCTTCGAGCCATGATGGATGCTTCCCATGTCTCACTCCCCAGGCTGGAACAAGACCTCATGGGTTTCACCGTGTTGAGCGGTGGAATGTACAGGCTCTCAGCCTATGTCCGAGAGGGAGTAGTTGGAATATAGAAAAAAAAAAAAAAAAAAAAAAAAGTGGCTGTGGTCTTCTTTGGGCAGTCTTCTTCAGATAAGTAATCGGACCAATCCGAGTCATCGCCAGCAGTGGCGGTTTTCGTCATCGGTGAGGTTGGTGATTTATCTAACTGTGTAAACAAGTCGATATTTGGCGAAAAAGTTAGCTCCTTGGCTTTGGTGAATATTGGTGTCTTGGCTTTTTGGCCGCTGGAAGGTGGTTTGGTGAGTCTTGGTTTCTTGGCATTTGGGCCTCTGGGTGGGGATGAACCGGGTGGTGGGGAGCTATGTGGTAGAGGGTTTGGCTTGGATGGACTGGCTTCCGCTGCCGTAGCGGTTCGATGTAGATGCTTGGACAGATTCAGACGTTGTTTAGGGTGCTTCCTCGGCTTTATAAGGGCTTGAGTAGGAATTAACTCATGGGGCAAGAATATTTTTGTGGGCTGGAGCACTGAGGGCTTTATTGAAGGAAGGTTATTAGCCTTCAGAAGGGCAAGGAGATACTCCTGAAGGAGTTTCTGGTCCCCACCAGCGAGAGCAATGACTGTAGTGACAGTGATCTGAATGATGGTAGATCTGTCACGATGTGTCTCGCCAGAGCCTGCTGGTGAGTAGTCTAAATCTCTCTTTTCCCCCTCCTTTATCTTCTCCCAGGCGTACCTGGATCCTTTTACTGCAACAAATGAAGGTCCAGTGATGTGATCAGCTTATTCCCCTTTCATATAGTTTATGATTTATAAGAGTACCCTTTTCCTGTCACCAAGGAAAGGCATGGCATGTTGTGTATTAGGGGAGAAGATGTTGCTCTTGTGGCAGAAGATATCAGCTCCATTGCCATCTCTATTAATGAAGCCATATCCCTTTTTCAAGTTGAACCACTTAACCCTGCCAGAAATCATGGTGGAGGTAATTGAGGGCATGATGTAGATAGTAGGCATACTCGTGGGGCTATACTTCCCTTCCCGTTCCTTATATACCCGGGTGTGACATCAGAGAGCATGCTGATTGGCTTAGACGGGCGGCAGGTACTTTCTGCTCCCGTACGGCTACGTTGATCTCTCTGTCTACTTATCTCGGCTTTCCCTTCATCAAAATAATATCCCAGCAGTGGTATATTATTATTTACTTGATGTTATAGGCAACAGAGATATTGTGGGTACACATTAAAACCATTTTCATGTGTGTAGATCAACTTACGTTGGCTTATCAGAGTGTGCCGAGTGATTGGTGGGTTCATATCCCCTTGCCTTGCAACATCGCCTCTGACACCAGCAATTTTATTCTCTTTGTTAGCCTGAAATCATCGCCGATAATTGGTGAATAATTTTATTACTACAATTTAAACAGGAATGAATGGAGAATGCTTGTGAATAGATGAGGTCATTTGGGGGAAGGGGTCGGGCGCAAGTTGGACTAGATAATAGTCTATCAGGCGCCTGGCCCGGGGAGACGATTAATATGAAGGGTGCGCCTGGAAGTGTGGTGGGCGGGCTTGTGGCTTTGGCTCCGCTACATGTCTGCCTGCCGAGATCGGAGCCTCTCCGGGTGGTCGGGGGCCAGGGGAGTGCTGGAGCGTCCTTGGTGACCCTGGTCTCTGGGTATTCTCCTGGGTGACCTAGATGTGTGTGAATTTTGTTTTTTGTCTGTGTTTGTTCGCTGTTTTGTCTTGTGTTTTGTGTTTTCCTGTTCTTGCTCTGTCTTGAGTCGGCCACCCCCAAGAAAAAAAAATAGGAAAAATATAATAAAAAATAGGAAAAGTGGGGATTGGGCCTGAACATATAGATAGATAGATAAATAGATAATTTTTATTATAAATATTATTATTATTTTTATTATTGATATTATTGATGTTATTATTTATTATTATCAATATTAATATTTTATCCCAGGGGCTGTGTTTCATGGCGAGAATGGAATCACCTTTACCCCGTTGGCAGGCCTTGGCTTTTCCCTTTCACCACTGGACTTGGCTTGCAATCCTAGTCGGCTTGATTGTGTCCGGACCTGTACTCTTCTTGATAGCGGCTGCCAGTGCTCAATGGTCAGTGTGCAGAAAACATTAATATCTTCAGTGCGTCAGAATTGTTCACTTATTTGTATACTACCTTTCACTGTAAGTGAATGTAAAGCCAGATTCTATAGTTAACCGACAACATAAATGAAAAGTAATGTAATTTTGAGAAGAAGCTCTTTCCCTTGACAGTTTTTAGTTTAGTTTGTGTTTAGTCACCTTTTAAATGCTATTTACAGTGGTAACGAATTGAAAAGCTTCAGTGACTTTGGCTTCTGTCTGTTCTACACCATCGGGCTGCACTTCCGCGAGCCTGAGGCCCTAGAGCCCCTCAGGACCAGCACCCGAGTCTTCGTAATGTTTCTGTGGCTGTACACTATGATCCTCACCATCGCCTACTCCACCAACCTCACCGCCTTCCTGCTAGTGCGGAAGCCGCCCGCTGCCATACAGACAATCGATGAAATATATGGGTCGGGGCTAGAGGTGGCAGGAATTGGGGCCATGATCAAAGACAGCAGTGAGGTCAGTTTATCGGGTAACTCAGCCAGTATCTAGACTATTTATAGTGGATCTCATCACTTTCAACTCAACCAGGGCCAACTTAACTTAAAGCAAACCTAATATCATTTGGTGGATAAACTCTGGTTGATAAATATATTATGGTTGAAATTATTTACTGATTGAGTTGTTTAGTCTTCATGATTGTTTTCACGATATTTTATACTTGGGGGAATATTTTATGAGCCAGGGAATCTGTTGAGCTGCAGATACAAATAGAAAAGTATATGTTGTTGATTTTGTTTATGTATAGCCTACCGGAGTAAAAATACGGTCTCTCAGAGGTTGAGATAGATACTACAATAGAGAGACGTGTTGCATAGTTATTTATAAATACACTCATACCAACAACTGAGATGCAACAAGATAATTTTGCTGTGTTAATAATCAACTAGGAGATGAGCGAAACATACATGAAAGGGAGATCAGAGTTTGTTCAAACAAACATATTTATTAGAGAGAATCCTAATACCTAAAGCTCAGCATTGGGAAAATAATGAAGTTTACAGCATTAATGGCAACAAACAACTGATATATGAATTGTTTGCAAATAGGTGATTAAAAGACTATTATCAGAGGGATATAGGTAGACAAAATGAGAACCACGAAGTAAATTATAAAGTTCATGTTATCCTTATGATCATTAAAACCTATTCTTTACATCCAGAGGTTAGTGGACATCTACTTGGGGTAATATACAAGGAAGCAGATGTTTTTCAGGTTGAAGACAAGGAAGGAAGTGTGAAATTCCATTGATTTATGTTATATTCCGTTGACGGGCTGTAGATATCCCAATTAAAGATCATTTGTTATTAAGTTAACCAGAAGAAACACAAAATACGAAAGTAAAGCACCATATGATGAAGACGACTCTTTTAATAACAACTTGTTAATAGCTTATTCAAGATTGACCTGAAAAAAGCTTCACTCGAATCGCATGCAGTATATAAAGTGGTTGTTCTCACGTGACTTTTTCTGCTGCGCTAGACATATCGAAGGCCTTCGATAGATTCTGGCACATATATCTCATTTCCAAACTACCCTCCTTCGGTTTCTATCCATCCATCTGTGCGTTTGTCTCTAATTTCCTTTCCGGCCGTTCCATAGCTGTGGTTGTGGACGACAATCGTTTACTTCCTCAACCTATCAACTCCGGTGTTCCTCAGGGCTCTGTCCTATCTCCAATTCTCTTCCTATTATTCATTAACGACCTTCTCAAATGCACCTCCAGCCCCATTCACTCATATGCTGACGACTCTACATTACACTATTACACTAGCCTTCCACGAAATCACTCATAGCAGGAACTCCAAAAACTCACGTAAGGAGGCCATAACACATCTATCTTCTGACTTTTCTGCTATCTCTGACTGGGGCAGAGAAAACCTTGTTACTTTCAATGCTTCCAAAACTCAATTTCTCCATCTGTCTAATCGTAGCCCCCTTCCAGAAAAACTATGACATCCTCTTCGACAACATACAAATTAACCCTTCATCTTCTCTTAATATTCTTGGTGCCTCTTTTTCTTCTGGTTTCTCTTGGAAAGACCATATTACCACTCTTGCTAAAACAGCTTCCCAGAAGCTGGGTGTGCTCAACTGCCTCCGGGGGTTCTTCACCCCTGCGCAGCATCTTGCTCTCTACAGAGGCACAGTGCGTCCATGTATTGAGTATTGTTCATACATGTGAGGAGTGTCCTCTCACACAGCACTTCTAGACAAAGTAGAAAAGAAAGTCTTCCGTCTCATTAACTTACATCCACTCACCAATTCTCTGCAGTCTCTCTCTCTCTCTCTCTTCGCCGCAATGTTGCATCTCTCTCATTATTCTACCGCTATTACAATAATCAGTGTGCCTCAGAGCTCTCTCAGTGTATACCACCCCCTCTTCGTAGAGCACATAGCACTTGTCTTGCAACACTATCCCACCCCTACTATGTGAAACTCTCCAACCCAAGAGTGAAACGTTATTCTCAACCTTTCTTCTAGTCAACAGCTGAGCTCTGGAACTCTCTCCCAGAATCAGTCTTTCCCTTTCCCTATGACTTAAATTGCTTCAAACTTCGTATGTCCAGGCATTTTGGCTCGAACGACCCTAAATTCTGGCTTGTCACTCTGGGGGAGGCACTCGTCACAGGCAGTTCTGCCTTTTGCCTCCCTCACTCACATATAAACAAAAATGTTGTTTAATATTTATTCTGTTTAGCCTTTGGAGTTTATTATGTATGTAAATATGGCTTTCAATATAATGATATATTCATATTCTGTCTATACAGAACTTTGTGGATATCTACCATAACTATAAAATCAATATATCTACTGTAGCTACAAAGAGAAGAAGGAGGCATTTGCACGGGTGATAACTGGGAAGAAACTGTTACTAGGTTGTTTTGAGGGGCTATATTAATCTCAAATCTAAATTATGTTATATAAGCTAGACAGCATAATTCTTATAGTGACTAATGCATAATCTTACCATCAGAAAATCGTGGACATCTTCCGTGGCTACAAGACCAAGGAGGAGGCTTTTGCCCGGGTGATGGCTGGTAAGGCGGTGTTCGTGATCGGCCGGGCATTCATCAACTTCCACATTGTCACCCGTTTCACGGTGCGGGGGGTCCCTCGCGCCAGGGTAATGAGGGTAGGTATTACTGTAGTCAACTCTACTGTTAGAGTTATTTCCAGCAGGATACCATCAGTAAAAGTTAGTAAATTTAAGACTATTGGGAAACTACTTGAGCCCTTGTGGTTTAATATTAAGAAGCAGATTTGTATTGAGCTATTGAGATTTGAGCAGCGAGTTCCTTTAGTTAATATTTTAATAAATATTATCACTGGTAATATCCTGATTGAAATTAGCTCTGACTGTAAATTAGGGTGCGAATACTAAAAGAGATATTAAGCTATGGCAAGTGGAGGCTAAACCAAATTATCTTATCACATGACTTACCCACGCTCAGGAAAATTAGGCTGTTGTAGGTTATAAATCCCAGTTATATACAGTACGCTTTGAGTAGTATTGGTCACTAATCCTCTAAGGAGTCTTTAGATACAGACCTAACCCACATCAACCATATTCCATACTAGACTGGAGGAGGAGGCTGGAGGCACCAGCTGAACAGAGCGGTACTCCCGGGGAGTGCTACAGGTGGCTGATAAGGACAGCTGGAACTCCCGTTTTACAACCTGGACTCCCTAGCTGAACCTTTCCATTCCTAACCAATATTGAGGGCAACCCCAGTCAGCCCTCCAGAATACCTTCTTTTCCTATCAATACACTATACCACAAACACATTATATACTACACTATCTTTGCAAACTTTTCAATAAATAAATTATGAAGTCAACACGTCTTGGGTGATTTCAACGTTCACCACCCCCAATGGCTTTATTAACCAACCTGGTGAACAAGCCTACATTTGTTCTATCCTAAATGACCTAGATCACTTAGCTCAGCACTCTACCCAGATAACGGACCGCTTTGGAGATCGGCCCAAATTCCTTGACTTATTTCTAACCTCTAACCCTTCTGCTTAAACTTTTACTCTTCTCCCTCCGTTGGACTCCTATGATCATAACTTTATCTCTGTTACCTGTCCTATCTCTCCAGTACGGCCTTCTGACCCCCTCAGCCAGCAGTTCTTGTGGCATTTTGGCACTGTTGACTGGGAGACTCTTCGGCATTTTTTTTTTTTTTTTTTTCCCTGGAATGGTTTTTGTTTCTGTGGCCTCAGAGAGTGCCGAGCGCATTACTGAGGTAATCCTCTCCGGCATGGAAGCATACATTCCATTTTCTTTCTCAGATACCAACTCACAAAAATATTGGTTTACTCACGCTTGTTCTACTGCTGTCCACAAGAAGAAGGATACATTCAAACGGTATCATCACCTTCAAACTCAAGAATCTCATACTACTTATGTTTCTGCCTGGAATCAAGACAAATCTGTTTATTGACTCGCCAAAAAGGCTGTCATCAATAGTGAATGTTCTTAACTTTCTAACTCAAGCTCTCTGGGATCTAGCCAAAAACCTCTCCAGCAATTTTACTTCCTCGTCTTTTTCCTCCTCTTTTCAACGTCTACTTCAGATAAAGCTGAACTCTTTACTCCACCTTGGATGTCTCTGGTGCTGTTCCTCCCTGTCCACCACCCTCTCTCTTACTTATGCAAAATATCATATCTTATAAGGATGTACAGTAGCCCAACTAAGTTTTGCGACAAAATATTAGGTATGTTGCACCTGTCTAGTTTGCACTCCCGTCCCAAGCCTGTGTGGTCGTGTCTAGCAGAGACCGTGCAGGTGTCAAGGCAGGCGCCACCACCTGAGCTATCACAGCCAGGGCACACATACACAGTACTCGCACACGCTGGGCGCTACATAATATTATGACAATATTGCTCTTATTAATGTTTGTATAATAAAATAAGGTTTCTCTTTCTCTCTCTCTCTCTCTTCTAAATATAAATAGATTTACACGCGACAAACTGTGTAGACTAGCACACACACACACACATACACACACACACCAGAATGTTAAGCGTCATTACTTTATAGATCCACATTCTATACATATTAAAACACAATAAGTTGCATAGATTGTTATTTTATAATCTATTATACACTTGTTTAGTGGTTGTCTTAATCATGCTGGAAGTTTGCTCACATTCAACCTGTCCCAAAGAAGGGTGACCGCTCTCAACCCTCCAACTATCGTCCAATTGCTCTTATCTCTTGTCTTTCTAAAGTTTTTGAAACTATTCTTGCTTCCAAATTTCTTAAGCATTTCTCTTCTCATAATCTGCTCTCAGATCGCCAGTATGGCTTCCTTAAGGGTCGCTCTACTGGTGATCTTCTTTCATATCTTACTAACTCTTGGTCATCCTCCTTTCGGGACTTCGGTGAGACTTTTTCTATTGCACTAGACATATCGAAAGCCTTCGATAGAGTCTGGCATAAATCTTTAATTTCTAAACTACCCTCCTTCGGTTTCTATCCCTCCATCTGTGCCTTTGTCTCTAATTTCCTTTCCGGCCGTTCCATAGCTGCAGTTGTGGACGGCCATTGTTCACTTCCTCACCCTATAAACTCCGGTGTTCCTCAGGGCTCTGTCCTATCTCCTATTCTCTTTCTAATTTTTATAAATGATCTCCTTAACTGTACCTTAATTCCCATCCATTCATACGCAGACGACTCAACCTTACACTACTCCATTAGTTTTTCAGAACGCCCCAGCCAGCAATCCCTCAACGACAAACGTAATGAAGCCATAGAACTCTTAAATTCTGATCTAAATACTATTTCCAATTGGGGCAGAGAAAACCTTGTTAACTTTAATGCTTCCAAAACCCAATTTCTCCATCTATCTACCCGTCAGGATCTCCCAGCGGACTATCCCTTATTCTTCAACAATACAAAAATCAACCCTTCATCTTCTCTCAATATTCTTGGTGTCTCTTTTTCTTCTGCTCTCATTTGGAAGGACCATATTACCAGTCTTGCTAAGGCAGCCTCCCAGAAGCTGGGTGTGCTCAACCGCCTTAGGGGGTTCTTTTCCCCTGCACAGCTTCTTGCTCTGTACAGGGGCATAGTGCGCCCTTGTATTGAGTATTGTTCACATGTGTGGGGAGGTTCCTCTCACACCGCTCTCCTAGACAAAGTTGAAAGGAAGGCCTTTCGTATCATTAACTCCCGTCCACTCACCAACTCTCTGCAATCTCTCTCTCTCCGCCGCAATGTTGCATCTCTCTCGCTATTCTATCGCTACTATAATAATCAGTGTTCCTCAGAGCTATCCCAGTGCATACCACCTCCTTTACGTAGGACACGTGGTACCCGTCTTGCAACTCAATCCCACCCCTACTCTGTGCAACTCTCCAACCCAAGAGTGAAACGTTACTCTCAAACTTTCTTCTACTCAACATCTGAGCTCTGGAACTCTCTCCCAGAATCAGTCTTTCCCTCTTCCTATGACTTAAATTGCTTCAAACTCCGTGTGTCCAGGCATTTTGACTCGAACGTCCCTTGATTTTGGCCCTGTCACTCTTTCAACTATGGGGGAGGCACTCGCTATAGGCAGTTATGCCTTTTGCCTCCCTCAATCACATAGAAAAAAAAAAAAAAAAAAAAAAAAAAAAAAAAAAAAAAAAAAAGAGCCCCTCCTTAACACTATAATTGGTGTTGCTGTCAGCGACATTGGCTCTATTTCTTATCCTTAGCCTCTCTGTAACCCAGAAAGTGCTCGAGAAACGGGTAATCATTTCTACATATATTTCCTGATCTACTCATATATTTGTTTTGTTCTTTATAATATGTTATGCGGTCAGGATTAGCTCCAAGTTCGCTGACACCGGGTATAGATTTTATGAGTTATCCTAAACGTTTATATGCATCAACTGTATTGGATGTTACTCAATTAAATGTAATTTGGTACAGCTAAATGACTAATTAAGAGACTTAATTTGTCAGAACGTTTATAGCATCTGAGGTGAAGCCAGTCATCTTGGGGGCTAATAAGTGATTGAGGTTTCCGAATGTTTGTGTGCGAACTGTTGTATGGATTCTTCCCCACCCGCCTCTTGTTTTGCCTCCTTTCATGTGTTTCTTGTTGATACTCCCTACCCCTTGTAGGAATAAGGGGCTGGCTACTGACTAAATTACAAACGTCAAATTAAGAGTATTATGATGCTGTCACATTTGTTAAATGCTTAATCATCAATCTTGTAATGGAATTTAACTATGTTGGCTGCGAGTGTCTCGCTATCTATTAACCTTTTTTGCCAAGCATACGAATCGATAAACAAGTTATTAAGTTATTAACATGTCAGTAAAGTTTTCGATAAATATCTACATGAATGGTTGCTGATTTAAGAAGCAGCTCATGGAATAGGGCGAACTATATTACGTGAATTAGACCATGACTAATTAGTAGGAAACAAAGATTTAACATTAACAGTAGCCTATACAACCATATTGGGGTGTAGCGAAGGTTGGGGTCTTACACTGATGGTCAGTTTTAGTTCCTCAATTGTTCGCCTTTTACATTAACGACCTTTATTTAGGCCTAACTAATAAGATCAGTATTTTGTCAAATGACACTAAAAATAGGTTGAATTATTGATCCTAATAACGATTCATGCTCTCCAAAATTAATTTGATACACTACCCGAATGGGCAATACCTTGTCAGATGATATTTAATGTAGATAAATACATGCAGTTTATTGAAAATTGGGGAATCGATAGACATGTCAGGATATGGCTTTAACAATATTTACTTAAAGTCATTAATTACGCCCCATTTATCTCCCGTTCGAGGAGATTCAATAGCTCAATGCATTCTTGTAATGTCCGATTCCATTACCCATCTCCCTTACTCAAGGGTAGCCAGTAACTCCCAGTTATATCTCAGAAAAAAATATATAATATTTTCACCAATCTGAGTGGTGACGGCAAGACGCAATATCAGTGGTATCTAGATGGCTAAATAACATGGATTTATGTAGCTCAATTATTACATAATATTTGGAAGTCATCGTCAGTCGTGATCTGAAAAAAAAAAAAAAAAAAAAAAAATGCAACATTGTTTGAAATCAGATTTTTAGATAGATACCGGCATCTAGAAGCGTGAATAAAAACAAATGTAATTTTTTAAAATTACCTATCCTTAGTAAGGCTTTACATGGATTATGTTTTTAATTTTGCTGTCCAATGTCCATAGATTGATTGGAAGTTATGGTACAAAGAAGAATGGCAAAACAATCCAGAATAATAGAACATTAGAACATCACTAATATTTTAACGCCTGACGACTAAGGCCAAATGACAGAGAATTATAGCCAGAACGGGTTTGAACATTTAACAGAAGTAAAATAGTATTGAGGTAGTGAATATCATAAAATACATGATATGATCAATACAAAAGAAAGGGGACTTTGGAAAACATTAGGCTTGCCTTTATTAAAGGTGTATAGTAAGAGAGGATATGCTACAGATGCTTAAGTTGTAAGTGGGATCCATATGACGACGTGGAAAACGGACTGCTGCTCCGTGATAAGCATGCAAAAGCTTGATAGATATGAGAAATAGGCTACCGAGTGCTACAGTAGTATCAATAACGACAACAAGTTTAGAAACATAATTAGATAGGCACATGGCTGTGATGTGCTGATCGTCAATGGGATCCGCCGTGAGTGGGCCAGTCAATCCTCTGCAAAAATCCCTCTTTTATTATTTTTGTTTATGTTTATGTTTATATTGTGGAATCAGGACGCGTCTTTGGCAGTTTATTCAGACTAGCATCATACTATTATATTCAGAGTAGAAAAGGAGACTAGTTTATTCAGAGTAGAAAGGGATTATGAAGTCAAAGGGTAAATACGTTTATAACATAGTATGTGTCCCTATAATTCCTACAGAACCTCCTTAAGTTGTATAAACCCTCTAATGAAAAGCCCGATTAAAACGCCAAAATTAGTCAATCCTAATGGGATTAATGATTACATATTTATTGATTCTAATGATAACCTGGTAGGCCTATCTCTATTCACCAATGATAGTTTAAGTAAGATATTATTTATTATAAATGCAAACAAGTTATATGCATTCATTAAGGGGGGAGGGAGGTAATAGGGGCAGAGCTATCCTATATTGCACAGATAGTGAGGGGCGAAGTGGCTAGGATGAGTTATTAAACGGAACGTGGTTGGTTTTTAGGTCAACAACCGATGATAAAGACAGGAGTGGTTAGTGTGCATATTTTATTAAGGCATGCTAGTTATTGGTATTTGGATAATTTACGTAAGGAGTTAATTAGTAAGTTACGGGTATTAGTGGATGAGTAAAGAAATTAAGATGTTTTATAATGCTCGGTTAACATGAAATTAGCAGAGTGATATGATGGAAAGTATTACTCTGTATGATGACTATTCTATAATTATTGTATGCACAATATCAACTAGGACTAAATCACATGCCATTTGATCCTAGGCCTCCAACAGCTCAGTCTTCGACCCATGAGTGGTTGAGCTGAAAGTTTTCTTGTCTGAGAAAACAACTCTTGGTTGGGAGAGAGGTATCCTGACCAGGATTCGAACCCACTCACTCCAGTTATGTTTGGGAGAGTTGGGCACCGTAGGCACTCAGCCATGAGCGGATATAAGGGAAGCAACCTTTGTTCTTATTTGAAGAACCCCGTCAACTTGGCTAAGTGATACGATTTTAATCTTCCTGGTACTATATGGAACCTCTCTGACATTATCAAAGCAACTCGTGCCCAATAGTCAATGCCCTGGTCAACAAATAGTCGAGCGTAATCAAGCCTCGTCTGTTTGTGCCTCTTGGTTAGCTTTGGTTGACAGCTGGTGACCAATGTTTATATCCCATCTCCTTCAATCTCTTGCGTATAGTTTCTGTAGAAACTTGAAGTTGCAAATGTTGCTTAGCTTCCTCGGCGTTGGAGAATGGATGGTTATCCATATATAATATACTGTTTAATTTTGTGGTCCTGTTATGACGTTTTTTTTCGTTTAGCTCCACTTCTATGTCGGTCTGTCAGTTGCCCTTCTTCCCACCTTTTTTTGCCACCGGTAAACGTTCCGGCATCCCACTCTCGCTCATCCCAACCATACTACCACGTTCAGCAACCTTAGCAGCCTCATGAACCATGACTTGCTGAATGGATGACTAGGTGTGATGGGGGTAAGAGATTATTGGGGATTTTCTCATCACCTCAGTTTCCAATAATTACAGCTTCACGTTTTTATGTTTGTTTTTACCGAAAAAAGTTCGACCTGGGAATATATTGCGTGAAGTGTTAGTGTTGATACATGGTTGGAGTGGCTGTAAATAGGCCTATGCATGTAATTAGTAATCAGCCAATTGCCAGTACGGTATCTGCTTTTGATGGTTTGGTTGACCTATACGGTACCCTTCCAGCTAGTAATAGACCGCCAACCCTAAAAAATACGTCATAAGTGGCCTCTTATTCCAGGGGCCCATTTATACTGCTAGGTCAAGAGAGGCACATTGTGCAAGAAGACTTTCCCAAATGTTTCCTTCCCGCCCGGGACTGGAACCTGTGTTCTTTTGGCTGTGAACCAAGTGCGATAACCAATACGCTACGGACCACTGTGTGGTGTGACACAAATCTCAACTTTCCTAACTACCCTTCTTCGATTTCTATCCCTCCATTTGTCTGTGCCTTTATCTTCAATTTCCTTTTTGATTGGGCCATAGCTGCGGTTATGGATGGTCATCGCTCACTCCCTCAACCTGTCAACTCTGGTATTCCTTTGGGTTCTGTTCTGTCTCCAGTTCTCTTTCTAATATTCATTAATGATCTTCTCAACTGTACCTCTAGTCCTATCCAATCCTAGGCCGGTGGTCTCTAGCTTACACTATTCAACTAGTTTTCCAAATTGCCCCAGCATGAAACCCCTCCAAGACTCACGTGGTGAGGCCATAGCACGCCCACCTTCTGATCTATCAACTATCTCTGATTGTAGCAGAGAAAATCTTGTTACTTTCACTGCTTCCAAAACCCAATTCTCTTTCTATCTACCCATCACCATCTTCCACACAACTTTCCCTTATTCTTCAACAATACACAAATCAACCCTTCATCTTCTTTAAGTATCCATGGTGCTTCTTTTCTTCCTGACCTGTCTTTTAAAGATCATTATACCACTCTTGCTAAAACAGCTTCCCAGAAGCTTGGTGTGTTCAAGCGTCTCCGAGGGTTCTTCAGCCCCGCACATATTCTTGCACTGTATAGGAGCATAGTCCACCCATGTATCGAGTATTGTTCGCATGTGTGGGGAGGTTCCCCCCATACTGCACTTCTCGAAAGGGTAGAATCAAAAGCATTTTGTCCCATCAACTCACTTCTTACTAACTCCTTACAATCTCTCTATACACCCCGCAATGTTGTATCTCTCTCACTCTTCTACCGCTATTAAAATAATCAGTGTCCTTCAGAGCTTTCTCAGTCTATACAATCTCCCTGACGAAGAATGGGGGGCACCCGAATCTTAACACACTCCCACTACTATTCTGTCCAACATTCTAACCCAAAATTGAATCGATTATCCCAGTTATTCTTCTACTCGACAAATATGCTTTGGAACTCTCTCCCTCAATCTGGCTTTCCCTCATCCTATGACTTAAACTGCTTCAATTGCTTTAACTTACCTTGAATTTGGCTCTGTCACTCTTTCAACTTTGTGGGAGACACTTGCTAGAGGCAGCTTTGCCTTTTGTATCAAAGGAGTACAAAGGAGTACAAAGGAAATCAAGCAACAACATATCTAGTGACCCTTCTAGGTTGCTTGTCCTCCAAAACACTGAGGATCAAATGTCCAAACAGTGGTTTAGAGTGGGTAAGGGAACATTGGAAAGGGTATTACTGCCCTGAAACTAATGTCCGTGGCACATCCTTCACTCACATAGACAAAAAAAAAAAAAAAAAAAAAAAAATCACACAGGGCCAGCATCCCTTGAAGCAAGGCTCTGTTATCCTAATATCGACGTGGCCAAACATTGCATAGATAGTCGCCACTACCATTCCACACAAGCATCACCAATTTCATCCCCTATTATGAGGCTTCGTCTGTGGCTGACACAAGCAAATTTTGTCTGGGAATAGTCCACTCATCCTTTCATCCACTCCTGGGGTGTACCCACTTTGTTTCCAAATGGCAAAATATAAAGCACTTTGCCTGTGAATATTTTTGTTGTTTTTAATATGTGAATGAAGGAGACAAAAGGCAAAGCTGCATGTAAAAAGTGTCTACACCAAAGTTGAAAGAGTGACATAGCCAAATTCAAGGAATGTATGAGTCAAAATGTGTACTTTGTCTGTGACTGGGACACCTAGCAGAATAACTTTGTCTATGATTGGTTATCCTCTTGGGACATCTACTAAAATGACTTAATCTACAACTGGTTGTTGTGCAGTATGAGAGAAGCTACAAGTCACTACCAAGTGGAAGTCTATGAGACTGATGGAACCGTTCAATCACTAAACATTGGCAGAAAGATCTATGGCCAAATTGCAAAAAATTAGTGATAATGAAGATGTTCTTTTTGGAGACTTCAATTTACCAGTAGCTTAGTGGGGCGAGTCTCTGACATCTAACACATGATTGGACCTGTACTCTAATCTACTAGAAAGTTCATTATTTCAATTTGTTTAATATCCAACATGGGGCAACAATGTTCTAAATTTAATCTTAGCAACTAAAGGCGACTTAACAAATCAAATGAGAGTAGGAGATGAGTTTAGTGGGAGTGATCATCATTCAATCACGTCCAACCGTACAATTCTAAACAATAAATTAAAGAAGAGTCATGAAAAGGTACCAAACTTCGAGAAAGCTAATTTCCATAAACTACGAATACTTTTGACAAAACAAATTGGAATGACAAATTGTCTACATGCCAAACAAACTGCTCACAACACTTTCAGTAGAACAAAGAATGAATCATACAGGATTAGCTATCTTACTCTCCGACGAGATGCCAGAAAACTGATTAAACTTAGTCAGCAAAATGTGGAAACACGTATTGCAAGCTTAAGCAAGACAAACCGAAAATAATTCTATGGATGTATTAGAAATTAATACAAAAGTTATTACTTCTTTAATCGGACCACTAACTAATGGAAATGGAGATCTTATTGATAATGAAGTCCAAATGAGTACTAGCCACAATAACGGTTTCGCATAAGTCTTTACAGAAGAAGATTTGAACTCTATTGCACTTGCCACACCATCTCTAATAAACAATAATTTTATTCTAAGTTATATCGTAATTACAGAAATAGATGTACTAAACAACATAAACAAACTAAAGTATAATAAAGCTCCAGGATCTGATACTATTTCTCCAGAAGTTTTGAATGAATAAGAGACCATATTATATCAGAACCATTAACACTACTCTTTAACAATACAATGCAGAGTGGCATTGTACCCAATGAATGGAAATTAGCTAATGTAATTTCTACTAGACAAACGAATGAGGAAGTATGAGAGCGGTGTGGTGTGGATGTAGATGTGCTGCAAAGTGTAACAAAAAGGAACAACTTTAGATTATTTGGCTGTGTGGAACGTGTGGGAAGCGAGAGCATGACTAAGAGAGTGTACGAGAGTGAAGTGGAAGGACAGAAAGGAAGAGTCAGACCGAGAGAGAGTTGGAAGGATGGAGTTAAGAAGTATATGCATGAAAGCGGTGTCGTATGGGAGGAGGGCCGTCGATGGGGGTGATTCATTCGTGGCCACCCCTTCGGGGATCATGGCGTCTGGCAATAGGTAGATAGATAGAAATCTTATCTTCAAAAAAGCCAATAAATTACTACCTTGCAACTATATTCCAATTATCTTGACTTCAATTATCTGTAAATTGCTTGAAACAATTATCAGAGTTAAAATTGTAAACTGTTAGAAGAAAAGAAAATAATAAATTAATCGCGGCATGGTTTCGGAAACAAGCGTCCATGTCTGAGACATCTCCTTGATTTTTTTCTCACCATCTTTAAAATGTATGATGTAAGTGAAACCGTTGACATTGTCTATTTTGATTTCCAGAAAGCCTTCGACAAAGTACCCCTCAAGCGTCTCTTGATTAAATTAAAAGATCATGGTATATAATGATGCATTCTTAGATGAATTGAGAATTGGCTTATTGGGCGTAAGCAACAAGTAGTAATAAATGGTAAAGCTTCAGACTGGAAAAAATTAACAAGTGGTGTGCCCCAGGGTTCAGTGCTTGGACCTTTTCGTTTCTTAACCCTTATTTAGCGGGCTAGGTGGTCTATTTGACGGTAGCGCCCAGCGGGTTTCTTGTTTACCCTAAATAGGGTTGTTTACATGATTTTCATGCCTAAATAAGACCCAAAGCATAAAACAAGTATCTATCTCTGAAAGGGCATAAACAGAGCTTTCCAATGACACCCGAACCATCCTTGTACGACCACTGGTTCTCTTGCAACGATCGTGCAACACGAGTGCAAAAACCCTGTAATTAGGTAATTTCCCTACATAATTCCCTGTGTAGCGAGTGTGAGGGGGGAGGGAAGGGTGGTTTTCACTTCAGTTGGTCCACCGCGGTGGTGGGCGGCGGTCATAGCCTTCCTACGCTCCTCACGCCGCTCAGCTCTCTCTCTCAGCAACATTACGTGCTGAAAATGGCGCACGACGTAAGTTGTGAACCGCCACTTAGTCCATTGCGCGCCGCCAATAAGGGGTTAATGTATATCGATGATGATTTGTAATCTACAATTTCAATATTTGCAGATGATACCAAAATAGCAAACATAGTAGTTTCTCCCATGCAGATAAAGCAGATCCAAAATTATTTAGCTAAATTAGCAAACTGGGCCCGAACCAGGCAAATGTATCCTATATGTAGTACTTTACATTCATTGGTATTGACAATTAATGTAAAGTACTACATATAGGATACAAGAAAGAAAAAAAATAATACTAAATGAATGGTAGTCAACTCAAAAACAATGATACAAAAATGACTTAAGAGTAACAATATCAAATTAATCAAAACCCAGCCTACAATGTGTCGAAGTGGTTAAAAAAGCTAATACAATAATTGGCTTCATTGGAAAATCCTTTTGAATGCAAATCAGAAATGTCATTATCACTTTATATAATTCTTTGGTTTGCTCTCATATGGAATGCTGGTGTCCATATTTTCAAAAGGATTTAGATAAACTGGAGAGAATTCGGAGAGTAACAAAAATGATGATTCCTAGACCAAGAAACAAGTCATACGAAGAATGTCTAAATGAGTTAAGTCTTTTTAGTTGACCAAAGCGCAGGCTAAGAGGTGACCATATTCAAGTGTTTAAAATTATTAAAGGTATTGACAATATGGATGTCAACTAATACTTCATAATTGATCACTCAAATTACAATAGAGGAAATGATATTAAGATAATTGGAAAACCTTTTCACTTACATGAGGCTAAGCATTTTTTTTTAATTGAGTGGTAAACTTATGGAATGGACTACCTAGTGTCATTGAGTCACACATTACTGTTCAAACTTTCAACAAATGTCTACATAAATATCTCACTCTGAACCAATTAACTGTGTTTACAAACAAATGGCATCTCTTTATACTTTACTATCCTTTCCTGTTTTCACATAGGATCTGTAGTTAAGTTACACGCAGCCTCGTAAAGATCAATATATATGTTGTTGCCTGTTTTCCTTTGTATTCCTTTGTTCTGTCTCAAGACACCACCAGTCCCCAACCATGAGGAAGATGAAGGCCTTGACTGCATCCTTCCTATCTCCATCCAAATATATAATCTCTTGGACTATGGACTTGGAGAAAGACCATCTAGGCCTAACTCCTCAAAGCCTGGGGTACCATGATGAGTTTACTATTAAGCGGAATATCTGTGTTTTAGCCAAATAAATTTAAATGAATACTATCAGTGGGAGTTATTTGAACCAGTCAAAGAACCATTATGATAGAAAGCATCAAGTAACATTTATGAAAAAGTACAGTACCTTAACCCCTTATTGGCGGGGCCCGACTTAAGGCGGTCTAGAGAACCAAGGACAATGTGGCGGTGACCGCCTTAAGTCGGTAGCAATTTTGAGCACATAATTGGCTCTGAGAGAGAGTCCGAGCGGTGGGAGGAGCATAGGTTGACTCTGACCGTTCGGCACGGCTCCCGCGCCGGCACTGGGCCCACCTCCACGCACATCCACACTCACTACCTCGCTAGACAGGGAATTATGTAAGGAAATTACCATATTTTTGCAATTTTTCCTTCGTGTTGCATGATCGTTGCAAGAGAACCAATGGTCGTAGAAGGATGGTTCTGGTGTCATTGGAAAGCTCAATTATCGCCCTTTCACGGATACATACTTGTATTACGCTCTGGCTCTTGTTTATGCTTGAAAAAGAGCACAGAAATAAGCTCGTTTAGGGTAAAACCACCCGCTTGGCAGGTAGTAGAAGTTACCGACCTACCCGCTCGTGGAGTGTTAAACAAACCGACAATATCTACACAGTATTGATAAAAAACTTTCCGTGCCCAAGGAGTGCTTCATGCCGTACAACATTGCCATGGGTCTCCAGCGCCACTCCCCCCTAAAGAAGAAGTTCGACCAAGTGATCGGATGGATCCAGCAGGGTGGCATCCTCAAGAATGCTGTGGCAGAGGCTCTCAGATTGGCTGCCACTACCAAGGTATTGTTTTGGTTATGCTTTCCATCTTATCATTGGAGTGTTTAGTATGCATTGACTTGATTTTTGATGTTAGAGAGAGAGAAAGAGAAAGAGAAAGAGAGAGAGAGAGAGAGTGGTAACATATAAATCAATTATAAACAAATTGATGTGGATGTGAATGCTTTGGCGGAGGGTTTACAACTAACGGATTCTTTTTGTCTAATTTATTGATTGAAGCATCTTTTTATCATACAAATACACGTCTGTACTGATGCAAATGAACCCTTTGGATCTTAGACCCTTCTTTTGGAGCATGGTAACGGTGGTGGTGGGCAAGACGGAGCAAGAGGCAACGGATAAGGAGCTCCTATTTTGAAACACATTGAAGGTTTCCTCTTGGTATAGTAAGTGTATCTTCCCTTCTACAGAAGGATAGTGAACGTGAGGGCGAGACAAGACAGGAAATGAAGGAAGGCCAGAGAACTCCCACTCTGGAGCATGTATAGGTCATTTTCTTGTTGATTGAATTGTTTGACAATATATTCAGTGTATCTCCCTTTATAAAAATGTCCTCATCTACAGAAATATGGCAGCAATGTCGTGAAGGAGCTGAATAAACAAGGATCACAAAATAGTGTAGGCCAATTCATAATACATTACATTAAATAATTAACGGTATCTTCCCTCCTACAGGAGTCTGATGGCGGTAGTCGAGATTGGTGGGAGGGATAGAAGTCAGATGAACAGGGAGCTCTCACTATGGAATTTAATCAGCGTGTCTGCATGTTGATCGATTGGTGAAATAGTAAAGTATGTAATTAAGTGTATCTCTCCTTCTACAGGAATATGGTGAGGTTGGTAGTGAGGGCGAAGCTGGTCAGGAGACAGACGAACAGGGAGCTCTCAGTCTGGAACACATGCAGGGTGTATTCGTATTGGCTGCGATTGGTTGGGTCCTGGCTATCAACATTGCTCTAGTCGAGGCATTCTTCTTCAGAGGACCATAGATATTCACGCTTGTATTTTATGTTGTACAATTCCTTGCCATAAGTAAACATCTCTCTTAAAGCCAAAGAAACATTTCAAGATATGATGTGTAATTTGGATTATGTGCATTATTGTATCTTAGTGAGGTTATCAATAGATTTACTGAGCATGAACATGTCTTTGAATCTATACCATAATGTTACTTTTAAGTAAGAATGATATTTCATTACTACATACAACATTATTATCGTATCTGCCAGGATACTTTGTGAACATTAGACTATACATATTAGTTTTAGTTGTATGTTTGGCAATTAACAAAGCGATCTTCATGTGATGTACACACTCAAAACACATACAGTACATACAAATATATCATCTATGTATCTACCTATTAATAGGAACCTAATATACTGTAAATGGATAGTTGTGAAGACTCATCTGGGTTGGGCTACCTGTCTAGACAGGCTAGTAGTTAAAGTTATCGCTCTGTTCACACAAGTCTTCAGATTCAAATGTTCCTAATACATACACAGAGTTGGCACATAGGTTCTGGCTATCTTACCGTACGAAGGAGTACAAAGGAAATCAAGCAACAACAGGTATGGTGACCCTTCTAGGCTGCTTGTCCTCCTAAACACTGAGGATCAATTGTCCAAACACTGGTTTGGAGTGGGTAAGGGAACATTGGAAAGGGAACTACTGCCCTGGAACTAATGTCCGTGGCAGGATTAGGAAGTTAGTAGGGGACAGATTGGTTAGTAACTGAAAGGGGGGGATAAAATAAAGTTATTAATTTACAAACGCAGTCAGTCGCAGGTTTGATGCAAGATATTTTTCTAGGCGAAGTTTAAATGAATCAACGGTGCTGCAGTCTATAACGTCTCGGGGAAGCCCATTCCACAAGTTGACAACTCGATTGTAGAAGAAACTCTTAGATTCGTGCGAGTTAAAAGATTTACCGATAATTTTGCAACCGTTTCCCCACGTGTAATTAGATTGGTCGATAGTGAAGTACTTACTACAGTTCATATTGTCGATGCCTTTGATGATTTTGAACACTTGAATTAAGTTGCCTCTTAATCTGCGCTGGGTTAAAGGAAATAGATTTAATTCTCTAAGACGCTCCTGCTCCTCGTATGGTTTGTTCTTTAGGCTAGGTATAATGTTGGTAACTTTACGTTGAACTCGTTCTAGCTTGTCTATATCTTTTTGGTAATAAGGGCACCAGGATTGAATGCAGTATTCCAGAAGAGGGCGGACTAAGGAATTGTAGAGGGTTAGGATAACTTCTTTGGATTTATGCTCAAATGACCTGCCTAAAAAGCCAATTATTTTGTTTGCTTTCTTAACAACTTCTGAACATTGTTGACTCGGTTTTAGGTTACTCGATATTGTTACCCCCAGATTGGTTTCTCTGTTTACATTCTTAAGCTGAGTGCCATTCATCGAATAGTTTGCTTTCTCATTTTGGTATCCGATATGTAGTACTTTACATTTATCTGCATTGAAACTCATTTGCCAAATTTGGGCCCAATGTGACAACTTATCTAGATTGTGTTGCATATCGTCAACTTGTTCTTTTGAGAGAATTGGTCCTAGTACCGATCCCTGGGGTACCCCGCTACTTACATTGATCCATTTAGATGCCTTACTGTTTATGACTACTCTTTGCTTTCTGTCGCGGAGCCAATTTTCTATCCATTTCAACACACTGTCTTGTATTCCATGCACTTTTAGTTTTAGCAGTAAACGTTTGTGGAGAACTTTGTCAAAGGCCTTTTGAAAATCAAGGTATATAATATCTATAGCTTTACTCTCATCATAGAGGTTGAGGATATCGTGGAAGAAGTCTAAGAGGTTAGTTAAACAGGAACGTTTGTTACGAAAGCCGTGTTGAGTATCTTTAAGTATGTTATTTTCCTCTAAGTGATTTACGAGTCTGTCTCTTATGAGCGTTTCTAGCATTTTACATACAACTGAGGTTAAGCTAATTGGACGATAGTTACTGGGTAGGGATTTGCTGCCTCTTTTAAAAAGCAGTGTTACGTAAGCTAGTTTCCACTGATAAGGCATAGTTCCAGACTGCAAGGATTTATTGAATAGCAATGTCGTGGTTTGGAGAGCTCATCCTTAGCTTCCTTTAGAACTCTAGGTGAGATTGTATCAGGTCCGGGCGTTTTATTTACCTTGAGTTTGTCTAAACATTTCAATACTTCTCCCTCTGTAATAGTGATATTGCTTAGAACATCAGAATTATCTATCTGAATCGGCGATGCTGTAGGGATATCAATGAGGTCTTCTGTTGTAAAAACTGATGCAAAGAAAGTATTGAGGGCATTACTCATTTGTACTTCGTCTTTGGTATATTCTCCATTTTCATCGACTAACGGTCCTACAGTTGAAGTAACTACTCTCTTCTCTGATATAACTATAGAATTCTTTTGGGTTTGTTTTACTTTGATTCGCAACATGTAACTCCAGGGTCTTTTTACTTTGCTTAACCCTGCTCAGGCATATAAAACAGGTTTTTCGCGAATATTTCACGGCCGGAGGCCGATGGCAAGAAGTTTTGAAGAGGAGCAGTCAGTCCGCATCGTCCTACAACTGGGAGAGAGTGTGAGCCGCTGCTCTCTCTCCTCCCCTTTCCTGTACCAACCTGTCCGGTCACCATATGAGGTCCATAATCCCAAATGTGTACTACAAATTTCCCATTCCTATCGAACTTTTTTTTAGCCCCAGAGTTCTGCCTTGTTGTCACCCAAGACCCTCAGCCATACCCTCCATAGCCCTGCAACCAAATTAATCCAGCTTATGTAATGTATGAGTTATGCCTCCCTTTTGTTGACCCTTTTTTTTCACTACTTCATTTTTTATTTTTTAATATATGACTTAATATTTATAGTAGTGTAATTTGCTCTTAACATAATATTAAGCATTAATTGTAGTTTCTATTGGTAACAAGAAATTTAAAATCCATCAATCAGTTTTCGGGTGAGAGCCGTTTAAAGTGCCGGTCCCCATATGGGGCCACATTGCAAATTTTGTTACACTTCTGGAACATTACCTGAGCAGGGTTAATTAACCTTTTGGCTTTACGTCGTAGTTCTACAAATGTGACCCGTTCTTCGTCATTTTGTGAGGATTTTAATCTATCATTAGCAAACTTTTTAGCAAGCAGACAGTTTGAAATATCTTTATTCCACCATTTGGGCTTATCATTATGGCCTGTACGTCGTATTTTCGATGGTATGCAGTCTTGCACTGCTTTTAGGTAAGTATATCGTGTTTGCGTATGATTCCCAAGATGTATTTATGTCGTTATTGTTAATTAAAAAGCTCCAGTCAGTTTCTTTAAACATTGCTCTAAGTTTACGAAAGTTTGCTTGCTTGAAATTAGGGACTTTCTCGATGCTGCTATTTGGTTCGTTACTGGCTTTAAACTGAAAGTTATCGTACGATGGTCGCTGTTACTGAATTCATCACCGACATTCAAATTCTCTATCAATTCTTCTTTTGTTGAAAGTACAAGGTCAAGGACATTATTTCTACGGGTTGGAGATCTAACAAATTGATATAGCGAACTCTCTTGCAAGTTTGCATACAGGTCTTGTCCAGAGTGTCAAGTAATACTATCTCCCCAATTGGGCACAGGTAAATTGAAGTCGACAAAAATTACGGTATCTTGCGAGTTGCTTAACCCTTCCTACCCGGGCTGCCTTAGGTAAGGACAGCGCGGCTGAAGGGCCGCAACCCGGTATGCCTTATGTAAGGCATTTGCTTGAAAGCGTGCTTTAAATTTCGCGCGGGCAAATTTTACTTTGCGGGGGCGATCGTAGCGTCACCAAGCCTCAACTACCACGCTTATCAGTTCCTACGTTGCCGCCATTGAGAGCTACAGCAAAAAAATTAATTCCGACGCGTCCAATACTGTGCAATCTCCCGCGCGTCCCAGTGCTATCCCGCTTTTTTTTTTTTTTTTTTTTTTTTTTTTTTTTTTTTTTTCTATATTCCAACTACTCCCTCTCGGGCATAGGCTGAGAGCCTGTACATTCCACCGCTCAACACGGTGAAGCCCGTGAGGTCTTGTTCCAGCCTGGGGAGTGAGACATGTGAAGCATCCATCATGGCTCAAAGCAGCTCCATCTCTGAAGCGGCTGGTTGCTTCGCTCAAGTGCTTCACCGTCTCACCCTCCAGACTCAGACCCTCACTCTCAGAACGCCACCTATTGAGCAGTGAACTCACTAGGCATTGTCCCCCTGTAACATATTTTGAATATGGGAATATTCATACAGTATTATTTAATCAGGGAACAATGAGGGTATTTTTTTGGCATTTCGGTGGGCTTTGTGGTAATGCACTGATACTAGGTACAGCACAAATTCAATCCCAATAATATCTTCCCATTGACATATCGGGATTTGAACCCAGGTCCATTGGATTACCAATCCAGTGGCATGACCACTCCACCACACCTCCCCTTGCAACATCTACGCCTCTGCCAACCGAGAAGAAAAGGAAAGTAAGGAAAGTGAAACGTTTGCTAAGTGACAGTGCAATACACCGTGAACTTTTCAACCAGGATTTGAGCAGTGGTGAAAGCTCTGTGGACAAAAACCTCTATATTCAGAGTAGAAGTGGGAGCGAAATTGACGATTTTGTGGGATTTGGTGCTGATGACAATGTTGATTTATTTGAGGGGGGTGATAGTAGTGATGATCCTGATGTGGAAGTGGTGGAGGAAGGTGCTATTGAAGTACCAAGTGTGCTAGAGCCAACCCCTTCGCCTAGTTTCGTAGGTCAGGGTAGGCCTAGGCCTAGCCCTAGCCCTACGCCAGGACCTTCCCCTTTGCCTGCCCGTACGCCCTTGAAAGTGGGTAAATACTTCTATAAACAGTCTTTAGTGAAAAGTGCAGCCAAGAAAGCACGCAGGGAGGCAGAAAAAGTGAGGGAAGGCGTAGATAGTGAGAGTGACGCCGACCCAGGCCTAGCAACCACCCGCATTCCTTTGTCACGACGCCTTGACCCGGGACGCCGGGAGGGCCACCCACAGCCCTCAGCTTCATCTGTCCCTCAAGATGACCAAAGGGCCTCTAAAAGTGCGCCATTGGCCTCCCACAGTGTGTCACCACAGGCCCAGCATCGTAGGTCATTATTTCCTGCGGAAAAGTCCACGGCTAGCCGCAAAAGGAGCCCAACTCCCGAGGCCGAGGCTCCCATTGCTCAACCTCCCGCAGCCCCACGCCGCCGACGCCCGGTCTATTCTTCACCAGAGTTGACTCCTGAAGAGGATGCTGACGACCACGACATTGCCCCAGATGACCTGACGTCGCCTGAGGAAGAGGAAAACGAAGAGGAAGAGGAAGAGGGAGTCCCGACAAGAAGAGTCAAAGGACCTCGAGGTCGTGGACGTGGTCAGCCTGCCGACGCCGCTGCCCCTGGGCCTGGGCCTGGGCGTGGGCGTGCAGGGCGTCCACCTGGGCATCCGCGTGGCCAAGGGCTTGTGCCAGGGCGTCCAGGGCGTGTGCCTGCTGCAACTCCACGTCCTCGTCCTCGAGCTGCTGAAATGTTTGTGTGGTCAGATGGGGCGGATTTTGTGCCAGATTTTCCTGCCTTTGACGAGGTACAACAGGGTTCTGCGGTGTCACCAGCATATCCCTGTGGCCCAAATGCCACCCCCAGTGAACTTTTCTGTGGCTTCTACGACAATGAAGTCATGGAATACCTTGTCAAAGAGACAAATCACCACCAGGCTATCTGTTCAAACTTTCTTGGCAGGAAGACAAGTGCAAAGATGGTGGCATGGAGAGCTCTCACTGTGGCAGAATTATATGTGTTCTTGGCACTCACAATGCTGATGACACACATAAAGAAGCACGTTCTGGCCGACTACTTGATAACTGGCGACCTCACAACGACTCCAGCATTTGGCAAATTCATGTCAAGGGATAGGTACTTCGACATCCTCTCATATTTCCACCTGACAAATAACATGCATGTCCACGAGCCCGACACACTCTGAAAGATCAGGCAACTGTATGACATGATACGTCATCGGTTTTCCACCTACCTGATTCCATTTCAGAAGCTGTGCATCGACGAGTCTCTGGTCCTGTTCCGTGGTAGGCTGCACTTCCGACAGTATATCCCGTCAAAGAGACACCGCTTCGGCATCAAGCTCTTCGTCCTCTGCGACTGCAAGACGGGATATGTGCTCGACTTTATAGTCTACAGCGGCAAGGGTGGTGAGGTGGAGATTGACCCCCTCATTGGTTTTGGCGGCACTGTGGTAAAGAGGATGATGGAGAGGTACTTCCATGACAACCACGTCCTCTATACCGACAATTATTACACGTCGCCTATCCTCGCCAAGTACCTCCATGACCGCAAGACCGGAACTGTCGGCACAGTGAAGGGGAAGAGGAAGGGCATGCCAGCCTACCCAACAAAAACTAAGAAGACGGACATATTCCATAAGAAGAGTGGCCCCATCCTCTCCATCCACTGGCATGACCAGTGCAAGGTCAACCTCCTCACCACATGCCACAAAGCAGAGATGGTCCCCACAGGGAAGGTGGACCGAAAAACGAAGAACCCTATCACAAAACCAGCTGCTGTTCTGGACTATAACCTGAACATGCGCCTCGTCGACAAGTCTGACATGCAGATGGGCTTCATAGACTGCCTGCGAACATCTTGCAGGTGGTACAAGAAGTTTGTCCTGCATACAGTAGATATGTCTGTCCTCAACGCGTACAACATCTACCGTTTGAGGTGTCCAGTCATCAAGTACAAGAGCCTGCGGACCTTCCAAAAGCAGCTGATACATGAGCTCCTGGTAAAACATGCGGGTACACCAGGGAGGCCACTACAAGGACCAGGCATGATGGACAGAATAGGGTGTGCCGACTTCATCAGAAAGCACCAGCTCGTCGCCCTTCCTTTCCAGGTTCCTAACAGCCGAATAAGGATGCAGAAGAGGTGCTATGTGTGCACCCGCACAACTCGACGACCAAGCAAACACACAAAAACCACTTGGCAATGCCTCGAGTGTCAGGTGGGACTGTGTGCCGGCACCTGCTTCAATGATTTCCACACTCTGGCAAACTATTGAAGTGTAAGTGACAGTGATAGTGACACTCAATAATAATAATATAACTAAGTATAAGTGAAAGAGACACATAAGTAATAATAAGTGCCTTCAGAACAATATGAACAAGTGAAAGTGACACTAAAATATATATTCCTAACAATAAAGAAGTGAAAATTACACTATCAATTACCATAGTCCAGTATAAATAATCATAACTACTATAATAATGACTATAAAACTAAGTCTAAGTGAAAGAGACACACATAAGTATTAATAAGTGCCTTCAGAACAATATGAACAAGTGAAAGTGACACTAAAATATATTCCTAACAATAAAGAAGTGAAAATGACACTATCAATTACCATAGTCCAGTATAAATAATCATAACTACTATAATAATAACAATAAAACTAAGTATAAGTGACAGAGACACAAATTACTTCAGAAAAATATATTTATTGAGTGAAAATATCATAATAACAATAATATATGGCATAATAATCAATAAAACACTAAAAAATTGCTTCCCGCCATAATTCAAGGTAGAGCGACGAGTCAAAACGTTCGTTGTAGCCTGGGCCGCGGTTGAGCGTTCGGACGCGGCGAGGTAAATACGCGGCAAAAGTTACCTCCACTTCCATCACCATAACTCCGGAACTACTTGAGCTAGAAAGCTCTACTTAACGCCATTCTACGCGGGAAGGTAAGGCGCCCATTTTGACATATGTTTGATTATTGTAGGTAGTATATTAAGCGAGATTAGCCTTAGTTTACTTTTGTTGTGTTTTCAGCCAGATCGCCCGGATCCAGCCTCCGTCATTAAGAAAGGCTGCCCGGGTAGGAAGGGTTAAGTCTGCAATTTGCTCATAAATTTCTCGGTCAGTTTGCACTGATTGAGCTGGAGGTCTGTATATTAGTGCAAGTATTATTTTTGTACCTTTATTATTCTTTATTAGCACAAAGGATGTGTCGACGTTCACAATTTGAGGTTTTGACAAGAGGGTCGGGTTAAGACTTTCTTTGATTAAAAGTAAAACTCCACCTCCATTTCTATTAATTTGGCTTTTCTCAAACATTACATAACCGGGAAGTGAATACTCTGCTAAAAAGTCTCTGTCTTCTGTCTTCTTTCATAAATCGATTTTAGGAGTATAGTTGGTTGTTGGAAGGAACATAATAATTGAGCCAAGATTCTGTTATGCCAATAACATCGTAATTTTCCGTAAACACTAGTTCCTCTAAATCTGAAAATTTATTGCGTATGCTACTAGCGTTTGCATAGAAAACATTCAAAGTTTTGGATTTGGAATTTACAGAACGCTTTTTATTCAAATTATTGGTTCTGCTCGGATCTACATTTATGTACCTGTCTGCCCTCAGTCCTTGATCCTCGTTCCTGGTTGTCCTCGATCATTGTTCTGTAGAAACCCAAGGAGGTTACTGACCGATTCTACAACCGTTGCACGAAGCAATCAGGGACACATTCATACCTGCATTAACAGAGAGGCAAGGTGTCACACAAGTGTTAAGAGATCTATTGGCTCTTCCACTAAAGTTCAGAGGCATGGGGATCATAAACCTGGTGGAGGTTGCATTGTACGTTCATAAAAATTATCTTAAGCTTACAACTTCTCTGACAGATAATACAAGAGCAAATTGAAAAATGACGTAGTTAACGAAGATGAACAAAGTAACGTAAGGAATTAAATTACAAAGAGCAAAGAAGAGACACAGAAACATAGCCTAGAACAATAAGACCGAAAGTAGTGAAGAACTGGAAATGAGAGAGGTGATCTTAGACAAATTTCTCAAACGTTCAGATATCAGAACACAGACAAATTATCATACAAACAGCCCTCAAACAAAAGTTACACAGACAAAATTAATTTCTGTCCCATCTAGATCTTATACGGAATTATAATAAAAGTTCTCAAACGAGCAGACAGACAGAACAAGCAGACAAGATGTAACTAAGCTCAATAAGTGTCAGATATCCAGCAACTTATGGGGAAGTATTGATATGTTTCTGAACCCTCTTCTCCTTCATCTTTAGCCCTATTAGTGTTCACATATTAAGAGTTTTGTCCATTTCTTTGTCAATATTAAGACCTTTAGTGTCAATTAGGTATCGATTGTTTTCCTGGCGAGCAATAGCGAGCCTGTAATTTAGGAGAAATCGGCCTTCGGCAGGAAAAAAATTCTTCCAAAAAAAATAGATGTTTTTTTCCTTTGTGTGTGTGTGTTTTTTTTTTTTTTTTTTTTTTTTTTTTTTTTTTTTTTTTTTTTTTTTTTTAACGCTTGATATAGTAGACGTCTAGGGAGCAAAGTAAAATATATATACCGGTAGTATAGAAAATATATATAACAGTATAATAACGCCCCCTTAACCATTTCAAGATCCAATACGCATTTCTTTTCTGTTTTCCGGTTATTATTAGACGATCATATTCAGATTAGGAAGGGTATATGGAGTCATGGAGATAACTGAGATAGACTTTACCCTTATAATGCTCACAGATCCTTCTTAAGCTGTATACAATAGTCTAACGATAGCCAGAAAAAATAACAAAATGCGTCATAATATTGAAAGGGTTAATATTCACCCTTTCATTATATCATGACGTCTGTATTCCTCTTATGCTGGCTGTTGGTAGACGATGTTATTTACTTTACAGTGTAATGTTCAAAGTCAGAGGATTTATTAGTTTTTAGAGGCTCTTCCAAATCCTGAGTAACATCGTCTAATGATTGGTCTGATAAAATAATGTGCTTCCTAAATAGGGCCTACACTGAAACTCAAAATAAATAAAGACGGGTTTATTACTAGTGATTTACTATTGAATAATTGCTATAACTGTATTTTCCTTATATTGCCTTGGCCTATTTATCACCATCAATATACCTGACACTTTAATTCCCATTTCCATGCCTTCTTTAAACCCAAATAATTTGCAGTGTACGATTGAATGCAGTTCCAAACCCCATCTTTCTTACCTGGAAATAACCTTGGTGCCTCGAGAAACTTAAGAGCTACTAAATAGTCTTGTACTAAGGTAGATGCATATAGAAAAACTAAAATTGTGTACTAGTTTGAAGTGAACTAGTACAGAATTTAAATACAATATTTCATATCACTACTATTTAAATTATTGACTATAAACCATGGTGTTCTCAGAAATAATCAAAGCCATTGTAGCTCACGTCCTGTTAAGGGGGGTCACAGTTTTTGTTTTTATCTTTCTCTCCTTTTGTCTCTTTCTCTGGCTTGTATCCATTCGGCCCCATTCACCCAACTGTTTTAAGACGTTTATCCCCATCCAGGTGTCGATTTCTTCCTGGCGAGCGATAGCGAGCCAGTATTTTATGAAGAAATCTGGCTTTGCCGGAGACATTTTCCTATCGAAAAATGTACACATTTAGCTTGCTTTCAAAACAAAAAGATATATATGCTGGCTCGCTACCGCTCACTAGGAAAATAGTGATACCTGTAAATGTCTTAAAACAGTAGGCTGAATGGGGCCGAATGAATACAAGCAACAGAGAGAGGTAGATAAAGAGAAACAAAACGAGGTGGGCTCCCTTAAAGTATACTGCAGAGGAATTATATTATGACTGAATTCAAAAGGGTATCAAGTATTCTTGCAACCAGACCACTTCACTCCCTAAAATCGGAAACATGTTCATTCCGGTTGAGAGCTTATATTGACGAACATAACTTACATAACATTTGGTAAGCTTTGATAAGGTAAAGGATAGTTAGTTGTTCTAGCATCTACACTTGTGATAATAAATGACGATATCTTGTTCTGGGATGTAACCATTTCAACGGTTCCTTGCTCATTTCACCTCCGCTCAACATTTATAAAAACAAATGGTTATTTCAAAACTTAATTAACCATAGGAAACAATGTTTCATGTTAATCCGCTTCTAATTAAGTTACATAAAAACGCGATGTTTTTTGTTTAAATGTTTTTGTAGTTAGCAGCCAAGTGGCAAGTTAGAAGGATGTCTATCGAAAGCAGAATAACTATACAATGGAATAATATATAAAAAAATCAGCTGAATATTTGCAAAACGAGCATGCTAGAATATTTGATAAAAAAATAAATTTGAAAACAAAATGTGACTGCATAAACAGTTATTAAGAAGTAAACAGGAAAATAATATATGTGAAGATGTCAATATACTGCACCTAAGACATAATATTTACATTAAGTAATTAAGATAACTTATAGAATCTGCTGTTCAACGAATAATGCTAGGTATTTAGAAGATAAATGGTATATAAATATTATATATATATATACAGTATATCTATCTATCTATCTATATATATATATATATATATATATATATATATATATATAATGAAGAAAACACGATATACAGTCAATATATAGATATACAGTATATATGATATCTTAGTGTAAGCGTATAATTTTGGAATCGTAAGCCACAGTCAATATCTTAGCCTTGCAACAACGTCCTATTCTCTCGATATACACGTTATAGGATTTAATCTCTTTCTGCTAGAATATATTTAATCTAGTAGGTTACACACAAGTCTTTAATGATTCCTTGTAATCAAGTATATGATCTTCAGTTTCAATAAGTCTTTAATCTTAACCTTTTCGTAAACAGTACTATACAGTAAAGGTGAGATAAGTGATAATTTTGATCACCCAATGCTTCGAATACTATAGTTGGGAATGAGGAAGTAGTAGGGGGTGTGAAAGTGAATTGTAGTAGATGAAGGCGTCTGGGCTTGACCCAACATGCGTGAGTTAACACTCCTTTTTTTTGTAGTGTTCTGTTTGAGGGATCTGTTTAGAGAGGGACGCACCAACACATAGAGACAGAGAATACAGTAAAGGTGAGACAAGTAATCAAATTTACCCCAGGATACGACCAAACCAAACTGGTGGGAGACGTGTGGGGGGTCCTAATAAGGTTTAGCGGCGGATGCTGGTTTCTGCTGCTAGCCAATCACAGGGCTTCCAGGATTAGTGTTCCTGGACTTGGATCTGTCAGTTTAGGGAATGTGGGTGCTCATGTTTTTCACTTCTGTGCCCATGTGTTTCACCCTTTGGACTCCGGGTCGGCCAATGGGAAGGAAAATACAACAACACCCCAACATCTCCAAAGAAGAGGACTCCTCCATCAATTTGGAAGATTTTGAGGAGGAGGACAATGAAGAAGAATATGATGACGAAGATGAGGAAGACATGGACGCCGAAGAACATCTAGACCAACCTCCCATAACTACACCTTCTCCCACTCCTCCTGTTCTGACTCTTCAAGCTCCTCAAGCTCCAAAAATACGTATGTCTATACAGTTAGTCAAAGATGTCTTCAGAATGACACCTGAAAAGTTTCAAGAAAAACACTCTGCCCAAGACCCAGAAAACACAGAGTGGGCATTAACAAAAAAAGGAAAAGAAATACTAGAGCATCAATTCCCAAACTACCCAGAAAAGTACAATAATAAAGCATGATTCAATTCAAGACTCAACTTAGTAAATCTTCACTTACCAATTAAAACAACTTAAGTCAAACTAAAATGTCTGTATGACTCAAAATCATTAGCTAGTTTAGCTTCAAACCCAAAAATAAAGAACAGCAAGGTGGTCGGCCCACTAACTTTTTCCCTTCTACTGTACTTCATATTTTCCTACTTTACCTTCCTGACCAAACCCTCTACTTATTCCCCCTCCTTCCTAAAAAAAAAAAAAAACAAAAAAAAAAAAATGAGGGTGGGTAAGGTTTCGCTCATTCTTGGGTATATATATATATATATATATATATATATATATATATATAAACGTGATAGCTACTGATACCGTCACCTTTTTCTACTAGTTACATATAACAATGTACTACAACTACAAAATATGATCATGAATTAAAAATGTATATATCAACATATAAACCCTCTAAAATCAAGGCAAAATATTCTCACAATTGTTATAATCAATGCTGAGATGGTACATTTACTCGTACAGGACTTTATTACATTATGGAGAGTGCTTATGGATTCACTTGGCCTCCACACCTGCTTCCCCAAGGACAGAAGTGTAATACAGGTATTATGAAATCATGGTTGACCACAGTAACATAGATGTCATTAAATTACTACGTGTGGTAACCGGACTAGTAAAATATATATGTACGTAGGCTACTCTGGAATACGGGTCGACAGGGAGTGTTAAATTGAAATAGTGTCCTCATGTGAAATATACCAAGATTCAGCAATGAATAATGATCTTTAATGTTTAACAAGGTCATACCATGGTTGGTCATATATATATATATTTATTTTTTATGAACAGTACCATCCATATCCAACAAAGGCAGAAATATAGTCAAGTTAATAGTCATTGTTGAAATTAAGCTTACAAAGTCCTTGTCTTTATAGCACTAAGGGCTGATATATTTTACTTCACGTAATAATTGACTCTAAAAGGAAGCTATTCTCTTAACAGAGAAATATTCTGATCACCTTATATATATCATATTAACATTTTATAATATTCACATCTATCCCTGCTTATGAGATTTGTATAGCAGGTTCTTGAGTTATTCATTCATGTTAGAGTTCTGAAGATATCTCAGCAGAATGCGATTAAATCTGATATATAATATTATTCCTTTGTGTTAGACGGCTATAATAATTACATACAAAATATGCCTCAATTTCAAAGTTCATAACATTAAAAACAAAGTTTTCCAGATATGAATATTTTGTGTGTTTGTTATATATATATATATATATATATATATATATATATATATAATATTATATACATTAGGTCAAATGCAATATATATGAATTTGAATCAAACTATCAGTTTCATTATATTATGACTTTATAGTTCATACGAAGTTACTTGAGAAGTGCATGTGGAGTTACATGGAGGGACAGATAGACGAATGAGGAAGTTAGAGAGCGGTGTGGCGTGGATGTGCTGGAGAGTGTGAAAAGGAACACCTTGAGATGGTTTGGCCATGTGAAACGTATGGAAAGTGAGAAAATGACTAAGAGAATGTACGAGAGTGAGGTGGAGGGACAGAGAGGGAGATCGGACCGAGAGTGATGTGGAAGGATGGACTTATGAGGTATATGAGAGAAAGTGTTGTTGGTTTGGAGGAGGGGCGTCGGCTGACAGGGGACAGAGGTGTTTGGGGGCAGTTCATTCAATACCACCCCTTACGGGATCATGGCGTCTGGCAATAAATAGGTAGATAGATAAGTAGATATATTTCATACACAATATATAGGAAATTTTAAGAATACATGATTAAATATTAAAGCTATTCCAATACACATATAATTCAATGCAACACAAACAACTATGGACCATACGCACATATTAACCTGTACTTTAGTAACCTCTAGGACTTCAAGGAAGAAGACGATGAAGCATTGAACAATGTATTATTCACACGCAACTTGGTATCGCTATCTTCTTTCACAAACACATTTGCATATTTCCATCCTCTCATATACCGCTTCTCGAACTTCAAGCAAAGATGATGAAGCACTCTACTGTAAAATGGAAAAAGCACATACGCCACCTCAATCTTACTTACTTTATCTCACCCCCACCCCTCCCCCCACACACACACACACAAGCACGCGTCAGAACTTAAAATAATACAAACTAGTATAACACTGTAACATGGAATAAAAACTTAATTATACCCCATACGTCTCTCTCTCTCTCTCTCTCTCTCTCTCTCTCTCTCTCTCTCTCTCTCTCTCTCTCTCTCTCTCTCTCTCTCTCTCTCTCTCTCTCTCTCTCTCTCTCTCTCTCTCTCTCTCTCTCTCTCTCTCTCTCTCTCTCTCTCTCTCTCTAACTTTATGTAAAAAGAGCCAATCGAAACACCATGGAAAAAAGAAGGCGAATTAAACTCCCTCATTAGCATTCATTGACCTTCAGCGGCGGGTGTTGATAGGTCCGCCCCTGCCAGAGGGAGAGAGAGACAGAGAAAGAGGAGGTGGTGAGAGGTGCTGCTGGAACCCGTTGTTTACTGTTCTTCAGGCCACGGACCAGAACAGACAGACAGGCAGAAACACCACACAGGTTGCTGAAGCTCTTGGTTCGAACAGGTTAGAGCTATTAGTTTGTTCAGATAAATCACTTGGCTTCAACAGATTAAAACGATCGTTTTGTACAGCTAGATCTCCTGAAAGGAATAGATTAGAGATATTGTTTTGTGAATCCTGATAATTTTGTATGAATAGCCAAGAGCTTTTGTTCTACACAGCTTTGAGCTTTTAGTTTGCAATTCTATAGTTCTTAGGTAATACAGTTAGAGCTCTTGGTTCACATTGATAGCCAAGGACACACACTCCCCCTGAACTTCAAGACTAAAGGGCCCCAAGCGAAAAACTGGGAAAAACAGTCGAGTTTAGCGCGCTCATTAGCATTCACTGACCTTCAACAGCGGGTGAACAAGAGAGAGAAACGGGAGGTGAGAGGTGTTACTGGAACCTTTTGTTTACTATTTACGGACAAGGAAAGACCGATTGCCTTGTTCTTGGTTCTAACAGGTTAGCGCTCTTAGATTGTTTATAGATAGATATAGGTTTATTGACTACAACAAACAATACAATTATATATTTATAGATTTGGTATGGATTGATTAACTATAACACACAGTATAACTAAGCATAATAACGTATAAACAATAGCATATTCATAATTGAAATACACCACACACGATATAAGTAATCCAGATTTATAAAGTGCAAACGAAGTTACCAAATGTTGGTTGCATCGAGCTTTTGGTTTGCACAAATCTGAACGTTGGATCAATCGACCTAAAGTTTTTGGTTTACATAACAACTGTTCTTGCTTTTCGCAGATAGAGCTCATGGCTTACACAACAAGAGCTCATGGCTTACACAACAAGAGCTCATGATTTACACAACTAAAGCTTTTTGGTTACACACCTAGAACTCTTGTGTTATACAAGTATAACATTTGGGCTACACATCTAGAGTTCATGGTTTACACAACTAGAGCTCTTGGGTTTTGCAGCTCTACCTCTCGTTACAAAGCTAGAACTGTTGGGATATACAGATATAAGTCTTGGGTTACGCAGCTAGAGCTATTAAGTTACACAGCTAGAATTGTGGGTAACACACCTAAAAATCTTGGCTTACACAGCAAAAACTCCAAAGGTTACACAGTTGGAAATCTTAGGTTTCACATCTATAACTCTTGGGTTACACACCTAGAACTATTGGGTTACACAACTAGAACTATTGGGTTACACAACTAGAACTATTGGGTTACACAACTAGAACTATTGGGTTACACACCTAGAACTATTGGGTTACACACCTAGAACTATTGGGTTACACAACTAGAACTATTGGGTTACACACCTAGAACTATTGGGTTACACAACTAGAACTATTGGGTTACACAACTAGAACTATTGGGTTACACACCTAGAACTATTGGGTTACACACCTAGAACTATTGGGTTACACACCTAGAACTATTGGGTTACACAACTAGAACTATTGGGTTACACTACTAGAACTATTGGGTTACACTACTAGAACTATTGGGTTACACAACTAGAACTATTGGGTTACACAACTAGAACTATTGGGTTACACAACTACAACTATTGGGTTACACAGCTAGAACTATTGGGTTACACAGCTAGAACTATTGGGTTACACAACTAGAACTATTGGGTTACACAACTAGAACTATTGGGTTACACAGCTAGAACTATTGGGTTACACAACTAGAACTATTGGGTTACACAGCTAGAACTATTGGGTTACACAACTAGAACTATTGGGTTACACAACTAGAACTATTGGGTTACACTACTAGAACTATTGGGTTACACAACTAGAACTATTGGGTTACACTACTAGAACTATTGGGTTACACAACTAGAACTATTGGGTTACACACCTAGAACTATTGGGTTACACACCTAGAACTATTGGGTTACACTACTAGAACTATTGGGTTACACTACTAGAACTATTGGGTTACACAACTAGAACTATTGGGTTACACTACTAGAACTATTGGGTTACACAACTAGAACTATTGGGTTACACAACTAGAACTATTGGGTTACACAACTAGAACTATTGGGTTACACAGCTAGAACTATTGGGTTACACAGCTAGAACTATTGGGTTACACAACTAGAACTATTGGGTTACACAACTAGAACTATTGGGTTACACAACTAGAACTATTGGGTTACACAGCTAGAACTATTGGGTTACACAGCTAGAACTATTGGGTTACACAACTAGAACTATTGGGTTACACAACTAGAACTATTGGGTTACACAACTAGAACTATTGGGTTACACAGCTAGAACTATTGGGTTACACAACTAGAACTATTGGGTTACACAACTAGAACTATTGGGTTACACTACTACAACTATTGGGTTACACAGCTAGAACTATTGGGTTACACAACTACAACTATTGGGTTACACAGCTAGAACTATTGGGTTACACAACTAGAACTATTGGGTTACACAGCTAGAACTATTGGGTTACACAACTAGAACTATTGGGTTACACAACTAGAACTATTGGGTTACACAACTAGAACTATTGGGTTACACAGCTAGAACTATTGGGTTACACAACTAGAACTATTGGGTTACACAGCTAGAACTATTGGGTTACACAACTAGAACTATTGGGTTACACAACTAGAACTATTGGGTTACACAACTACAACTATTGGGTTACACAACTACAACTATTGGGTTACACAACTAGAACTATTGGGTTACACAACTACAATTATTGGGTTACACTACTACAACTATTGGGTTACACAACTACAACTATTGGGTTACACAACTAGAACTATTGGGTTACACAACTACAACTATTGGGTTACACTACTACAACTATTGGGTTACACAACTACAACTATTGGGTTACACAACTAGAATTATTGGGTTACACAACTACAACTATTGGGTTACACAACTACAACTATTGGTTTACACAACTACAACTATTGGGTTACACTACTACAACTATTGGGTTACACAACTACAACTATTGGGTTACACAACTAGAACTAATGGGTTACACAACTAGAACTATTGGGTTACACAATTACAACTCTCGATTCACACTTTTGTCATAGCTCTTAAGGGGGGTCACCGGCTTTTTTGTATCTTTCTCTCCCTCTCTCTTTGGTTTATATCCATTCGGCCCGATTCAGCCTACTGTTTTAAGACGTTTACCCACATCCAGGTGTCAATATTTTCCTGGCGAGCGACAGCGAGCCAGCATATATGTATTTTTGTTTTGACAGCAAGCTAAATTTGTACATTTTTCGATAGAAAAATTTCTCCGGCGAAGCCGGATTTCTCCATACAATGCTGGCTCGCTATCGCTCGCCAGGAAGAAATCGACACCTGGATGGGTAAAACATCTTAAAACAGTTGGCTGAATGGGGCCGAATGGATACAAGCCAGGGAAAGAGAGAAAAGGAGAAAAAGATAAAAGAAAAGCCGGTGACCCCCCTTAATATAACACAAAACAAGGAGTACATGTTCCGCATTGACTGTCCAGATTCCTTCTTCCGGGAAGCAGGAGACATCGGCTTTTACTTGGCGGCTTGGAGAAGTTGGTTATGTTGGTTTATCCTTTACGTAAGGGGGTAGTTTTTATGTTTTGAACTATATGTTTCTTTATTTATTTTATAGTTTAATCGCTACACCTCCATCAAGCTTAAGAAACACCCTGTTGACCCCTTCAAGATAAATTTGCATATTTTTGGGTAGAAAAATGTACGGGCCAAAGGGCGATTCTTCCTAGCATTACAGGCTCGCTATCGCTCGCCAGGAAAATAAACGAAACCTAAATGGCACGAAAGGTCTTTATATTGATAAAGACATTCTGGCGAAAGGTCTTAAAATCACAAAACCAATGTAATTAACTTATTAAAATCTGAAAGTTAATAATGGGACTAAGCATGGGGGAGATAATGCAGATACCTCCCCCTTAAGCCATGTTCCCCATAAGGGTTTTATTTGCATTTGGCAGATTTTTTGTGTAGCTTTTTTTTGTTTTCCTTTCTAGCATTAGGAAATTTTAAGTCATCTGAAGAAGTTGGGATATTATATTTTTGTACCCAGTTGCATCCAATAAGAATATTTCTCTGTTTCAGCAATTTTTTTTTTTTTCTATGTGATTGAGGGAGGCAAAAGGCATTACTGCCTATAGCGAGTGCCTCCCCCATAGTTGAAAGAGTGACAGGGCCAAAATCAAGGGACGTTTGAGCCAAAATGCCTGGACACACGGAGTTTGAAGCAATTTAAGTCATAGGAAGAGGGAAAGACTGATTCTGGGAGAGAGTTCCAGAGCTCAGCTGTTGAGTAGAAGAAAGTTTGAGAGTAACGTTTCACTCTTGGGATGGAGAGTTGCACAGAGTAGGGGTGGGATTGAGTTGCAAGACGGGTACCACGTGCCCTACGTAAAGGAGGTGGTATGCACTGGGATAGCTCTGAGGAACACTGATTATTATAGTAGCGATAGAATAGCGAGAGCGATGCAACATTGCGGCGGAGAGAGAGAGACTGCAGAGAGTTGGTGAGTGGACGGGAGTTAATGATACGAAAGGCCTTCCTTTCAACTTTGTCTAGGAGAGCGGTGTGAGAGGAACCTCCCCAGACATGTGAACAATACTCAATACAAGGGCGCACTATGCCCCTGTACAGAGCAAGAAGCTGTGCAGGGGAAAAGAACCCCCTAAGGCGGTTGAGCACACCGAGCTTCTGGGAGGCTGCCTTAGCAAGACTGGTAATATGGTCCTTTCAAATGAGAGCAGAAGAAAAAGAGACACCAAGAATATTGAGAGAAGATGAAGGGTTGATTTATGTATTGTTAAAGAATAAGGGATAGTCCGCTGGGAGATCCTGACGGGTAGATAGATGGAGAAATTGGGTTTTGGAAGCATTAAAGTTAACAAGGTTTTCTCTGCCCCAATTGGAAATAGTATTTAGATCAGAATTTAAGAGTTCTATGGTTTCATTACGTTTGTCGTTGAGGAATTGCTGGCTGGGGCGTTCTGAAAAACTAATGGAGTAGTGTAAGGTTGAGTCGTCTGCATATGAATGGATGGGAATTAAGGTACAGTTAAGGAGATCATTTATAAAAATTAGAAAGAGAATAGGAGATAGGACAGAGCCCTGAGGAACACCGGAGTTTATAGGGTGAGGAAGTGAACAATGGCCGTCCACAACCGCGGCTATGGAACGGCCGGAAAGGAAATTAGAGAAAAAGGCACAGATGGAGGGATAGAAACCGAAGGAGGGTAGTTTAGAAATTAAAGATTTATGCCAGACTCTATCGAAGGCTTTCGATATGTCTAGTGCAATAGAAAAAGTCTCACCGAAGTCCCGAAAGGAGGATGACCAAGAGTTAGTAAGATATGAAAGAAGATCACCAGTAGAGCAACCCTTAAGGAAGCCATACTGGCGATCTGAGAGCAGATTATGAGAAGAGAAATGCTTAAGAAATTTGGAAGCAAGAATAGTTTCAAAAACTTTAGAAAGACAAGAGATGAGAGCAATTGGACGATAGTTGGAGGTTTGAGAGCGGTCACCCTTCTTTGGGACAGGTTGAATGTGAGCAAACTTCCAGCATGAAGGGAAGACGTTAGAGGATAGACAGAGACGAAAGAGTTTGCCTAGGCAGGGAGTCAGCACGGAAGCACAGTTTTTGAGATCAACAGGAGGAACACCGTCCGGACCGTACGCCTTATTAGTGTTAAGCCCAGAGAGGGTAGAAAGTACATCTTTAGAAGAGATTAGGATATTAGGCATAAGTAAGAGAGAGGAGGGCGGAGAGGGAGGAATAGCACCGGAATCATCCAAGGTGGAGTTTCTAGCAAAAGTTTGAGCGAAGAGTTTAGCTTTGTCAGAGGAAGAAGTGATGGTTGTGCCATCAGAGTGGGAAAGGGGAGGGAAAGACGAGGAAGAGAAATTGTTGGAGAGGTTTTTGGCTAGATGCCAGAAAGCTTGGGAAGAGCTAGAGTTGGATAGTTCAGTGCATTTATTATTGATGAAAGAGTGTTTGGCAAGTCGAAGAACAGATTTGGCTTGATTCCGGGCAGAAACATAGGAAGAATGAGAGTCTTGAGTTTTAAGGCATCGGTACCGTTTGAATGCTTCCTCCTTATTGCGGACAGCAGTAGAACAGGCGTGAGTAAACCAAGATTTTTTAGCATTAGTCTGAGAGAAGGAGAATGGAATGTATGCTTCCATGCCCGATAGGATTACCTCGGTAATGCGTTCAGCACTCTCCGAGGGTCCCCGGCCACGGAAGCAGAAATCATTCCATGGGAAATCAAAGAAATACTGCCGGAGAGCCTCCCAGTCGGCAGCGCCAAAGTGCCACAAGCGCCGCCGGCTAGGAGGATCGGGTGGCCGTACTGGAGAGATAGGACAGGTGACAGAGATAAGTTTATGGTCGGAGGAGCCCAGAGGAGAGAAAAGATCGACAGTATAAGAAGAAGGGTTAGAAGTTAGAAACAAGTCAAGAATGTTGGGCCGATCTCCGATGCGATCCGGGATACGGGTGGGTTGCTGAACTAACTGCTCTAGGTCATTTATGATAGAAAAGACGTAGGCTTGTTCACCAGGTGGATGAGTAGTGTGAGAGGAGAGCCATTGGCAGTGGTGAACGTTGAAATCTCCTAAGATGGAGATTTCTGAGAAAGGAGAAATGGATAGAATGTGTTCCACTGTAGAGTTTAGATAGTCAAAGAATTTGGGAAAGTTGGTAGAGTTAGGGGAAAGATAGACAGCACAGAAATATTTAGTAAGAGAATGACAGGAAAGTTTGAGCCATAAAGTTGAGAATTCAGAGGAGTCGAAATCGGGAACACGAGAGCAAGTGAGTTTGTTGTGCACATATGCACAACATCCGCCTTTGGCTTTGAAACTAGGATAGAAAAAGTAGGAGGATACAGAGAAGGGGCTGCTGGATGTTGCTACAGACACCTGAGTTTCGGTGAGGAAGAGAGGATCAGGTTTGTAGGAGGAGAGATGGTGCTCAACAGAGTGAAAGTTAGAGGAAAGTCCGCGAATGTTGCAGAAATTAATAGAAAGAGTAACAGGCCGAGGTCCAGGTAATTGTGTGGGGTCGTCAGGGGATGGTCGGTTGGGTGTGGGGGCATTTATGGCCCCCCCCCCCCCCCCCTGGGGGGGACCAAGCAAATCAAGTTAGAAATGAGATTTATGAATTGAAAAAAAAGGTATATAACCTTAATTTGTTTACCAGTGTTTTATGTGTAGCTATAGTTGAGGTGTTGCAATATATATATTCAGAGATGTTTATTTCTATTGAACCTTTACCAACTATCGCTAATGATTTGCTATGTATGAACACGATGACAAATTTCATTATTTGCAACTCAAAAGTTCATATAACTAGTTTGTTGAAAATTATAATTGAATTTCAAATCAGCCATTATAAGACAACTAGGCGAATTAATGACGATGTCTGACTGAAAAAAAATGGTTTTGTTTTTCTTGTTTTAGCTATATAAGTAAATTACGAAATTTATGCATTAATATTGTTACCGTCAAACTATACTTTTCTGTTTTCTTGAAGGATCTCTGGGAAATAAGGAGTTCAAATCTTTTCACGTAAGCTAATGGACTCGGATTCATTCTATCTAAGCTCAATATATACTATAGTTTAAGTGAGTCGAGGTGTGTATAGTAATTTCAATTTTAGGTATTCAAATAATTGTTGTAAATTCTTTAGATGTGAAGTTGGGTTATCGATGCCAAGTGTGTGTGCTATTGCAACGAAATCTGTTTAACACTGTCTGATCCGATGTCTTGGGGGATATTATATTATTGTGCTTAATTATTATTATTAAGGATTGTGTTTGTTTTTCCCATTTTCGAGCAATTTATTATATTTTGTCCCCTAGGCTAACAATACCGCAGTCCCAGACTTCATCCACACTAATAAATGTTCACCCAGACCCCCTTCAAGCTACATTTGTATTCTTTTAAAGTTACAGGGTCATTATCGCTCGCTCAGAAACAAATCGATACCTGAAAGAGGTGAAGCATCATATTATCGCCAAACTAATAGGGTGAAAAGTCTTAAAATATCCAAACTAATGGAGTGAAACAGGGTAATTCCAGTAAGACCTTCTCGGACCAAATATGGCTAAGTTAGCCCCTTGAATTATAGGCGATCATACACACAGTACATCATAAATTTGAAGGTAAGATCGATAAAATGTGGTGGAGAATAACAATTAGGAAAACAAACTAGATAAAACAACGAAAACAAATTTTGCCTGCATGAAACCACTTTCACTGATCAATTGGCTCACAGGAACAAGTGTTTTATTATCAAGGACATGGACACGGGGATTGATTCTGGATGGCTGAATGTCTGAGTAGGATACAACACAGAGACCCTAACATAATACACTCTGTAGGTGTTGAAATATTGAATTCCTGAATCCAGACACTCAGATTACCACCTGGAATTACAGAGGCTGTAACCTTGTAGAAAGTTGAAGTGGTTACAGTGAATATCGAAAATATAATTTTAAGTGAATATGTACATATATACAGTATATAATATTACCGCTATATATATATATATACTGTATATATATATATATATATATATATATATATATATATATATATATATATATATATATATATATATACTGTATATATAATTATGTATATATATATATATATATATATATATATATATATATATATAATAATCAACATCATCATCATCATCATCATCATCACCAACAACAACATCATCATCACATATATGGAGTCAACTGCTGGACACAGGCATCCCTTAACCTAGTACATGATTCTCGAGAGACTTTGCCAGTCTTTGCCATGTTACGTACCCTTACAGTTGTTATTTATTTAGTTTTATGTTATTTGCTTTTCTTATTTTGTTGTCTCCTCGCTACCTCATATCTGGTCTTTCCCTGTCACGTTTCCCTTGTCTGGGGGTCCAGTCTAACAGTCTTGTACTCCACCTATTGTCCTCTTTTCTCGCTACATATCCTGCCCAGCTCCACTTCTGCTCGGTTATCATTTCTAGAATATCCTTGATGTTGGTTTGCTCTCTCACACATGATGCTCTCTCCTTGTCCCTAAGAGTTATTACAAACTTCGATCTTTCCATTCCTGTCTCTGTGCACTCAATATATAGATATACAAAATAAACCAATAAGTTGAAATAGCAGTCTCTGAAATAAACATGACATTACGTGTGTTACGTCCTGGGATATATAAACACTGGGCTCTTTCTATTGGACTAGGTATACGGCAACAAGCAACAACGGAAAACGCAACCCTTATCTATAAACCCAGGCAACAAACCACCCTAAACCGTCAAGAGTCCTGCCTGGACAACGAGATATCCTATGACTCGGTTACAGGGTGCACGCACTATAGACTGCTGATAGTCAAGCAGGCTATATAAAAGATCACACAATTAAGTTGACTTAAAGCTTCAAGGCAAAGATAGATAACGGAATTAAATTACAGAAACAATTTAATAACAAACTAGAAGAAAGTACATTTAACGTTACATTAATTAATACAACTAATCACCCCTGCATGAAAGAAGGTGAAAGCAAACAGTCCTCAAAACATCGTACAGGTAGACAAGATGCGGGTTTCTAAACTGCATGCGGCTACTGTAGGATCTGATGCTTAGCAAAAAAAGTACGTTACGGATTTATAGAACTCTTAACTCATAAGCAGGAATAAATACTAGTGATAGGACATACAGTGTTTAATGGCATAGGTATAATTAAATAAAGGCAGCAACTCGCAACATAACCACATACAGGTGTGCTTCTCACTCTTAGTCAGGCAAGCCTGCTCGGACAGAGTCTCTAAGCCACACCCTGACTCACAATACCTTACCTTATGATACCTTATGATGTGTTCGCCACTCTTCTAGCGGCACCAAGGAGCGCGACGCCCCTCGTTATGGGTGATGCTCACAAAAACGGTAAACTGTGGCACAATAACAAGCATACAGAGATAATAAACCCTTAGCTGTTAATCTGTCAGGTGGCAGAGGTCTAGCCGGAAGGATATAGGCTTCGGATACCCGGGCTGAGCCACCTGCTCTAGCCTAGGGACGTTCCCAGGCCTGTGCGCCAAATTACTCTAATTGAAAGGGTGCTCTCTTGAGAAACTCAGATCGCAAGTATCTGACTCTCTCCTGGCGACCCTAAAACAAAAGCAAGACGTGCTAGCGCAGTGCTGAGTGGACTAGGCAATGGCCCTCACACAACACAACGCTAGACACACAGGGACACAGACAAGAAAATGCCCCCAGACTCCCACGGGTATCCTAGTAAAGTCGTTCGGGTCCACGGGACTCGCACCAGCAGACTTTACTTAAAGGATCGCAAAAAGCCTCCCCTCCGGTCTAGCCCCTGCTAACCTGACACAAGAACACACTAGCAAGGATGAAACCACCAAATATGAGACAACAAAAAAGCTTCCTAGGTCTCATTAACAATTACATCCCTGCATAAGGCCCAAAATCCTATCTAGTTATCTGAGAGCTCGTCGTTAATACAATAATAGATATAAGGTCTATCAAGGGGATGGGATAATTAAATAGATTGGTGAAGTAGTGGCAAGAAGGTATACAAAGTAAGAGAGAACGTTTCTAAGTGGGGTTGAGAGGGATAGATATCAAGGGGTTCCGAAGGGTACGACAATGAGGTGAGCTCTAAGTCTTGAATCTGTCTGGACCCCCCCCCCTAGGCATGCAGAATACATCCCAGGCTTGGCAACACTCAACACAGTTGCCGGGTCAAAATCCTCTACCCCGTGCGTGAGTCAAAACTAAGCCTAACGTTGCAATCAAATACATGTGGCAGCGCTTCAGGCTCGTCCCAAGCTGGTCTCTCCGCGCGAAGCAATGTCCCAAGCCGGTGTCTCTCTCCCGCTCGTCTCTCCCCGCTCTCACTAGACTTACATCTTATATATTATAATGAAACAATCAACTATCGAGAATAAAATATACTGAGATGCGTTGGTTAAGAATAAGGGCAGCTTCAAGCTGTCAAACAACATAAGAATATCCCAGACATTAGTTACATTGTCGTAGGATATATACTAAGGGAAAGCCTGCCGGCCGGCTACCACCAGCCGGTTTCTAAACGGCTGGGCAGCCGACGCGTGCGCATGCCCGCACGTGGTTACTATGCAGAAGCGTCACATGTGTAACCCATTCCTTAGCATAATCAAATTACCGTACGACCATCACAGGCAAATAGCGAGCGCAAAATGGTTGTACATCTTCAATCAACATCAACATCATCCAGTGGGAGCCCACTGCTGGACAAAGGCATCCCTTAACCTTTTCCATGACCCTCGAGACTTTGCCAGGCTGTGCCATGTTACCCCTGCATCTGTAACATTTGACTATAGCTAGCGCCAACGAACTTGACAATAATCTTGACCCCTTAACTTCTTATAACTAGAAATGTATGGAAGCAATTGGGCTGAAATTCCTCTAATTTGGGAAGAGTCCACCAAGTAATAGGTGTGGATATATACAGCCACTTTGCTCCAGTCCCTTTTGAGTTACAGAGAGGTCAGGGATCGATATGTTTGTCAAGTTCGTTGGCTATACCAATAGTACTTGAACTATAGTAGTAAATGCACATATAGTAAACTAGCTAATTATATGCGGCAAAATGGCACGAACGGTCTAAATATTGACAAATAAATGGGTCGGAAGGTCTTAAAATCGATAATGTAATGGGTCGAAAGGTCTTAAAATCGCTAAGCTAATGGGGCGAACGTCTTAAACTCTTAAACACTAACGGGGCTAAATACGAGGGAGAAGGGGATCCAAAAATGAAATAAAATATAATATAACCTCCCCTTCACACGGTCTTATAATTTCAAAACTAGTGGGGCTAAACATTAGGGAGAAGGGAGTCCAGAAAAACGGTCTGTCTCCCCTTAACTAAACACCTTAACATAACATGTTTAACAAAATGTATAAGACACTCGTCATTGCAATATGTTCATAATTTGTCTTAAACATCATACAATTATTCTTAGCTGATACCTTTCGTTGTAATATTACCATGAACTGTAGGTTTGAAACGTTTGTCCTATTACAATATTAAGCGTACTGGTGAATTGTGTACGCGACTTTACTATTATTAAATTGAGTTGATAAGAACACTTAAGGGGACTTTATATTGTCTATTTATTTATATGTTGGTTGTTTTATTATTATTACCGGTACATATATTTGTTTTAGTGTGTTCCCTAGACCTCTATCAAACTTAAAATAATATAGCCCCAAGACCCCCCTTAGAGATAAATTTGTAAATTTGTCGATATCAAAATGTCTTGGCCGAAGGCCGGTTCCTCCTAAATTACAGGTACGGTATTGCTCGCCAGGAAAAAAATCGACATCTAGATAGGACGAAAGGTCTTAAAATCGCCAGACTAATGGGGCGAACGTGTTAATATCTCATAACTAACTGGGATAAACATGAAGGAGTCCAGAAAAAATAACAAATACTTGCCCTTAAGCACCTCCCTGTGATCCAATACAAACCAAGCATTTCAATGTCCGGTGCACATCCAGCACAAAAATATGATACCACATCGTCTTTGGCTACCTGAATGAAAGAAAAGTACAATTCTTAAAGAACATTCTGTTTTAAGAAGTACAACATATGTTCTGTTGTTTATAACGATCCCTAAGATGAGGCACATTACATTTTATATATGATGTCATCAAATTTGCAGTGAACTCTTTATTTTCAAGAAATACCGGGAATATATTTAGCAACTTTAATTACGGAACGTATTATTCCCGTGACCAATTATATACAGAAGTTATTTCCTTGTTCATTTCCTACGAAGCTTTAGTCCATAAACAATAAAATCCAATGTTACAAATTTCTTACATATAGAGGCGGACATGATAGTGAACCGGCATTCGTTAAACATGCGTTGTATTTCATATTATTATATATTTGCATTTTAAATATACTTATAAGAAAATGTGGATATAGGAGATACCACGCAAGCTACGGATTCGATTTGGCTATATTTCGAGACGCAGAGTGAAAGATTAGGTGCAGTTGCCTACATGAACGTGTACACACTCAAGGATTTATGTATGAAAATAATGACAGTATGATTGAATTAAGAGTGTAGTTTATTATTCATTAATTAATATATAGAATTAATTAAATGGTATATAACAAATTATTCTTTTAATTCATTCATGCTGTGTTTATTTCCATTCATAAATCAAATAGTGGATATAAATTCATTTGGAAAACTGTAGAGTCAAAACCAATAGTTCACAACAAACCTGCAACAAATAGTACAAGTGTTAGGTTATTAGGAACACGTGATAACTGGCAGGGAACAGTGATAGGAACTTAAGGGAGAGGTAGTTGCTTGTTATGGACCCCCTTCTCTTTCATGCCACCATGAGTTTTTTGAGAAATTAGGACGTTTGCATTATTAGTTTGTCGATTTTAAGACCTTTCATCCCATGTCTTTGTCAATATAAGATTTTTCGTGCCATTTAGGTGTCAATTTTTTCCTCTCGAGGGATAGTGAGGAATAGGAGGAAGCAGCCTTCGGCCGAGAAATTTTTCTACCAAAATGTTTACAAATTTATCTCGAAGCTGGATCTTGAGGAAAATTGATAAAGTTAAATGGAGGTCTAGGGAGGAAACTAAAACAATAATTAATACTATTTAAATCTTACCCCTTAAAATGACAGATATTCGTTTAACTACTGATATTGACTGTGCAAGGTTGGTGCGCGCCTTAAAACACACGGAACACACAACTCCCAAACTTTATGGAAAAGAGAGGAAGCTGGAAAAGGGGAAACCTCATTAGCATTCATTGACCTTTAGCATTGGCCGATTGGTAGAATTGGAGGCTTTTAACACCTTCAGTGCCATGACGCCTTTTGGTAAGAGTTGCGTTAGCGGGCGTACCGTCAGCTTTGTTTACATAGTCGCACGCTCGCAGTTACACTCGTGTCTAAAATGTCTGCTGTTATTTGTCCCTGATAGTAATATATATGATGATGACAATAAGTCATTGGGGGTGAGGTGGGCAAAGCTCCCCTCAACCTATTATTTTATCCAACGGCCAGGTGTTGGGTAAATTGTTTTGTTACCGGCCGTGGGATACAATAATGGGTTGAGGGGCTTATTGTCATCATCATATATATTACGAGCAGGGGCAAATAACAGCAGTCAAATTAGACACGAATATAACTGCGAGCGAGCGTGTGACTACGCAAACAAAGTGGACGCTACGCCCGCTAACACAACTCTTACCTGCCTTTCTACATTTGATATTGGCTACAATTAGAAGTGTTTATGCAATTTAAGAAGTACCTATGTAACATAGAGGGTTTATCGTGATCGTATTTACCCCTTTGAATCCAAGAGGTACATTATTAACTAAAGAAAATCGTCTAATGGTAACTTTAATATGGTGAAAATGTCGTCATCATGCTGAAGGGATTAAGCATTTTGTATTCCCTATGTTTTCCTATTTTAACCATTGTTTCTGTTTCCTTCACTAACCTCAGACAGTAATCAAGATGTTCAGTTTAGTCAAGTTGTACAATTGTGTTCACAAATAGCTCCTACACAAGTCAATTATAAGAGTTGTGATAATAAATGTTGATTGAGGGAAAACACTGCTCGGCCTATGTGGATCAAGGGCCGGTTATTATAATTCAAAATATCGCATCATGTCAGAATTGTAGAATATAATTAGTGTCACTTATCAATATAAGTAACTGTACGCTTGATGGCCTTAATGCTAAGCATGTGGAGAGAGTGTGATTACTAATAAATTGAACTTAATACAATCGTCTTTTGATAGACAAAATAAGATGAAAAAATGCGTCCTCAGATTACTGAAACAGTTAACTATTTCATATCAATTTCCACTCGCAATTCAATCTTGCAACCTTTTCTATTATTATAACCTCATGAAAACATGAAAATAATTCGACCGGGCTATTGCACAGTTGTGGTCAGGAATATTGTAACATCTCTTAATTATAATAAATGACGGTGAGCATAATCTAATACAATTATTTCTATGGTCTAAGCAGTTTATCACAATAATTCGCCCGCGTATCATAATTGTTCCTTCAAAAATTGTCCAGATATTCCCTTTCACGACCGTACATGGAATATTGGTGTGTACAAGAGTATAGTCTGTTTATTTACAGCAGACGGTAAAATACCGGTGTCCGTATTGATTTGTCAGATTTGTTTTAACCAACATACTGTAGGTTTTAGATTATTAAACCTTGTTATTTATATAATGCTGAGTGTGGTTATATATTTGTTCAAATTATAACAAAATCGATAATAGTAGCGCTAGCATTCCCCGCTTATTTCTATATATTTGTATAATGTTCTTCTATGGGACAATAGATTGGTATATAGTAAGGGTATTGGAAGTACGTTTTTTTAGTTTACAAAAATAAATACTAGGCCCTATTGTTACGATTTTTTTAGAACGTTTCGTGTCCCTTTTTATATTTTTTGCCCCCGGTTTCATGCACAAGTTTCCTTACCATTCGATTTTTAGTATGCCCATTTTAGTAAGCAAAGCTTTACTTACAAGATGAATTAAAAGTGAATTAGGCAAACAAAACATACAAATAAATAACCTAACAGTTTTTAAAGATTAGGTTTAGTTTAGTTAGGTTGGTTGGGTTAGTTTAGTTAGGTTATGTTACGTTAGGCTAAATTAAGTTAGGTTAGGTTAGGTCAGGAGATAGTCAAGTTAAGTTAGGTTAGGTAAGTCAAGTTAACTTAAAATATATATTCTAGGGTAAACAAATCTCTCTCACTACCATATTCTAGGATTGTATATTTATATAATCTTTAAAAATACTAAATATTGCTATACAAACATTGGAAATGCACCTATATTATGTATACAACTTTATATATAGTCTCTTATTTGTTCTATAAATTGTAATTTCTGCTCATAACCGGCGGGAGGTGTTAGCTCCATTACTAATAAAAGATCAACTAATAAATTCAATTTACCGTTAGCTGGATAAAGGTTGACTTTAATTTGACGAATTAGGCAGATATGAAGACACGGGAAGGCTGCGCATTCGACAAATCATTTTTGCATGGTTACTTATATATATACAGTATATATATATATATATATATATATATATATATATATATATATATATATATATATATATATATATATATATATATATATATATATAATATATTAATTATATATATAATATATATATATATATATATATATATATATATATATATATATATATATATATATATATATATATATATATATATAGATATATATATATATATATATATATATAGTTTTGGAAGATCTTATTATATGGCGAAATCGACTTTATGCTCTTGTAAGTTGTGCAGACTATTAAAGGGGCCTATCAGAAATGTACAGCATTGCATTCGTCCAGCCTTGATTTACTATATTCTAGAACATATTTGTTTTACTGCACTGTCTATTTTAAGGCTAATTATGCTCTCTTTTAATTAAATTGAATTGAAGAGGATGTCATTTTTGACTTATGGTACTATGAATTAACACGTTATGACAGTCATGCATACCCAACTCTTTACAGTATATGTAACAGATTCATGTTTTGGCAACTGTACAGTAATAAGGTTAACAGGTAATATTAAATCATGAGACGCTGTAGGCCTATCAATCGATAAAACAGTATTAAGAGGCATTCCTTATGACATTATTTGTGTTTAATATATTAATATGTTTAATCTATTGCATTGAAATCATGAAATGCATGCACATCATGCAATATTTATTAATATCAAGAACACACTTATACGGCTTGCATATTCTTTATATTATGGCAGGAGTCTTTATCAATGACACTGAAAAATAAGGAAAACCAAAACAATTTATGATTAAGTATTTGAAATCAAACGGAAAATCAAATGTAAACAATATATGCCAAATGGACGCGTTATTGCGCATCCAACGCATATTTGTTGTAATTAGATTGAATGGACCATTTATAAATTAAAATATAAACTCCCATATATGATTTGATTAATTGTGTTCTATTGTATTCTGAATTACATCCAAATCCATTGCGCTATTTTAATGGACATATATTAAGCTTTTTTATTTTACAATAGAAAGGAATACAGTGTCGAATGCTCTGAGGGGAACATTTACAATAATAACGATCAGGACTAGTCTGTACATTATTTGTATCATAATATATTCTTTCAATCTCCATAGAGCGGAGATGACAGATTGGATGCTCTAAAAATTCATATCATCACCAACCCACAAATTAACTTAAAAATAAACTAATTAATGAAATTGATGAAACTATGAATACATGTGGTACTCCATGGATTCGAACCTAGGATACTCCCACCAAAATTCTGCGCACTAACCATTATTCTATCAAAACAGTATAATCTACTTAAATCTAAAAGACATATCACTAAACACATCTTTCATTATTATCAGATCCTTGCTTCAGCTAGAAACAAATAATTTTCCTATCGTGTTATCTATCAATAAGCAATTACCAACGATCTCGCACATAAATAATATTGTTTATATCTACTAATATTGACTGTTGTCATATTGTAACGCACATGGAAGGACATGGAACATTATAATAAGAATGAATGTGTGTGTGTGTGTGTGTGTGTGTGTGTGTGTGTGTGTGTGTGTGTGTGTGTGTGTGTGTGTGTGTGTGTGTGCGTGCGTGTGTGTGTATGTTTGTGTGTGCTGACCTCTGAAAATAATGTTATATATTTCCAGACTCGCCGAGATCAATGGGTTCAATTACTCTAATGTGGCTGCTGACCTTATCATGGTCTACACGATGGAGGTCTTCAGCCATCGACTTCAACTTGTGTCATGGAGGAACAACATCGCCTTTCAGATTCACGGGTAACCATGCACTGGAAAACGACGATAATTCTTCCCCTGACATATACAAGGGCCTACAATCATCGCCAAATGTCCATAGCACTTCCTCTGACGTACATACGGGTCTACAACCATCACAAAATGACGACAGCTCTTCCCCTGACATACATACGACCCTACTACCATCACAAAACGTCGATAGTCCTTCTTCTGACATACATACGACCCTACTACCATCCCAAAACACCGATAGTCCTTCCTCTGACATATATTCGACCGTACTGCCATCACGAAGTCGCCGGAGCACCAGTCCAGTTCGCTATTTGAGGCCGCTTGAAACCGACCGATCCATGGCAGCAGCAGTGTCTCTGAGTAGACTCCTGGCGGCCGTGGTGGGGCGGAACATGGCAGAGTGTGGGCTGGTATTGGCCTACCAGGACACAGGACTGTACTCGGCTGTGGTGCGGGATCTGTTGTGGAGGCTGAACAACACTAGACAGGTAACTGAGCTAGGATTTCATAGTTTAATCTCTTATTTATTCTGTTAATGTATGGCATAAAGAGCTTTGGCTAACATTAGACGACTTTACTCAGTTTAAATAATATGAACTTAAAGAAGAAGAGGGATAAAGCGTACTTCAACTAGTCATCAGAATTTAATAGATCCTTTCTCAGTTGAACAGAAGCTTAAAAATATAGAAAACACGAAATAATAAGTCATGACCGTCAGTCACTTCTTTCTAAACAAGCTAATGTCGTTGATGCATCATTGTAGTTGTGCAGAATATTACTCCTAAATAGAGCCAAATAATACATCAACAACATATATTTTATTTTCACCGAAGAGTTAATATACAGAATGGATCTATATTGCACTAGTCACTACAGTCCTCATGAGTCAGTTAATGAAGCACTAGTCCGTGTACAAGACATTACCATAATGTAGGAAACACATCCACGGATGAAAGCAGTGGCCTACATTCACACCTTCAAAATAATGTTCGTTTTTAAATATCTATCTATCTATCTATCTATCTATCTATCTTTCTATCTATCTAACTATGTATCTATCGATCGAAAGATATATAGATAAATAGATAGCTGGAACTCCTGTTTCATTTGCTTGGCCTCTTACTGATTTTCTTTGTGCCTCATTTACACTGAACGTAATCCAGCTAGCTCTCACAAACACCTCCTCCTCCTATCCACTTCACTACACTAAATATGTACACCACACTTCCTTCTTCCACACCAAAATTATTTTACAATCATGATGAACTCTAGCCCAGCCTCGGAGTCCCCAGGGGAGGGGGGGGGGGGGGGGACCTACCCGACCTTCTCTGGGCGACCCCTAAAAAATTACCTGGACCTTGGCCTGTTACTATTTCTATTAACTTCTGAAACATTCGCTGACTTTCCTCCAATTTTCCCTCTGTTGAACACCATCTCTCCTCCTACAAACCTGATCTTCTTTTCTTCACCGAAACTCAGGTGTCTGAAGCAACTGCCAGCAGCCCCTTCTCTGTATCCTCCTACTTTCTCTATCCTAGTTTCAAAGCCAAAGGTGGATTTTGTGCATATGTGCACAACAAACTCACTTGCTCTCGTGTTCCCGATTTAGACTCCTTTGAAATCTCAACTTTATGGCTAAAACTTTCCTGTCAGTCTCTTACTAAATATTTCTGCGCTGTCTATCTTTCCCCTAACTCTACCGACTTTCCCAAACTCTTTGACTATCTAAACTCTACAGTGGAACACATTCTATCCATTTCTCCTTTCTCAGAAATCTCCATCTTAGGAGATTTCAACGTTCACCACTGCCAATGGCTCTCCTCTCACACTACTGACCAACCTGGTGAACAAGCTTACATCCTTTCCGTCCTAAGTGACCTAGAGCAGTTAGTTCAGCAACCAACCCGTATCCCAGATCGCCTCGGAGATCGGCCCAACATTCTTGACTTGTTTCTAACTTCTAACCCTTCTTCTTATACTATCGATCTTTCCTCTCCTTTGGGCTCCTCCGACCATAAACGTCTCTGTCACCTGTCCTGTCTCTCCAGTAAGGCCACCCGATCATCCTAGCCGGTGGTGCTTGTGGCACTTTGGCGCTGCCAACTGGGAGGCTCTCCAGCAGTACTTCTTTGATTTCCCATGGAATTATTTCTGCTTCCGTGGCCAGGGACCCTCGGAGAGTGCTGAACGCATTACCGAGGTAATCCTATCGGGCATGGAAGCATACATTACATTCTCTTTTTCGAAGACTAATGCAAACAAATCTTTGTTTATTCACGCTTGTTCTACTGCTGTCCGCAATAAGGAGGAAGCATTCAAACGGTACCGATGCCTTCATACGCAAGAATCTCATTCTTCCTATGTTTCTGCCCAGAATCAAGCCAAATTTGTTCTTTGTCTTGCCAAACACTTTTTCATCAATAATAAATGTACTGAACTACCCAACTCTAGCTCTTCCCAAGCTTTCTGGCATCTAGCCAAAAACCTCACCAACAATTTCTCTTCCTCGTCTGTCCCTCCCCTTTCCCACTCTGATGGCACAACCATCACTTCTTCTTCTGACAAAGCTGAACTCTTCGCTCAAACTTTCGCTAGAAACTCCACCTTGGATGAGTCCGGTGCTATTCCTCCCTCTCCATCCCCCTCTCTCCTACTTATGCCTAATATCCTAATATCTTCTAAAGATGTACTTTCTACTCTCTCTGGGCTTAATACTAAGAAGGCGTATGGTCCGGAGGGTGTACCTCCTGTTGTACTTAAAAACTGTGCTTCCGTGCTGACTCCCTGCCTAGGCAAACGCTTTCGTCTCTGTCTCTCTTCTAACGTCTTCCCTTCTTGCTGGAAGTTTGCTCTCATTCAACCTGTCCAAAAGAAGGGTGACCACTCTCAACCCTCCAACTATCGTCCAATTGCTCTCATCTCTTGTATCTCTAAAGTTTTTGAAACTATTCTTACTTCCAAATTTCTTAAGCATTTCTCTTTATATAATCTGCTCTCAGACCGCCAGTATGATGATCTTCTTTCATATCATACTAACTCCTGGTCATCATCCTTTCGAGACATCAGTGAGTCCTTTTCTATTGCGCTAGACATATCGAAGGTCTTCGATAGAGTCTGGCACAAATCTTTAATTTCTAAACTACCCTCTTTCTGTTTCTATCCCTCCATCTGTGCCTTTGTCTCTAACTTCCTTTCCGGTCGTTCCATAGCTGCGGTTGTGGATGGCCATCGTTCACTTCCTCATCCTATCAACTCCGGTGTTCCTCAGGGTTCTGTCCTATCTCCAATTATATTTCTAATTTTCATAAATGATCTTCTCAACTGTTCCTCCAGTCCTATCCGTTCATATGCAGACGCCTCTACCTTACACTACTCAACTAGTTTTCCAGAATGCCCCAGCCAGCAATCCCTCAAAAACAAACATAATGAAGCCATACAACACATATCTTCTGATCTAACTTCCATTTCCAATTGGGGCAGAGAAAACCTTGTTACTTTTAATGGTTCCAAAACCCAATTTCTCCATCCATCTATCCGCCATGAACTCCCAGAGGACTATCATTTATATTTAAACAATACAAAGATCATCCCTTTCATCTTCTCTCAGTATTCTCAGTGTCTCCTTTTCTTCTGATCTCTCCTGGAAGGACCATATCACCACTCTTGCTAAGGCGGCCTCCCAGAAGCTGGGTGTGCTGAACTGCCTCAAGGGGTTCTTTACCCCTCCACAACTTGTTGCTGTGTACAAGGGCACAGTGCGTCCTTGTATCGAGTATTGCTCACACGTGTGGGGAGGATCCTCTCACACAGGACTTCTAGACAAAGTAGAAAGGAAAGCCTTTCGTATCATTAACTCCCGTCCACTCACCGACTCACTGCAATCTCTCTCTCTTTGCCGCAATATTGCATCTCTCTCGCTATTCTATCGGTACTACAATAATCAGTGTTCCTCAGAGCTCTCTCAATGTATACCACCTTCTTTACGTAGGGTATGTAGAACCCGTCTTGCAACACAATCCCACCCCTACTCTGTACAGGTTTCCAACTCAAGAGTGAAATGATACTCCCAATCTTTCTTCTATTCAACAGCTGAGCTCTGGAAGTCTCTCCTGAATCCATCTTTCCCTCATCCTATGACTTAAGGGGACCGGCCGCTTTTTAATAGGGGGTGTCACTCGGCTTCGTCCGATTTCAATGAAATTTCGCACACGTATAGAGGATGATGAAAAAAGTTATTTTTTGTTAATTGTTTTTTATTCTAGGTCAATTAGTTCCTGAATTAGGGTAGAAATTAGATTGAAAATTGAACAAAAATTCAGAAATCGAATAACTCGAAAGCCAAGCACTGCATAATATTTGCAGAGGGATCAGACATCTCAGGACAGGTGGTTTTACAACTCTATTGGCCCATTGTTTTCATTTTTTATCTAATTGCGGAATTAGGTGACTCGGAAATTGGGTAATGATTTAGTACTCGGTGGTTAGCTAAATATGCCAAGGAGCTGTGTCTCAAATTAAAAAAAGGAGACAATAACTTTATAGAGCATTTCAAGCGCTTTCCAATGGTATATAAAACATTCCTAGAGGCCCAATAATACATTAATTATTAGACCCCAAAGTGCGACAAAACAGGTGTTGAGAAAAACGTGTGAAAGTCCAAGGTAATTAGGTGAACATTTTGAACCTATTTTTTTGCCCACAATATTTTACGCAGGAACACGGCAGAGTAGAAGATACATCTTTTGGGAGGTTGTAGAATATTGTGCGCTCTGTCCATTTATATATGTACGATCCTCGTACGACCAGTAGTTACTGAGCCTGTCAATTTCAAAGTTCGCTATATAAAAAAATTTAGAATTACAGGAAAACATAAAAAAAAAAAAAAATCCAATGGGTTTTCACTAATAAAATTTCACTGGCTTATGAAGGGATGTTGAATAAACACATTTTAACACCTAATGGTATTTTCAGGATTTCGAGCTTTTTAAGCCTAAAAAGCGGCCGGTCCCCTTAACCCTTTGTCTGCGGGTGACGTTCTGGAATGTTTTGGCAAGTTACAGCAATTTCCAGGCTTTAAAAGCCTGTAAAAAACGTAAAAATCGAGTGTCAGTGGGCGGGAGCGTGAGGGGCCCACCTCCGACCCTCAGAGCACCGAGCGGCTCACTGAGGTTGACTGTCTCGCGCGGGTCTCTCTCTGTGTCTCCCAGCAGTGTAGCCAAGCGAGCGAGTGTTACATAATAGCGGGTTTCCCGCGTTTCACTGGCACCACTGCGGGTGAACCAGACCACGTACGGGGACCGTTCTGGTGTCATTTTGAAGCTATTCTCGCCTAGTTTTCGGCAGAATACACTTCATTTAATGCAGATGCTTGATTTATCATTCAGGAGTACCCGAATATGCCCTAAATAGCCCAAAAATGGCCGCAGCCAAAGGGTTAACTTGTTTCAAACTCCGTATGTCTAGATATTTTGGCTCGAACATTTCTTGATTTTGGCCCTGTCACTCTTTCAACTCTGGGGGAGGCACTTGTTACAGGCAGTTTTGCCTTTTGTCTCCCTCATCCACATAGAAACAAAAAATAGATATAGATATATTATTAAACCACACTAAATATATCTTCAATAAAAAGGGTGCTTGCCTATATGTAATAAGGATACTGTATTTTAGAGATTTCACTAAATATCACCAGACTAAAAATTGTGGAGGTATAACACAACTTTTGAACCTTACTGTAGTCCACAATGCAATAACCTTAAGGTGGTTGTGGTGAGCGGTGTGGAGGACCTGGTGGAGGTAATGTGGACATCAGCTGTGTGTGGAGGCTACCTACTACTGCTGGACGACCCACAACCTCTCCTCACCTTCGCCAACACCTACCACCACACCTGGGACTACTACGGCAGGTATGGTGAACAACACTATTCGTAGGGGATAGGCCAACGGGCAACCTCACTCAGGTGGATCCAGTGTTCCAGCCATGTGATAAGTGGCTTAAGGGAGGTCACCGGCTTTTTTTATCTTTCTCTCCTTTTCTCTCTTTCCCTGGCTTGTATCTATTCGGCCTCATTCAGCCTACTGTTTTAAGACGTTTATTGCCATCCAGGTGTCGATTTCTTCCTGGCGAGCAATAGCGAGCCAGCATTGTATGAAGAAATCCGGCTTCGCCGGAGACATTTTTCTATCAAAAAATGTACAAATTTAGCTTGCTGTCAAAACAAAAATATATATGTGCTGGCTCGCTGTCGCTCGCCAGGAAAATATTGACACCTGGATGGGGGTAAACGTCTTAACCCTTCTTTGGCGGCGCCCGGCTATTGTCGAGTGAAATAAATGTGGCCTATGTGGCGGGTCCCGGCTATTGTCGAGTGCAATTTTGAGCACGTAATGTGCTCTGAGAGAGAGCGGAGCAGTGGGAGGAGCGTAGATTACCTCATGACCGCTCACCATGGTGGCCGTGGACCTACTGAGCTGTACTACTTTGTACTCTACCCTCTCTCACTCATTTCACACGTAATAATGTAAGAAAATGACGGTATTTTACCGATTTTGCCCTTCGGTTGCATGATCGTTGCAAGACAACCAGCCATCGTAGAAGGATGGTTCTGGTGTCATTGGAAAGCTTATGTATCGCCCTTTCAGGGATACATACTTGTATTACGCTCTGGCTCTTGTTTATGCATGAAAACGAGCACAGAAACAAGCTCGTTTACGGTAAAAAAAAACGCTGGGCGGCACATCAAATATACTCCTCCACCCGCTCTTAAGGTGTTAAAACAGTAGCTGAATGGGGCCGAATGGATACAAGCCAAGGAGAGAGTTAGAGAAAGAGAAAAAAAAGCGAGGTGGGCTCCCTTAAAATATGACAGATATTTGTTTGCCTCATTTAAAAACTTAAATATACTCAATAATGTCATCCAAGATCAACCGGAAAGAAAATAATGTAATTGACATTGATAGGCCCTAGCAGGATTTTGGGAGTATCCACTAAGGCTCATATCTTGCCGTCAATCAAACGAATTGGACACAAATTTACAGACATGAGCTGCGTGTGAGCTCTCCCATTAAAATGTGCTATCAAAAGTAGAACCGCTACACAACATTAGCCAAGTTAGGTGAAGGAGATTAGTGTCACATTTTAACTTTATTATTGTAAATGTTGATGGTAAATTAATGTATCTAACTACTAATTAGCACCGCAGCTTCTCTTGCTCATAAAAACACTTGTCCACCTTGTAAGTATATCTACGTAAGGTGTTTTACAATATATTCATATGTAAATTAAGAACAGCAAATATACAGTAATGTACTATTCAATCTAACTAAAATTGTATCCATAATAAAATCCGATGGTTGTATTTTCTTGAAGTAACGCATAATTAATTCAAGAATGTTTATGAATACTGTAATGTATAATTATCAGTAGACCTTACACCATCCTTTCTGCTACTTACTCCTGCCAGTACACATCTCATTATTCTTATCGTGTGTACTGAAAAAAACGAAATAATGTACATCTAAAGATACAAAATTGCGAGCTAAGCTAATGGCAGCTGTTCAGTTACATCACACAGACTGTTACTACATAATGTCAACAACTATTAACCCCTTGAGGATCATGACACGTTTTTGAAAGTTTTTATGGCTACTATTAAACGATTGTGTAGAAGTTTGGAAAGATCTGTGGGAGTTTAAAGGGTATAAAGACTGTGTCAATTAACACTTTGACTTCCATCCATATACCCTTCCTAATCTAAATAACATCGTATAATGCTAGCCGACAGAATAAGCTGCCAAAACGCGTCATAATCCACACAGTGTTAAGGGGAGGCAGACCGTTTTTCTGGACCCCCTTCTCCCTAATGTTTAGCCCCACTATTTTTGAGATTATGAAACGTTCGGCCCATTAGTTTGGCGACTTTAACACCTTTCGCCCCATTTCGTTGTCAATTTTAAGACCTTTCGTGCCATTTAGGTGTCTATTATTTCCTGGCGAGCGATAGCGAGCATGGAATTTTAAGAAGAATCGGCCTTCGGCCGGGACATTTTTCTACCAAAAAATATACAAATTTATCTTGAAGGGGGGTCTAGGGAGTGTTTTTCTAAGCTTGATGGAGGTCTAGCGAGGAAACTAAAAATAATATATGAATAAATTAATTAATAGACCAAACAAACGGTCAGTCTCCCCTTATCAAATAAGTAATCTGCCTCCTTTCTTTAGGTACATTGCGGTGTTTAGCTCCATAGAACAAGTGGGGGCTTTGACCGCCACTAGGAACGGCAAAAAAACAGAGCACATCCTAGGAGTAATTAAGGTAAGGTAGCACTGTGCTGTATTAATGGCTGTCAGATGTTGAATAGGGTGGGTAGTTTAGGAACATGTTTGTATATCTCACTCGAAATGAATAAATTAAGCTTAGATATTGATGATACCGATTATTGATCAACATATACTTGGTGCCGAAACATCACTTATTTGGCCGACTGTACGTATTATAGTATCTATAAAAAGTCAACCCTTTACTCATAGCATAGAATTTAACCCTTGGGGATCATGACGTGTGTTGACAGTATATTCTGGCTGTTATTATACGATTGTATTTAGAATAGGAAGGATATATGGCAGTCAGAGGGTTGATTGTATTTAGAACAGGAAGGATATATGGCAGTCAGAGGGTTGATTGGGCCAGTCTTTACCCTTTTAACCCACACAGGTTCTTCCTAAACTAATAAAAGCCAGGGTTGATGTCAAAACGTGTCATGATCCTCAAGAGGTTAATTGTTGTAATCTGTGAAACTAATGAATTGATGATGTTATGACGGGTTGTAATATTTACAACTCGTGATATAGTCTCCACAAAAATCCAATTATGGACTTATAGACCTTAATATAGCCCGACCGAGTCACACCGAACACGTTCTTAATAGCACAAAATAGGTATTCACTCAGGATAATACAGAACTCAATGACAACACACATAGAACATACAAATGGTATTTTCATTCAAGTAACATCTATCTTGAGGAGTCATAGATCGTCTCAACATAATCATTACAATTTCCAACTCTCTTTTAAACAGTAGATTCGTAGTCGGGGATGGTTTCTTGTCTGAAGCAATAACAATAATAACACACTAAGAATAGGGTACATACTGTATATGCTGAGAATCTTACAAGAATAAATCATAAACAAATGTGGTCAATAATCTCAGTTAATCAAATGGCAACAAAAGTGAAACATGAACATAGAATTAATCACATTTAATAATAACAATCGAAATGAGTCGAGTGTCTTACGTGAATGAGAAACAAAACAAAGAAAAAACATACAGTCTCAATATAAGAGACACTGGGGGGGGAGTTGAGATCAAAATAAACACCCAGGTAGGTTGGGAGAGTCACACGGTTGAGGGTCACACTAAAGGTAGTCGTGGTATTCTCAAGTGACCTTCCTACTTAAACAGTGGAGGTCAGGTCATGCACTGGACTGCGGTGGTGGAAATTAACTTCAAAGTTAATGCAACTAGGATTGTAGTATCAATAATATTACTCCGAAATTGGGGGCAAACTATGATTTAATTTAATGTGCACAAGATTAAGTTTGAAGAAAAATTATGTAATTTCTAATCTATCTATCTATCTATTGCCTGACGCCGTGATCCCCGAAGGGGTGGCCACAAACGAACCGCCCCCATGCACCTCTGTCCCCAGTCAGTCGACGCCCCTCCCCCCAACCAGCACCGCCTTCGTTCATGTAGTTCCTCACTCCATCCTTCCACCTCATATTCGGTCTACCTCTCCCCCTCTGTCCCTCCACCTCGCTCTCGTACACCCTCTTAGTCATTCTCTCGCTTTCCATACGTTCCATATGGCCGAACCATCTCAAGTTGTTCCTTTTCACACTTTCCAGCACATCTACCTCCACACCACACCTCCTTCTTACTTCCTCATTAGTCTGTCTATCCCTCCATGTAACTCCGCACGCACTCCTTAAGTAATTCATTTCCACTGCTCTCACTCTTGGTCTGAGTCTCTCAACCAACGTCCATGCTTCGCTTCCGTAAGTCAGTGTCGGGATTACCACACTGTCATGCAAGGACTTCTTCACTTCCATACTGACCACCCTATTTCTTGTTACTGCTTTTAGCGTTCCTACAACCCTCTTCCCCTGTTGTACCCTCTCCCGCACCTCTTCATCCATAGTCCCATCTTTACTCAACACACTGCCCAGATACTTAAAAGAGTTGACGATTTCCATAGCCTGACCGTTCAGCTTCACCTCACACTCTGTGACTTCACCCTTTTCGAAGACCATAACCTTGCTCTTCCCCGTATTTACCTTCAAATTCCTTTTTTCGCACACTGTTCCAAACTCATTTACCAGACCCTGCAACTCCCATTCATTATCACTCATCAGAACTGTATCATCCGCAAACAGCAGTATAGGTAGCTTCCACTCAATTCCCTCCCTTTGTAATTTCTAATGAATATCTTATATTCACGTCAACGATCGTATGTAAGAATAACGAAACGAGCCGAGGAATTCAGATATAAAGTTAGCGTATACTTATGAATGAACTAAAGAATAATTCTAATTAATTACACTAGAGAACAAATTATAATTAACTAAATGAAGTTAGTCAACAAATGCTCTGGGAACGCTTAGGATTAATGGCGTAAAAGGATAATTAACAAAATATTAATTAACAAAAGAATAAGGGCGCATACGACGAAGTTATGCTAAAGAAATACTAATATCAGTATTCTTAAGAGTTCTGAATGAATTAACAGAGTCTTGCAATAAACATACACTAGAATAATAGGTGTATGGTAAGTTATGTAGAATTAAGTAACAGAATCTATGCAATGCTAGAATTCCTAAGCATGAAGAATCAGAATTACTTACATCAGTAGTAATCAAATGAACGTCAATACGAATTCATAAAATAATTACAAAGGTGATTATGTAATCGAACGTAATCAAGAAAGCTGGGGGAGAGAGGTTTTCAAAGGGATGATACTGGGGATAGAAATAAAGTAGGTGTAGGTAAATTCGTTATAAAAATGGGCGTAGGTCCTAGGTAAAGTCAGTTATGAAGGGAAATCAAAATACACTTCGACCTCAACTCACGAAATACATAACAGAATACATAATTATATAGAAAGATCTGTGAGCGTGTGGCAAAATGAATAACTGAACACAACTATATAACGTATGCGTAAAACGTTCTGTAAGAAAATAAATCAAATAACAGGTTTAAGACTTATACACAGTTTTAACACAGAGATTATGTAAGGTTCAGAAGGATTAACACTGATGCGCAATTAAGGATCTTGGGCACAGATCTCAGAGATAATTAGCACAACACGGGTCGCATATCTTACTTTACCTTGACAACAATAACACAACGAAAAGACACACAGAACACTTAGGAAATGTTTGGAGGGCAGGGGAAGAGAGTGCAGGGCTCGAACAGGACGTCAGGGGCACTTCAGGTAAGCACACTCTTCGGGCAGGGCAGGGGCAGGCTTGGTACAAGCTACACTTTTTTTTTTTTTTTTTTTTTTTTTTTTTTTTAAGAGACAATGAACGGAGGAAGAAAAAACACAGATAAAACAAAAAGGTCCATGTGCCTAAAGGCATCCTCCATTCATAAAATGTTTGTAACAACTGGATTTAAACTTTTGTAGATTGTAAGTTTGTGGAAAGCAACTCGAGGGAAGTGAATTCCAAAGAGTAGTAGTTCTAGGGATAAATGAATTTTGATAAGCAGAAGTTCTGCATTGTGGAGGAACTGTTAATTAGCTACTCGGTTCCTGGGTAGGGGTTGAATAGTATTGGTCGTGTAGTTTGCATACTTTTCCACAATTCACCTGAGGTAATGTGCGGATTTTTCCTTACTCCCGTTTACAGGTGTTCAACATCAGAGGGATATTGTGAAATGGTTGTGATGAAGTTGTGAGGTAAATACTTATCGTAGGTATACATAGTGGTGGTTTAAATGGTTACATATGTGCTAGGTAGCTCATTAATTACTTAAGACCTAGTTATTCAGTCTAATAATGGAGAAATGGGATGTGTACGGACTCATCCATGAGCTACATTCCTAAACAAACATTGTTATAGCTCGCCTAATAGTTGTTCTTGGTCGAAGTTTATTGGATCTCCCGACCCGCCACAATGTGTCCTCTCGTTTATATCCATTTATATCTGTAGACTTCAGGCCGTTGATGTTTTATTTGCATAACCATTTCTTCCGTGGCTCCCATATCCGGGATCTGAGGACATGTAGCGCCGTGCTTGGCATAGGGCTGTGAGGGGGCGTCACCCGAGCAGGTGGCTAATGAGTTAGGGGGACTTCCCATACCTGTGGCTCGTCGTAGAAAACGGGTAAACAGGGGTCGCTTGGGTATTTGTCCAGGGATCATAAACATGGTTACATCACGCCTAATAGTTGTTCTTGGTAGAGGTTTATTATCTCTTTTGGTCCGTTATCACGTGCTCTTTTGTCTACGTCCATTGGTATCGGTAGACTTCGGGCCGTTGATGTTTTATCTGCATAAACATCTCTTCACTATAAGCAAGATCAGGGGACTGAGGAAATGCTGTGCTGTGGTTGGTTGTTGTGAGAGGGACAGAGCAGGCTGTTGATTGGAGGGGAGCATTTCCCATTCTTGAGGCTGGTGGTTGTTGTCGTGGAACACGGGGAAGCAGGGGTCGCTCTTGTATTTGTCCAGGGATTAGAGCATGGGAAAATTGGGGTGGTTCTGCTATTTTCTTGTCTTCTGTTGTTTTCTTGTCTTTATTATAGGGTCTTGGAGTTGCAGACTGGCTATTCTGAAACTGTTTCTTGGATGGCTCGTCTTCAGACCCGTCATTTCACATGACATCATTGATTGCGTACACACATGCACACAATCTAAAGGCGGGATCTTTTATCATCAATTTTCGTTGGCCAAAATGTCCAGGCATCGTTTCTCGGATATTTTGCATTGGTAACGGAATGTAAACTGAAGTTAGAGTAATTCAGGTGGCATCATTCTTGTAAAGTTTAACATAATAGCACCAGACCAGATTTGCCGATAAAGATTGAAGGGAAAAGCGTTAGTATCGTCTTAAGGGGAGATTTGTATTTAATGATTCACCTAAATGGCACAAAAGGTCTTAAAATCGCCAAACAAATGGAGCAAACGTCTTAACATCTCAAAGCTAACTGGGCTGAACAATGGGGAAGAATGGGTCCAGAATAACCAAGCTTCCTCTTTTAAGAAAGGAGTCTTCTGAGTGCCCTGCTTTACAGTGTAATAACATTTACAAAGTTGTGTACAATTGATAACATTAAACATCCTCGTAAATATAAAGTACTATCTATAGTCTATACCAGTGGTTATAGTTCAATAGTACGTGTTTACGTTCGGTATCTAATGACGCTTTTCTTCCTTTTATTATGGCTTTCAGTAGACGATTTTGTTCAGCTTAGTAAGGGATTTTCAAAGCCAGAAGGTTGAGTTAGACTTTTCCCTTTTGTTACCGAGACATCCTTCCAAAGCTAAATAAATCAAATAATGTCCAGAATATAGTGAACAGAGATAAACCCCTAATAATATAGTGAACAGAGATAAAACCCCTAATAATTTATTTTCACTGACAACTTCATTCATGATATTAGTAAACGTTATAATACTATATCCTGTTCCAAATAGGTAGGCAAGGAATTGTGAACCCTAACTTCTGTAACTCAGAAAGGGGTATAGCAAATGGGCTGTGAATATTTACACATATTCCCTGGTTGGCCCTCTCCAAACTGTAGAAATATTAGCTTGTTTACTGCAGTCGCTTATTAAGGGGAATCTCCTAGACCATCCAGTCGTACAGGTACGATAGAATTGTTAACCCGGGAAGCGCTAGAGCTATGTTTTTTAAAGTGCCGCCAATGCAATCTCTCTAAAGGGGAATTTGAAAAAAATATATATTTACCATATAAAGTAATTTTACTGCTCCATATGCTAATATTTTACTTGTATAATGAACATGTGAAATTGAAGAACCAGATAATAGGTGTAAACAGCAAATATAGAATTAAAAACAAAATTTATTTGCAACGGGAGTGGTGGGAGGGAGTTGGAAGGGAGCGCATCATAGGTCCACTCTCTCTGGCTGCTTGAAGCAGACTGACAGTCCTAGCTGTCTTCCGTGCATATACGAGTGAGGAGGGAGGTATGTAAAGAGTGGGGAAGGGTGACTAGACATAGTTCAGGTGGAAGTTGTGAAGTAGGAGTTAGATTCAAGGGAAAGTAACCAATAAATGAGGAGAAGGGAAGGGGGAGGAGAGGGAGGGAGGGAGGGGGGAGCACATGTGGGGGGAAGGCAGGAAGTCGCAGAGGGGAAATATGCCACATAATCACATAACAGGTTTTTCACAATACGTAGACAGAGGTCTTTTAAAAAAAAAAAAAAAAAATCACATACAGTATTGCTTCCATTTCACCGGCTCTGGGATGTTATTTTATATATTTTTATGGGCTATCAACCGGAAAGAGCATCACATTTGCCCAATAAAACTTGCCTGAAGGAGTGTAGCAGCTCTAAGGTTAATCCTTCTTCAAGAAGACGTAACAGAGCTTGTCGGATCAGCTTTGAAAATACCCTGGCCGTAAGATTTAGCCAGAAGGGAAGTCATTGGAACAATAGAGACTGATCTTTGTATTGAATTGCCATATACTCGTATTTAAAAAATCTTCTGTTGATCAGAACATGCTAGAACGCCTCTGAAAGGTTGATACTGATCATCCAGGCTAATTGCCTCAGAGTCACACGTACGTGGGCAATCGTTAACATTCGGAATCACTTGGTGTAAATGAACCTGTTCAGACCCGATAGGCCTATGACTGGGTGCCACTTGTGACTATTCCGTTATGGCACTAGGAAGAGTCAAGAAGAGTCTCATATATTTCTTTGTTCTTATGTTCTATAGCCACATACCTTTTAATCAAATATTTCCTTCCTAATTTCTACACTTGTCTTCACTGAGAAAAGTCTTTCTTATCAGTCTATCCACCCCCCTTCTTACCTACGTAAAGGGTGTGCATGATGGAGAGTGGAAGGTGTACATGAACCTACTGTTCTGGGGTGTGGGGGTCCGGCTCGTCACCACCTGGCGGCACCACAGGTTTACATCTCAAGTTAATTTGTTTCCTGATAAACTGTCTGACCTCCGAGGTGCCATTCTAAAGGTTAGTATTTATTTCTTCACCCTTCATAACTGTGTTGTATTGTGCTGTCCTTAACCCGGGAATGGAGCTGAGACTCTTAAGGGGACCGACCGGTTATTTAGGCTTAAAAAGCTCGAAATCCTGAAAATACCATTAGGTGTTAAAATCTGTTTATTCAACATCCCTTCATAAGCCAGTGAAATGTTATTAGTGAAAACCCATTGGATTTTTTTTTTTTTTTTTTATGTTTTCCAAACTTTTCCTGTAATTCTAAAAAACATTATATAGCGAACTTTGAAATTGACATGCTCAGTAACTACTGGTCGTACGAGGATCATACATATATAAATGGAATGAGCGTAAAATACTCTACAACCTCCCATACGTTTTTTCTTCTACTCTGCCGTGTTCCTGCGTAAAGTATTGTAAAAAAAAAAAAAAAAAACTAAAAAAAAACATAATTACCTTAGACTTTCACAGTTTTTCTCAAAACTGTTTTGTCGCACTTTGGGATCTTATAATAAATGTATTATTGGACCTATAGGAATGGTGTATATATCATTGGAAAGGGAATTAAAAACAATACATTTTGTATAAAGTTAATAATTATATTCTAGCCAACTTTGTTTGGTTGCAGCATGTTGTCACAGTCGTAAAATTCTACAAAATAATTTCACCTTAATTCATAATCACCTAAATCCAAAAATACACAAAATATATAAAAATTTGTTTATAGAAACTACAGACACACCTATTGTGAGTTGTTTGATCACATACAGCAGGTGATATAGGGATTTCTGTAGGAGTTATATGCGTCTTAGTAGTGCTATAGTTTTCGACCTTTTGTTACCTAAATTGAAAGAAAAAAGCAAAACAAACAAAAAACAAAATTTGACCTAGTTTTATGGTCACATACACCTGTGCCAAATTGCATTTACATTGGAAGTAAGACCTGGAAGTTAGTAAATAACCGGTCAGTCCCCTTAAGAGTTTTACTGGGTGAAGACGACGGGACTTTTAAGATCCAAGGCCTAAAAAAAGCCTTTTAACTCAATGATTGCGGGCTGTTGTATAAAAAATACGGTCATCACTTCAACACTTGTCATATGACAATTGCCGAATATCTGCGTAGTACAAGGCCTGGGAGGCAGGCGAGCGAGTATAAGCAGCACGGGTCCGTTCCATCCATTGCCAACCATGTCTGGGCGGTGACTATTGAAAGTGGGAGACATCTCCAGCTCCCTTACAGATTTGGGGCTAGCGAAACCTGCTCAAACTCGCTAATTTTTACCGATATAGCATCACCTGTGCAATATTGTTGCACGGCAATCAGTGGTCGTACAGAAGTTATTCAGGTGTCATTGGAAAGGTCAGCTATTCCTCTACTTTCAGGGATATATCATTGAAATACGTTCTAGCTCTTGTTTACACATGAAAATGTGAAGGGAATGAAGGTCACTTTTAGTCCAAAACTCCCGTATGGTACAGTGGTGACCAAGCAATTTTTATATGAAAAAGTGATGCAGTCATTGTGTTAAAAGACCCCAGTGGCACTCAAAACAAAGGATTATGTGATTAGGTAAGCTAATTCCCCTCCATAACTCCTCCACATGTGTCCAAACCCCTCCCCTTTCCCCTCTTTACCTCCCCCCCCTTTCCCATTCAAGTATCACTTATTTTTCTTCTTATTCCCTTGTTTATCGGTTTATTTTCCGCGCCATTATCCCCCACCCAGTTTCAAGGTCGAAGGGGAGGCATATAGAGATCGTAGCAAGAGAGAGACTTCACTTGCAAGACATCAGTGTCGATCGATAAGTGAGAGGGGGAGGGTGTTGGCTGTGCCGGCTCTCCTCTCATGAATGAACCGGTCGGAAATACTTTGTCTTTTTCACCCCCCAAATACTATTCCCACTTGTTTTATTGCTGTTACATGTTAATATCTTCATATTAAACGTAAAATAGGCGCATATGAATGAGTAATAACGATAATTATCGGATAATGACGATTTTCGTCGGGAATGAGCCTCAATACGATCGCCTGGCGGGCACTTTCAAATACCATAGCTTCGCCATTTAAAGGTTAATGTGAACCAGAATACAAACAGTCGTGGTCAATATTTCTGATACAGTCTGAATACTTGAACTGATTAACCCGGCAAGTGCTGGGTTTCCCTGGGCGACTGCGGGAAGACTCTTAAGATCCTGGGCCTAAAAAAATCCATTTAAAACACCCCCCCCCCCTTTTTTTTTTTGTTTTTTTGTTTTTTTTTGCCCCTGGGCCATGCCAAATATCACTCCTCCACATCCCCTCCTTCCCCACTTTCCTCCCCTCCTTTAGTTATCACCTATTTTCCCTGTTATTCCCTTATTCTGTGGTCTATTTTCATGCTAACATTAGCAAGTTGGTTGTTGTTGTTTTTGTTCCCTAAGCTGCCTGGCCGAACAGCCCCGAGTCCCTAAGGAAGGCCATGGCCACGGTCGGGCTTTCCCACAGAGCTCTCAAAGAGTGTAAATTGTGTTGTTGGCGTAATTGGTTGGCGTAAGTGACGGCGGCAAAGCTCTTAAGAGGGAGGCCTAAAAAAAAACATTTAAACAGCCCCAGTAGCACTAAACAATTTTTTCTTTTTTTTTCCCTATACCTCATATCACTCCTCCACATCCCCTCCTTCCCCCTTTTCCCCTCCCCCTTCAATTATCACCTATTTTCCCTGTTATTCCCTAATTCGTTGGTATATTTTTGTGCTAACATTAGCAAAATGTGTGGAGGATGTGCTTACGTGCCTAGCGAGTGTTATACAACCGAGTGTGTGAATGAGTAGGCTCAGTGTAGCTTGAGGCCTCGTGGAGGGAGGGGTTGCCTCAATTTTCTCCATAATTCATGAATGGGCTGGTCCATCTATATTCGCGATTTTGACCAGAAAAATTCTATTTTCACTTGTTTTATTGTTGTTACAGGTTACTATCTTCATAGTGAAGGTGAAATAGGCTCATATGAATAAGTAATAACGATATTTATCGTAAAATGACGATTATAGGCCTCAATGGAGCCAATATGCTCACCCATAGGCAGCTAGTTCAATACCCCCCTCTCGCCGTTGCCGGGTTAAGATCCTGGGCCTAAAAAAATCCATTTAAAAACCCCCAATTGTGTTTTTTTTTTTTTTTTTTTTTTTTGCCCCTGGGCCATGCCAAATATCACTCCTCCACATCCCCTCCTTCCCCACTTCCCTCCCCTCCTTCAGTTATCACCTATTTTCCCTGTTATTCCCTTATTCTGTGGTCTATTTTCGTGCTAACATTAGCGAGTTGGTAGCAGGGCGTTGTCATCACTGTTACCAAGCGTGGGAAAGAGCAAGAGAGAGACTATTGCGTAACAGTGTCTCTCCAGACAAGGGGAGGGAGGTTGCCTCAGCCATACATTATGTAACTCCCGGCCTGTATCGACGATTTTGACCATCCAAACGCTGTTTCCACTTGTTTTATTGCTGTAACAGGTTAATACCTTTATAATCAACCTAAAATAGGCACATATGGATAAGTATTAATACTATTTATGGTAAAATAACGATGTTAGTGATGGGAACAGCTCAAATACGTGCGCACAGGCGTGTGGTGTCTCATACCCCCCATGTGCACGTCTTAGGTTAAACAAGCTTTCAAAATGCAAATACCAGGTAAAGAAATAAAAATATGTTTCAATTTAGCTCTAGATAACTTCGAAAAATTATAGATAGCATTATTGACCATAACTGTGCCTAGTAGCCTCATCTTCAGGGTAGTTTATCAATTTAATGAGCGACCTGAAGAAGGGCTTTGCCGTTCCACAAGGGCATGCTCATATGAGGACTAGGAGACGTTCAATCCAAGACTAAAAGACCCATAGTCCAATGTATTGAAGTTAATTATCAACCTTATGAATTTTTGCTTTTGTCTGTGAGTCTTATTTGACTGAGTTCAGGGGTGGCAGGAGTTGTTGCCTTCTTCTAATAATATATTATTCAAAGAACACAAATATAACTACCAACAGGGTTTGTCAAGTGAAGGCTTATCTGAGAAAGCTTTTCACAAAAACAAGGTGAAAGGGCTTGTAAATTAATCCCCCAGGGAGACCTTCAACCTAAGATGTTACATATTTGCTACTAAGTATCTCTTCTAATACAGTAGGTCCAATTAATACCAAGATCATCGCAGTCTCACCTGGGAATGGTGAGCCTTGCAAGCTAAAGGCCCAGAATTCATTGGCCCTGCATGGATATTTCTACTCATGTTGAATAACTTTTGTATCACTTCGTGCATGCGGCACCTGTGGACAAATTAAAGCTGGTATACTGGACATTATAATGAGTCAGTCATTATTGCCCTGGTAAGCTAAGAGACAAATACTAGGGTCTAACAAACTTGGTACAAAATGTAGATAGTGCAACAGTACGTGTAGTGCTTCTGATTACCAGTTCCTTGGGACGTGGAGCACCACTATCCTCCTCTCGCTTAGTGCTTGAAGCAGCACGTTCGTGAATCAAGGATTGCAGCACTTGAGAGTCGTGTCCGATATACAGTTTCTTCATACACTCGCTTGTTTATAACAGTACTCAATGGTTCATTTCTTGGAGTGGACGAACTCGGCAGGGGGTGTCCTTAGTTGCTGACGATGCTTTGGGCCAGTTGATTTGAGAGGCAAATATTTAATACATAGGTGCAAACAAAACTTGAGTACATTTCCTCTTGCCCAGTTGATGGTAAAAACTTGAAGTTCAATGTTAGCGCCATGCAGGGACACATTAATGGATATCATTGTTAAAGATGACTGACCAATTGTTTTAAAAATCGAGGTGGGTGCCACGGGAAGGAAGCTAGTCATCAAACTTGGCCTAAATCTATTGGCATGCTTTGAGATATACTCGCAATTAAACTGGCCGAATGATTGACACCGGGAAAAAAGCAATCTTGCCAATAACTTTGAAAGATAAATGTATGTACAAATTAGTCTAACATTACTTCAATATATGCCTCATTATTATGATATTGCAACTAACAATATTATATCAAGTATCATTCTTTCAAAAAAATATAACACTAATAACAATTGGAAGAGCAATAATTGTTTCCATAGTGTGTAGTGGTTGGATATATTGGACAATGGTTATAGTCCATTACGATTATTATAATACTACTTGCCACATTAGCTATAACAGACCTTTATTTTCAATTGTATCTGACATGGTATATCGCAGTTCAATGCATTATCTTAGTGGTATCCAACCACTTATTAGTCTCACATCACACTCGAGTCAATTCACCAATTATTTCAAATCAGGTTAGGCTATTCTGGGTGTAAATACCAATGTTAGGAGTCAATTGACTTAGCATAGGCATTCTGTTCGGACTAATTGACTTTGGGTGTGGGGGAAATAATTTGTGGGAACAGTTACTAACCCATTCAGTATCATGACATACTTTAAAATTTCATTTTAGCTCTCTTTAGACGATTTTTATTTGGCATAGTATAGATCTCCAGGTAGCATATGGATATAAACCAACCCTCAAACTCTCAAGGGACCTTATTGAATGCATTGCATCTTCTAATGATAGCCAGAATTTAGTCAAGGAAAGCGCCAACGTATACTGAAATTTGTAAATGAATATTAATCAAAGTGACAGCAATCCATATTGTTTACAGGTGTCAACATTCGAGTTCCCCCCCAGTATCATGTACTACCGCGCCGACAACGGTACGCTACTCTTTCGTTATGGTGAAGACATTGACCTCACCAAGATGCTCGCTAATGTTCTCAACTTCACCGCCAAGTTTGCTGAGCCTGCTGATGGTAATGTGTCTATATTCATAGCTATTTTATATCTAAGATACTATAGAATGGATGGATTGACTGGAATATAAGTAATAAAGAGTGTTTAATACTACCAGACAATATATTACATGAGAAGTGCATGTAGAGATAGACAGGCGAACCAGGAAATGCAAAAGTGATGTGGTTTGGATGTGAATGTGGTGGAGAGTGTGAAAACCCTGAGATGGTTCGGTTAAGTGGAGCGTATGGAGAGTGAGAGAATTAATAAAAGAATGTAAGAGACTGAGGTGAAGAGGCAGACCAAGGGTGAGATGGAAGTAAGAGGTATACAAGTGAAAGTGGTGTTGAGTGTGAGGAGGGGCGCCAAAAGATCGATGACTGAGGATCATCGAGGCGATTACTCACGGATAAAGGTAACTGGCAATAAATACTGTAGATTGATGGATATTCTAATCACCATGTCATATCAACCAATGCATCAATGCCAACTTAGCCACTGCACAGTCAACCAGTTCCAAGATGACCAGTACCAAATGAACAGTTGTTGTTGTTGTTCCCCAAGCTGCCTGGCCGAACAGCCGCAAGGCCCCGAGCAAGGCCAAGGCCATAACCGAGCGCCCCCACAGAACCCTCCCCGCCGACCACAATAAAGCCTGGGTGACCGAAGCCACTCCATGGCGGGGAGCTCAGGAGGGTGCGGAAATGCCCGGGAAACCAAAGCCCCACCCAGGGCCCTGTGCCCCTCAGCAATTATGAAGAAAAAGTTGAGGGGCAAGGGAAAAATGTAACGCTTTGGCTTCCAATCTTGGTAGATTGGGAGGTCAATCCACGGAAGAGATGCCGTCACTTGAGATCTAGAAAATATATAAGTAAAAGGAACAGTCAGAGTAAGCTATGGGTATGGCAGAGATTGCTCAGTTCTCATTCTGATAGACCAGCCCATCACCACATGACTATAACCCAATCCTCTCAGCATCAGCTAGGAAAGGCCCTAGAAAGCCACCTTTGGGGGGGGGATAGCTCCCCTATTTCAACCCTTTTCAGGGGTTGGGCACCCGCCAAATTAACAGTTCATAGGTATACCTAACCTAACCTAACCTAAGCAAATAGTACAAGTAACGATGGCTCTGATCATGATGTACCCTTTGAGATACTCTACTGTTTGAGTTGTTCTGTCAACCCCTACAAACCTTACAAGAATATAACCATTGTTTCAGGCAACCGATGGGGGTGGGTAGTGAACTGGACATGGACGGGGATGCTCGGGGAGCTTCACAGGGACGAGGCAGACATTGGCCTAGCTAACCTGTACATTATGATTGCTAGAGTCGGGGCACTGGATTATAGCGCTCCCTTCAGTGACGATGTAAGGCTATGATCTATAATTATCTCCCATACCCCTCTCTCTCTCTCTCACCAACACACCCACACGTAGACATAGCAATGCACACGCACATGGACATAGGAATGGTTAACAATATTGTGGAGCCTTTTTTTTTTTTTTTTTTTTTTTTTTTTTTTTTTTTTTTTAAGAGACAATGAACGGAGGAAGGAAAAACACAGATAAAACAAAAAGGTCCATGTGCCTAAAGGCATCCTCCATTAATAAAATGTTTGTAACAACTGGATTTAAACATTTGTAGATTGTAAGTTTGTGGAAAGCAATTCGAGGGAAGTGAATTCCAAAGAGTAGTAGTTCTAGGGATAAATACATTTTGATAAGCAGAAGTTCTGCATTGTGGAGGAGAAAGTGTAAATTCATGGGCGCTCTCAGCTGCCCTAGTTCTACGGGGAAAGATGTGGAGAGGCGGCACAATTGAAGCAAGTTCCTCGGAACAATTGCTGTGAAAATATCTGTAGAATAATGCAAGGGATGCAACGTTTCTTCGTATGGATAATGTAGGAAGGTCCTGTGTGATTGCAGGGTTATTGTTTAATCTAATAGCTTTATTTTGAATTTTGTCCAACTGCCTCAATGCAACCACTCCACTTCCCCTCCACAGAGGTGAACAGTAATCCATCTGAGAACGCACATGACTTTTATATAATACGGCCAACTGCTTGTCAGTGAAGAATTCTCGAACTCTGTACAGGAGTCCCAGTTTTTTAGAGGCATTCTTAGCAATGCTTCTAACATAATGTGTCCAGCTCAAGTTAGTAGTTAATGTTACACCGAGAATGTCAATACTAGGGGAAGTGGGAATATTTACATCATTAAAAAATATATGGGAGTCAGTGAGATTCTGTCGGTTAGAAAATTGAATGTACTGGGTTTTCTGTGCATTAAAGGAAACTAGATTCTTTTGTCCCCATTCTTCAATTCTAGAAAGGTCCTGGTTCAGAGAAATTGCAGTGTTTATTTTTGAATTTATAAGATCGGGTTGGGTGAAAGAATTGGTAAATGTAAAGAAACTGTGGAGTGTTGAGTCATCTGCGTAGGAATGTATTGGATTATGAGTGGTAGATATGAGATCATTGATATGAATGAGGAACAGAGTTGGGGCCAAAACTGATCCCTGGGGAACACCAGCATTTATTGAGTGAAATTGAGAATAAAGGCCATCTACCATTACACATATGTTTCTGTTATGAAGATAAGAAGAAATTAGTAGACGTATGTAGGATAAAACTGAACCTGCGTGCCCTTCATTTCCCTCTGGTCCTCAGCCTAAAAAGTAATAATAATTAACTTTATCAAATCTTTAGCACAACTATATAATTGGATATTAAACTAGATTACCATATAATCAATGACCAATTCCCCAGGGGTCGTGCTTCATGACGAGGATGGAGCAGCCTCTACCCCGATGGCAGGCTCTGGCCTTCCCCTTCCATCCCTGGACTTGGCTAGCTATCCTCGTTGGCCTAGTTGTGTCCGGACCTATACTGTACGTGGTCGGGGCTGCCAGTAATCGATTGTGAGTAGTGTATTGTTTCGAACATCAACAACACCTACACTGTAAATGATGAACGTTTGATTATGACAAAAATTATGCACATACACAGCATTTCATTGTTTATGTGTGCTCATTTGAACACGTACATGATTGAAACAATTATTATGCTTGTCATTTTTTTTACAATTAGGCTCTCAGATTGTCAGTGTAGGTCGCCACTGATGTTGCATTAAGTCGGCACCTACGGTACCCTAAATATCACTATACCCTCCTATATTATATCCAGAGACATGTAGGCCTATATATAATATACAGTATGAGAGGAGGATTTGTTCGATAAATTAGGAGACGAAAAGCAAAGCTGCCAGTAATAGTGTCAATACATAATGCCACATTATTATTGGTATTAGTTGAACAGGCGCATGGGGTGGGGGGGTCGTATTATATATAATTTATTAAGTTCGTAGGGGCTTCATCACTTTAATATGGTGACTAGTATAGCTGCTGATGGACAATTGTTAAGATCTTCCCTTTCCCCCTTCCGTTTCCTCTGTCCATTTCACTTTCTCTCCTCTTCCCCCTTCTTTCCCCCCTCCCTCCCACTTCCCCTTCCCCCTCCTTTCTCGTTCTCTCCCCTTTCCTCTCCTCTCCCTTTCACTTCCCCACCCTTAATTTCTTCTTCCCTCTCCCTTCTCCTTCCCTCTTTTACCTGCCTCTCCCCCTTCCTTCCACTTCCCCTTACCCTCCTTTCTCCTTCCCCTCCTATCCACTTCCCCTGATACAAATGACAACCAGATACAACCGAATGTCGTAGGAATATGTGCATTCGGGGTCATTTTTGTTTTAACATGTTCGAAAATATGGCTTTCCTTAGAGGGCCGTATGTTAGCCTTACTAAAGCAAGCAGCTGACAGTGCCATTCAGTATTGCCAGGAGTTAGTCAAGAGTGATAAAAATAAACTAGGTAAAAAAGTGGAATAGTGCATCGATGTTACCCAATTCCCTGAGAGTATTATCAAACGTACATAAATAGATTAAATCTCAGAAATCGTTTTAGTGTAGCGCAAGTGATATGGGCGCCCTAACTCTTCCCCCCCAGCTGACCGCTAAAATCAAACACTCCCCTCGTACTCTGTCCCAAACTCAACCTCCCCACACTCCCTCCGTGTTCAGGTCGGACAAAAAAAAACTTCAGTCTACCAGGGACATTTGTAGGAGGTGTAAGCTTAATATACTCGTGACTAAAGGCACAGAATGCCAGACATGCAAACTAACATATCATTGGGTTTGCGTAAGAGTGACACCAATAAATGAGGCGTCAACCTCCCACCGCAACAGGTCACACGGAGGTCACCTCTCCCCGAAATCCTTCCACCCAGAATACTCACAGATTCTGGATTTTTATTTCAGTCCTAAAGACATATTATCGTATTTAATTTATACACATATACTACATCATATTAAAATAATATTTATTATTTTAAAACAATATCACAATACATAAATGCATATTTGGCAAATATAATGAGAGAGAATGTAGCCACACACAGATCATAATTACAAGTATTAATGTCCCCTTCAATATGCTAACAGGGTGGCATGGACCATTTATTGCACATGTTCTCGTCCTGCCGTCATGAAACACTCGTGTCACATTCCTACCGCCGCCATCAGCCACCGTGGCACCATCTTTCCAGGCCTTACTCGTTCGTGGCCGGCAGTCGTGACACTCATGGTGCCATTGCAGCACAGTCCTATACTCTCTTGTTACCTTCCTTATACCCTCGTCACACAGTCCTTTGGCGCAAAAGTGAGCCTAATGTTCCACCAATTTTGAGAGTCGTGGCCCCTCACGACGGTTGTCAAACATGTGTGAAGTATCCTTTACTGAGGAGCAAGGGATAGTCGTGTGGAAGATTGTGACGGGTAGACAGATGGAGAAATTGGTTTCGGGATGCATTGAGTGCAAAAAAGTTATCTCTGTCCAAATTGGAAATAGTTGATAAATCAGAAGATAGGTGTGCTATGGCCTCATCACATGAGTTTTGAAGTTACAGCATGGAGGGTCGCTGTGGAAAGCTAGTTGCATAATATAAGGTAGAGTGATCGATATAGGAGTGGATAGCAGGAAATAAAATAAATATCTGATGCACCTTTTTAAAACTGAACCTGAATCGGCAAGTTTTGTTGATGTTTGTAGGCAAAGCCTAGATTATAACTATTATATCTAGAACACAAAACTTTCCAGATACAGCTTATTGTTCCGAGTTGATTGAAATGCAAGAAGAAACCGTGAGTCCGTGACTGAATTTGTATAGATGAAAATAAATCACATAAATATGGACTCCATGAATTCTAATCATCAATGTCTCTTAGTATGTTCAAATTTTATGTTTCAAATAATTACAATTATTGAAGGAAAGGTCCGCAAGGATGTAGTATCCGGGTGTATCGCCAGCTTTGTTTATGTTACTTGCAAGCTTGCAGTTATGTTCCTGTCTATTTTTACTGCTATTTTTTCTGTCATTTACCCCATGCTGGCGATATATATGATGATGACAATAAGTCATGGTGGGGTGAGGGGGGCAAAGTCCCCCTCAACCAATTATTGTATCACACGGCAGTCAAAATTGATGGGAACTTGATCTTGAATCTTGAATCTTTAAGAGCACTGTAGACGAGAAGACGCCCACTTCCGCCCTGCCGCAGTAGGCGCTCATTAATCACAGGGCTATATCCGCGACAGGAGCCCTGTCGTGGTGAGGTAGACGCTCCGCAGGCGGATCATGGGGGCACGCAGATCCTCGGGGAAGTCTTTCCCACTCAGAAGTACTATGAGGGAAAGTCTGGATATCACCATCGCCGATCGCCTGTCCCACATGTAGGTTCTTGCAATGACAGGGACAGTGCAGAAGAACATGGTCCACGGATTCCTTTTGGCCACATCACAAACATGCAGGGCTGTCAGCGACTCCGATCTTCCATAAATGAGCTGCTAGGGAAGAGTGCCCTATGCGTAGGCAACATAGGGCAACATCAAGACCTCACAGCTTAAGTCTCGTCCAAGGTAGCGGAGATGAATCGGTGTGGTAACTCCCAAGTGTAGTGCCAAGTAGGATAATATGCAGCTCCATGTCCCACTGCGCTCTCTATGCTCATCTAATCCGTCTCACCATCGTGGAGAAGTCATGATCCAACAGCTCCACCGACTCCGCAACATGGGCCAAGGAAGCTGCATGGTCTACGATCTTGTTAACCCTGATCCAAATGTGTGAGGGTATCCACTGTAAGGTTGCATGTCAAGCATGTGAACACAGGGGCTGCAGTAGACTCAGGATCAAAAAGACCAGGGAACAGTTGGGGGCAGGGTGACTTATCTGCAAGAGACAGATGGAGACCTGTGAGTCAGTGAACACTACAACTTTCTTTTGAGGCAGCTGCCAGTGTACAAACAGCAGGGCACGGTAGATAGCACACAGTTTCGCCGACAGTGCAGTATGAACCCCTTCCAGTCTCCAGGTCTGACACAATGACAGGCCCTCATAGTATACCGCCGCCGATGTAGATGGTCCATAAATGCGAGATCCATCAGCGAGATATTAAAGTGACCCTGGTAATGTGCAGCATTAATCTCGCCAAAATTATATCTGGCCATGGCAGTATCCCGAGATTTCTTGAAGTCCTCATACAGGTGGGGGCGGAGGATGCAGGAGAAATCAATCCATGGGGGACAGAGGGGACACAGCAGGGAGAGAGGCTGGTAGTGGTGGGCTAATCCCCAGTGAGCTGTATGCCAAAAGACTGTGGACCAGGAATGGCTGGCGGCTCCTCACCGACCAGTCAGGGGCATCAAGTATAAGCCCAGATCCAGCATGGAGGATAGTGAGTGGATGACCAGGCTGGTACTGGGCAATCCACTTAATCCACTTGCAACAGAATACCACACGACACTGAGCCATGGGTAAGAGGCCTGACTCTGCCTGCAACGAGACCACTGGGGAGGAACAACCCAACTCTAAGCGCATTGTAGAATTGTGGATAATGTCAAACCTTTTCAAGACAGTCTCAAATGCAGGTCTATATACAAGGCTGCCATATTTGATCTTACTCTCTATGAAACACTATAGAACCGTAGGAGAGCATCGCTGTCAGCACCCCAACGTGTGCCGGTGATGCACTTCATTATGTACAATCTCTTGAGACACGATGTCCGAAGATAATCCACATGGCGAGTCCAGATCAGAATGGGGCCATTGAAGTAAAGTCCAAGGAAAACATGATGACTTTTGTATGGCAGCTTGACCGCTCCCATGTTGACCACCGGGATCCCTGGAAGTTTCTTCTTGGTGAAACACAATAGTGCACTCTTTAGTGCATTTAAGCGGAGACCCTATTCTAGCGCCCAGGCAAGCAGGTCATCAACCGCTCTCTGTAGATGAGCTTGCACCAGCGGCAAGGAATCAGCCAAGCAGACAAGGGTCATAGCATCTGCACAGCTGAGGACTGTCGAATTAGGAGGGACGGGAAGGTCGGACATAAGGACATTAAACAAAAGGGAACTGAGGACTGATCCTTGTGGCACCACTCGCCTGGCTGCAACCAGGGTTGAAGTCGAAGATTCAACTGAGACAGCAAACGTACAGTCTGTCAAGTAGTTCCGCAACCAAGATAGGACACTGCCGTTTTTTTGTTTTTGTTTTTTTTTCTATGTGATTGAAGGAGGCAAAAGGCATAACTGCCTATAGCGAGTGCCTCCCCCATAGTTGAAAGAGTGACAGGGCCAAAATCAAGGGACGTTCGAGCCAAAAATGCCTGGACACACGGAGTTTGAAGCAATTTAAGTCATAGGAAGAGGGAAAGACTGATTCTGGGAGAGAGTTCCAGAGCTCAGATGTTGAGTAGAAGAAAGTTTGAGAGTAACGTTTCACTCTTGGGTTGGAGAGTTGCACAGAGTAGGGGTGGGATTGAGTTGCAAGACGGGTACCACGTGCCCTACGTAAAGGAGGTGGTATGCACTGGGATAGCTCTGAGGAACACTGATTATTATAGTAGCGATAGAATAGCGAGAGAGATGCAACATTGCGGCGGAGAGAGAGAGATTGCAGAGAGTTGGTGAGTGGACGGGAGTTAATGATACGAAAGGCCTTCCTTTCAACTTTGTCTAGGAGAGCGGTGTGAGAGGAACCTCCCCACACATGTGAACAATACTCAATACAAGGACGCACTATGCCCCTGTACAGAGCAAGAAGCTGTGCAGGGGAAAAGAACCCCCTAAGGCGGTTGAGCACACCCAGCTTCTGGGAGGCTGCCTTAGCAAGACTGGTAATATGGTCCTTCCAAATGAGAGCAGAAGAAAAAGAGACACCAAGAATATTGAGAGAAGATGAAGGGTTGATTTTTGTATTGTTGAAGAATAAGGGATAGTCCGCTGGGAGATCCTGACGGGTAGATAGATGGAGAAATTGGGTTTTGGAAGCATTAAAGTTAACAAGGTTTTCTCTGCCCCAATTGGAAATAGTATTTAGATCAGAATTTAAGAGTTCTATGGCTTCATTACGTTTGTCGTTGAGGGATTGCTGGCTGGGGCGTTCTGAAAAACTAATGGAGTAGTGTAAGGTTGAGTCGTCTGCGTATGAATGGATGGGAATTAAGGTACAGTTAAGGAGATCATTTATAAAAATTAGAAAGAGAATAGGAGATAGGACAAAGCCCTGAGGAACACCGGAGTTTATAGGGTGAGGAAGTGAACAATGGCCGTCCACAACCGCAGCTATGGAACGGCCGGAAAGGAAATTAGAGACAAAGGCACAGATGGAGGGATAGAAACCGAAGGAGGGTAGTTTAGAAATTAAAGATTTATGCCAGACTCTATCGAAGGCTTTCGATATGTCTAGTGCAATAGAAAAAGTCTCACCGAAGTCCCGAAAGGAGGATGACCAAGAGTTAGTAAGATATGAAAGAAGATCACCAGTAGAGCGACCCTTAAGGAAGCCATACTGGCGATCTGAGAGCAGATTATGAGAAGAGAAATGCTTAAGAAATTTGGAAGCAAGAATAGTTTCAAAAACTTTAGAAAGACAAGAGATAAGAGCAATTGGACGATAGTTGGAGGGTTGAGAGCGGTCACCCTTCTTTGGGACAGGTTGAATGTGAGCAAACTTCCAGCATGAAGGGAAGACGTTAGAGGATAGACAGAGACGAAAGAGTTTGCCTAGGCAGGGAGTCAGCACGGAAGCACAGTTTTTGAGAACAACAGGAGGAACACCGTCCGGACCGTACGCTTTATTAGTGTTAAGCCCAGAGAGGGTAGAAAGTACATCTTTAGAAGAGATTAGGATATTAGGCATAAGTAAGAGAGAGGAGGGCGGAGAGGGAGGAATAGCACCGGAATCATCCAAGGTGGAGTTTCTAGCAAAAGTTTGAGCGAAGAGTTTAGCTTTGTCAGAGGAAGAAGTGATGGTTGTGCCATCAGAGTGGGAAAGGGGAGGGAAAGACGAGGAAGAGAAATTGTTGGAGAGGTTTTTGGCTAGATGCCAGACACCCTAAAACGCCTAGTTTGTACAGGATCGTTGTGTGGGATGCCGAATCAAAGGCACCTTCGATGTTAACGAAAGCTGCAAGAAGGACTTGTTTGCGGAGATAGGCATCATGTATGAGGTACTCCATCTGCAACAGGACATCAACAGTCCCTCTTGAAAACCACATAGTACCTCTGGCAAGCAGGCTTGTTGTTCCAGCCACCATGTAAGCCTTGTGCAAACTATCTTCTCCAGAACTTTACCAACACAAGATAACAGGCATATGCCATGACGTGAGGAGGAGAATGCAGGGTTTTTCCCAGGCTTGAGGAATGGTAGTAGTAGGGCACATTTCCACCTTGAGGGGAATATCCCTGTATTCCAGTTGTCGTTGTAAATCTGCAAAAGAGTCGCCCTGGCACCCAATGTGAGGTGGGAGAGGAATTTGTACGCAACATCATCCGGACCAATTGCCTTGCCTGTGGGGAGGGAGGACAGTGCATGTGTAAGTTCAAAAGAAGTAAGTGAGGCGGATATATCCACAGGGGCTGGTAAGGTGAAACTGCATTCAATCGAGGCATGAAGATGCTCAGGAGATGGTAAGGGGGTGGGCCCACTGAACTTTGGCTCAAAGTATGAGGCCAAACAATCAGCTTGTTCATGGGTATCACTTACAATTTTTCCTTCAACAGAGAGAGGAACCAAGACGGGGATATGATGGCCCTTCATCTTCTTTACAAAGGCTCAGGGATAAGCACAGGATCCTGAGAACTTGAGCGAAGACCAATAGTCTATCCAAGACTTTCTGCGTGCCAAGAGCACACCACATCCAACCGGCAAAAGGTCATCTTGTGTGTACCACAGGGACATCTTCTCCATCATCGCTCACTGTCTATCCTTCAATGCCCTCATACACTCCTCCGACCACCATGGGAATGTTGGGCGATGACGCGCAGTGAAGGATCGAGTCATCTTGAACGCAGCTCTGCCAGCTTCAACCACTATGTCCGAGAAAGAGAAGGCAGCATCATCGGGCGAACTCCCAATAGAGTCCCCCAAGTCACCAAGCCTTGCATTAAACAGTCCTCCATCCCGGGAGGACTGTACCTCCCTCAGTTTAACGCCCATAAACTCTATGACAACTGAAAGATGATCACTTTTCATATATGGGCCGGTGGAGATGTTAGCTATACCAAAGTAGGGGCTTTCTATACACAAGTCCAGGGTAGAAGCCACCACCAAATGAGGGTTAATCCTGGTGTGATGTCCCGGGGGAGTTAGAAGGCTTAGACGATGTAGCCGTGACGCACATCAAAATCCCCCATAATAAGACGCGGGGATGGCAATTGGCTAAAATAGTGATTGAACTCTGCCTGCTTAACATGTTTACAGGGGCTATAGCAGGCAAGGTTGGATGCCCAACCAGAGGCGATTGCTACATCTACGGCTAATACTTTCAAGTACCAATCTGCATACAAACGGAGAACACGCTTTTACGACAAGATATCGTTGACTGTACAAACAAAGTCAAACCTCCGCCTCTGCCAGCCCTGTCTGCTCTGAACGAAGAATATCCTTGGAGGTGGAAATGAAGAGAAGAGTTAAGCAACGTTTCAACACAAACCCACTAGCCTTCAATTGGAGATTTTTCATATACGGTCTGCTTAAAATCTTGCGTCTTGCAGTATATACTGTAGATCTTGAGTTCCAGAAAAAATAATAGGAGCTGGAGCCATCAGAACACTGACAGTAAGGCCAGCAGAAGAGGCAACACCTTCATACAAACCTCAGCAAAAAGGGTTCCCTGGCAAAGGAGTTCTGACTCAGTCATACAAATCCTCAAGAAGCTGTCTGGTGAAGTAGTAGCGGGAGACGGTGGAGGGGAAGGGTCCTCTTCACTCATAGGTCCATTGTCATCAGCAGGAAGCAGGGAGAGCAGCATCTATTGGAAGCAGCTTAGGTGTAGTTGCGGCGAATGGAGGGCGAGCCTGACCTCTAGGGACCATAACATCAGGCCAAGTTTGGGAAGGGCGACGATGGTGTTGCGCATGAGGTATCTGGACGCGCCTAGCAGCAGGAAAATGGGGGGCTTGGATTATTACAGCCGAGGAAGAGGTAGGATGTGTAGACACGTCCGCCTCTTGACAGTTCGGGGTATCCTCCTCCTCGCCACTGCAGATCTCAATGGCGTCCATATGATCATCCAGAGCGTTGTATCTATTCGACATGACTGCAGCAAAGGAGAGTCTGCCGCTCACCAGCCTTGCAGGGGCGTTGGTAAGAGAAGCAGAGGTGGTCGGAGACGCTGCAGTGTTGTCTGTTTGGGTTGGGTTGAGCAGCCACTATTGTAGATGGAGTTCTTGGAGAGATATATCACCCCCACAGTACTGGTCATGAATGGAGACAGCACGGCAATAAGCAGGGCACGAGCGGGAGGTCACACGGTGGAATCCACCACAGCAAAAAACATTTGTCTTTGTTCGTGCATGTCATCCATCCCTGGGTCATCATGGGGTAAAATCCACTGCAGTGGGCACACTGGATCTAATTATAGCAAGAAACAGCACCATGACAGAACAATCGGCAATTGTAGTGGAAATATGTGATAGCTCACCAAGTAACATATATGGCCAAAGAGCACCTTTTCTGGACATTTACCTCTGAACTTTTATCGCACCACCTGTGAGTCTACCTTGTCCTTGTTCGCAGTTGAAGCAGAGGCATCCTCGGGGAGGTCGGAGCTCTTGTCCGGACATTTGCTCAACTGGACCACCTCAACCAAAGTGGCAGGCCCACCTTTGTAGACCCAGAGATCCCTCAGAATGTCATCCTCAGATACTGAGCAGATCACTGGGCCGATCTTACCATACTCATTCAACTTAGCTGGGTCATCAAAAATTGGGCTGCAGCACTTAGAGGTAATAATATAATGCACCATCCAGAAGACAGGGAAGGAGTCTACAGGGCCACCAGGCTGATCAACCACAGGCTGGGTGGAGGCAGGCCCGGGTTGCAATGGCCGCCCGTGAGACGTCTTCCGCAGAAGTCGTGGAACCGTCATCCTCAGTGGTCAGTGAGTCCTCACCATCCTCATGCCCACGCTTCACAGATAATTGGGATACTTTCATGTCTATACCAGCCCCAGGGGATATGCTTGGGCCCACCCATTTCAGCTCATCCGGGAGTCTGCCTTCCGCCACAACCACACAACAAACGCAACGGACTCTCTAATAAACCCTGTCTGTTATTATAACACGAGTATGCCCAACCGTGCAGACAATACTGGCCAAGTCCCTCAGCTTGCCAGAAAGATACATGTGGTGGCACTAGAAGTGGCAAATACAACTTGCCAGTCAGAGAAGGCACGTCTGCACTGGACCACTGTCTGATCGCCACTCCGGAACGTCATCGCTAACGTGCGTCTTTTCTATCCTAAATGACCTTGAGCAACTGGTCCTGCAACCCACCCGTATCCCGGATTACTTCATAGATCGGCCCAACATTCTTGACTTATTTCTGACTACTAACCCTTCTTCTTATACTGTCAATCTTTTCTCTCCTTTGGGCTCCTCGGACCATAAACTTATCTCCGTTACCTGTCCTATCTCTCCAGTACGGCCACCCGATCCTCCCAGCCAGTGACACTTGTGGCACTTTGGTGCTGCCGACTGGGAGGCTCTTTGGAAATACTTCATTGATTTCCATGGAATGACTTCTGCTTCCGTGGCCGTGGTCCCTCGGAGAGTGCAGAAATCAATACCGAGGTAATCCTCTCGGGCATGAAAGCGTACATTCCATTTTCTTTCTCTCAATTGCAAAAAAATCTTTATTTACTCACGCTTGTTCTACTGCTGTCCGTAACAAGGAGGAAGCATTCAAACGGTACCGACGCTTTAAAACTCAAGAATCTCATTCTTCCTATGTTTCTGCCTGGAATCAAGCCAAATCTGTTCTTCGACTTGCCAAGCACTCATCAATAATAAATGTACGAAGTATCCAACTCTAGCTCTGCCCATGCTTTCTGGCATCTAGCAAAACCTCTGCCACAATTGTTCTTCCTTGTCTTTCCCTCCCCTTTTACACACTGATGGCACAACCATCACTTCTCCTCTGACAAAGCTGAACTTTTCACTCAAACATTTGCTAGAAACTCCACCTTGGATGATTCCGGTGCTATTCCTCCCTCTCCACCCCCCTCTGTCCTAATTATGCCTAATATCCTAATCTCTTCTAAAGATGTACTTTCTACCCTCTCTGGGTTTAATACTAGGAAGGTGTATGGTCCGGACGGTGTTCCTCCTGTCCTACTCAAAAACTGTGTTTCCGCGCTGACCCCTTGCCTAGGCAAACTCTTTCATCTCTGTCTCTCCTCTAACGTCTTCCCTTCTGGCTGGAAGTCTGCTCTCATTCAACCTGTCCCAAAGAAGGGTGACCGCTCTCAACCCTCCAACTATCGTCCAATTGCTCTCATCTCTTGTATTTCTAAAGTGTTTTTAAACTATTCTTGCTTCCAAATTTCTTAAGCATTTCTCTTCTCATAATTTGCTCTCAGATCACCAGTATGGCTTCCTTAAGGGTCGCTTTACTGGTGATCTTCTTTCAAATCATACCAACTCTTGGTCATCTTCCTTTCGAGACTTCGGCGAGACCTTTTCTATTGCACAACACATATCAAAGGCCTTCGATAGAGTCTGGCACAAATCTTTAATTTCTAAACTACCCTCCTTCGGTTTCTATCCCTCCATCTGTGCCTTTGTCTCCAATTACCTTTCCGGCCATTCCATAACTGCGGTTGTGGATGACCATCGCTCACTTCCTCATCCTATCAACTCCGGTGTTCCTCCGGGCTCTGTCTTATCTCCCATTCTCTTTCTAGTTTTCATAAATGATCATCTGAACTGTACCTCCAGTCCCATCCATTCATACTCAGACAACTCTACCTTACACTACTCAATTAGTTTTCCAGAACGCCCAAGCAAGCAATCCCTAAAAAACAAACGTAATGAAGCCATACAACACTTATCTTCTGATCTAACTACTATTTCCAATAGGGGCAGAGAAAACCTTGTTACCTTTAATGCTGCCAAAACCCAATTTCTCCATCTTACTACACGTCTGGAACTCCAGAGGACTATCCCTTATTCTTCAACAATACAAAAATCAATCCTTCATCTTCTCTCAATATTCTTGGTGTCTTTTTTTCTTCTGCTGTCACTTGGAATGACCATATTACCAGTCTTGCTAAGGCAGCCTCCTAAAAGCTGGGAGTGCTCAACCGCCTCAGGGGGTTCTTTGCCCCTGCACAGCTTCTTGCTCTGTACAGGGGCACAGTGGTCCTTGTATTGAGTATTGTTCACATGTGTGGGGAGGATCGTCTCACACCGCACTCCTAGACAAAGTAGAAAGGAAGGCCTTTCGTATCATTAATTCCCATCCACTCACCAACTCTCTGCAATCTCTCTCTCTCCGCCGCAATGTTGCATCTCTCTCGCTATTCTATCGCTACTACAATAATCAGTGCTCCTCCGAGCTCTCACAGTGCATACCACCTACTCTACATAGGGTACGTAGTACCCGTCTTGCAACACAATCCCACCCCTACTCTGTGCAACTCTCCAACCCAAGAGTGAAACATTACTCTCAGTCTTTCTTCTATTCAACAGCTGAAGGTAATTCTGCATAACAACAACTCCTGTTATTTTATGTTTTTTTTTATTTTATTTTTGTATTTTAATGGTTTGTAAGTGTGTATTATGTTGTTAGAAAGGTAGGAAAGCACTATTTATTAACATTTGCATTGCTAATTGTAATTCTGATACCCCAACAATATAGAGGTGAGCTTGGGATAGCAGGGTTTTTGGGTGAGGGAAAAATAGGGGTATTATTGGCATAACTCTAAAAATATAATAAAGAAAATTTAAAAAAAAATATATATATATAGAAATCCGAGCCAAGTTTTTGCAAAGGTTGGCTCTGCTTTGGCCATTTTTCAGAGTCGAAAAAGGGCAAAATTGGAAGAAAAAAAGTTGGCTCGGATTTCACGGGGTGGAGTGGGTAATAGCCTACCGGTATGTTATGAAAATAGTCAACTTTGAGGAGACATTAGGCTAACCTAACAACCTTACCTAACCTATCCTAGTACAGAATTACGGGTGGGGGCTGCCGCTCCCACACCCACGCTGGTTGGGTAAAAGTGCTAACGGTAGAAATCCAGTTGAGGTGGAGTGAGTAATAGCCTATGTTATAATAATCAAGTCAACTTTGAGAAGACATTAGCCTAACCGAACAACCTTACCTAACCTATCCTAGTATTATGGGTGGGGGCTGCCGCCCCCACACCCCCGCTGGTTGGGTAACAGTGTAAAAAACACAGTATTATGGGATATAGCTTACTGCGGCAACGAGACGGCCGAGAAGTTCACAACAATAACAAGAGTGCTGCGGCGGTTGTAAGTTAAAATAAGAAATCATCGTATTTATTACCCATTACTTTGCTGAAGTGTATACCTATGCACATTTTTGTTAATCTTAATGTTACTTTCCTATCACCCATTAAGATTGCGCTGCTAGCTATGGTGGCTATGGTGTGGCTCGTACATATTGTCCGGGCTCTGCAAATGCTAATAAATAGTGCTTTCTTCACTTTTTAACAATATAATACACACTTTTATTCAACACATGCCGCCACCATGATGATGCAATCTGTCAGTGTTAGGTGCACGTGTACAGGTGTTGACTGTGGGGGAGTGAAGTGGATGAGGATATGTTCCTAGATAATGGCCGATATTGCACTTTTTGACAGGGAAATAGCCCTGTAATCCAAGCCGTAAGGGTCTATTTAGTGTTATGTATTGAAGAAAGATCGCCATACTGACGAAATGCCGCCAAAAATATCCCTAAATGTTAGGTAAACTGACCGTGTATGGGGCATTCCTGAATGGTATTTATTTTTAAACTGACGTCACAGAGTCACAGACGAAGTGCATTGTGGGTAAAAGTGAAAATGCACATTTTGCACACAAACAAAGAAGTGGACATCCAAAAAAGTTAGATTTTTGTAGAGAAATGAGAAAGTAATACATGCAAAACGTATGTTAAAAAATGGGTGTCATAAGAAAGTGAAAAATGTAAAAGAAATTACCAGTAACAATTTGTTGGGAAAATAAAAATGCACTGCCGTCTTGTAGGTGAAACTCCACTCTGATTGACTAATGAACATCTGGGAGGAGCCTAGAATGTGAACAAAGTGTCCACACTGTTCTGGACTGGCTGGACAAAAATAACTCTGAAAATTTTATGAGGGAGTGAAAATCAAATTGACAAAATAAGAAAAGTAGCACTTATCCGCGCATCTGTAAGGTCCCTTGAGTAAGGTAAGAGCAAAACAAAATAATTACATAAGACAGGAATCCCGTAATCGAAGAGTTGTTGTTATGTAGATAACCCTTTTTTCTTCCTGCAAGGACTGCAGGAAATACATATGTATCCATTATCCAACCATCTAGAAACACGTCTCCCACTAGTGGGGAGGGCTGTGAAGACCAGGGAAAATGACGGGTTAGAGAGGATAAAAAGCAAAATATAAACTATTTGCCTATACCCGTTTGCCATGGGATTTAGAATAAGTTGACTTGTTGAAATCCTTATGTATGTGGCCAGGAGGGGATAAAAAAAAAAAATCCCTAACTGAACCTATTGTTCGATAATGGGTAAATATTTACTTTTGACGGTCCTTGGATAATGGGTAAATACTCACTTCTAATAGTCCTCGATATATAAATCCACTGGATATGAACGAAAATCACACACACATACACATACTCGAAGGAAGTCTGAGAGACCATGGTGACGCTATAGAGATGCTATGGTGGACTAGCCGGCTAACCTCTCAGGCTTCCCTTGTCCAAAAACTTCATTATGGGAAATTTGCACAGCTGCGCATGACAGGTAATAGGTTAAATGGGTGTGACGTCATCCAGGGAATTCCAATACCATTGGTTGATAATTTGACGTCACTTTTCAAGTTATTAGACACTGTCTAGACGATGACTGTGGCGGAGATGGTGGCGGGGCCGTTTTAGGGAGACAATTTTTATTGTAATATACATCTCCCTTATAATACATTTGCGACGGTACGAACATGTATATTAATGTAATATGTGTTATGACAATTCAGTAGGTTACACAAAAATCGATGGGTCTCGCTGGTGTCGCGCCGTAATTACTTACCGTATCTTTTTTTAAATTAATTACTACATATTCATTACAAGGATCTTTAATCCGCACCACAAAGATCACCTTTGTGTCGTCTTGAATAAAATAAGTATATGTATGTATGTATATACTCAGGCACATACCCAATTCCTGGGGGTAATAGTAATAATAATAGATCTTAAAGCTAGCGCATGCTAAGCTAGCTAAGGATAGCTCAATAAGGCCGATTAGGCGTATTTCCATTGGGGTCCTGTACTACTACCCCATCCCTTTGCTCATGAGGGATGGTAACGACTCAGTGCTTGTGAAAAATCTTTAATGCGCCGAGCGTGGGCGCGAACCCGGGCCTTCTGGGTGGAAGTCCGAGACGCTAGTCACTACACCAAGCCGACTTGAGACAGAGCCCAAACAGAAACAACATTAAAGGGTTCCAATTCTCAGGGTCCGGGACCACTTTCGCGTTCCTTCCCCCCTTTCTCTGTATCAATGTGTAGGAGAATTTAAAATGGGAACAGACACACTGGCGTGAAAACAATGCCTCACGTCCCCCGCTAGTGGCAGCGCGCAAAGTACCGGTAATATATTATATTATCTGAGAAAATACAGTAGGTGATATCAGTTTGTCTTTTATAATCAACACACAGTTCCTCGTGCTTCGTATGATAATAAACAGGGAACAAATCTCCCACATGATTCATCATAGGACTGCAATATTCACTTAACAATTAGCTTATGTATAGTTATGATACCTTGTTTCTTTAACCCCATGGTTCCAGGGAAGTCAAACCCAGGGTTGGTGAAGCGTCAGGAGAGCGGACATGGTATAGTTAAGGAGGGAGAAAAATAATGGTTTACAAAGATGCAAAGTAGTGTTATACACATATGAACACAAACATTGTCACTGCCTCCTACCACATAAACACAGTCATGGAGTTTGACCGATAATATTGTAATTTAATGCTACACAATTTAAAAAAATGCATTCCTACCACTGTATACACTCTTTGTATGCTTAGTATATGGGTTTCCTATGCATACAGTATTGTGAATCCGTTCCTTGTGCGAAATGTTTGTCTTGGGTGTTCACAATACTCATAAACACCGAACTAATTTCAAAGCATTGATTAGCCAGTCCCATTGACAAGGAAGTGAATGGCTCAAGTAGACCATATACAAATAAACTTTATCTCTGCATTACTATTTATGGTCAAGGTTATCATCTGTCTCCAATTCAGGTACCTCGATAATTATGTCATAGCCTATATATATAATTCGTATAACTCATACATCATTCATATATATGGCATTACCATCGGAAATTAGTATTTACCCATTATCCAACAATGTTAGGATATGCCAACCAAAAAACATATTTTGTCATTAACCTAACCCAACAACCTTACCTAACCTGCTGGTCTTAGCATTGATGTAGAGGTTGACACAATACTAAACATATGGTGGAAAATGACAACACAATAGCTCGCCACTGATTCAAGATAGCCGCCTCTCTTGGTTTCACCCTTACTTTACCCAAATCCAATGTTTTTTGTATTTATTTCTGATGGTAATGACATTATAAGAATGACATATATGGGTCATACAGATTGTATATATGACATCATTATCGCGATACCTGAATTGGAGACCGATGATAACCTTGTCCGTATATTTTCTTCTTTTTTCTTACACCCAGTCATAAGGTCTTCCTCGCTTTCTATTATAAAATATTATTCTCCCAACTTGTTAATCAAAATGTTTTCATCACAAACGTTTAATATGCTCCTACTGTTTGTTTTGCGTTCCTCATTAAACAGCTACTAATGAAAGTAATATACATGAGTCTTCACCATCAACATAACTAAAAATACTAATACCTCGAATATTACTTCTAATACTAATACTTGCAATACCTAATACAATAGTAACAAAACATTGTTTGTATTGTTGTGATGTCCTTGAAATGGGGTATGGACGTTTCGTCACCATTCCATTTCGTCCCCAAATATCCGTTTCGTCACCAAAATTCCGACCCGTTTAGTCACCACTATGTTTATTAGTCCAAAAGGCATTATTAGTAGCTTGGTTCGAAACTCATAAAAACCCTCCAATGTATATTATCACCCAGGATGTCACTGAAGCAGGGTGTCAAACGACGTTGGGTTTTTTTTTAGTGATAACGCAAATGAACTTGCTGTATAATGATAACAGAAACTCCCCCAACCCATTTTTTTTTTTTTTTTTTTTTGGTTTTGTGTTTTTGTATTAATGTTACAGAACACAACTTCACAAGAATTTGGAGTGCCTAATTGCCAAAGTGATTGCCCCCCCCCCCCCCCCCCGATTTTTTTTTGGAATTAAGGGTGTCCACAGTCCATGACAGCATTTCCTGCCTTCTAAAACTCTAAAAGCAATCAAATATAAATATATAAATACAGTATGTAGTTTCTAGCAGCTATATAATTGTGCCAGGTGTCTGCAGCCTGCTCCAGTGCAGCAGGGTGCAGGCAATGAGAATGAGGCAACATTGAACATTGCAACTGTTACTGTAACCATATCCTATACAAGTAATACATTGGAACATTATGAAAAATTAATATTATTAATTATGAATTTACTATAGTCTAAAATAGCCTAGGCCTATAACCTAGTGACTGACAGTCCTATACTAGTTTACCTAGTAAGTAGCCTACTGTAGTAACAACTAATAACTTAACAAGTGACAAAATAATATTATGTTATGATAATATAAATATTATCAGAATATATGATTATGATTTTATTCCCAACCCATCTCATCTACGGTATACCTAACAAATGACAATTCAAATTCAATAGTACAAACTGTACAATTATACTAGATTACTAGGCCTAGGCCTAGTAAAAATTAGTAATAAAATTAGGCCCATAGCCTAAGATAGTATAAGTTAGCTTGACTGTCACTGTGAGTGTGACTACACTGTACTGTAGTACTGACCTTAATCCTACGATGATTGGGTGACGTCGGTCGCCGGCGGGACCGTCGGACGGGTCTGTTATTTAACCCAAGAACTGCGAAGGTCCTCAATTGAGTGTGTAGTGAGATTTTTTTGTTTTGTACTTAGTTTCCCTAGGCTATGTAAAAAAAAAAAAATAAACAAAAATACAGATTTAATTGAGGACCTTCGCCGTTCCCGGGTTAAGAGGTGGGGGCTCTGAGCCTACCAGATTCCCAGAAATAATGAGAAATTCTCAGTACCGGTAACACACTCACTGTATCACACATTGTATTATAAATTTATAATTATTCACACAGTTCACAGTGACACCTGATTCCCAATTTCCCACTACCCATAAATTTCCAGGAAGATTAGTGCAGGAAAATCCCAGGACACTAATAACTGTACAGGACCCCAGTTCAATTTGCAAATTGTCCATATGATACAGTGACATTACAATTAATACAGTCCATTAGGCTATGGGGGCAATGGGGTCTTCTGGTCACCATTGGTCCTGCCGCCCTGAGGCTCTGAAACTTAATTTAACACTATAGGCCTATTTTCAGCATACACACGAATATCACTAGTCAGGCAAGTCTCCAATATCTAGGTGATTTCGGCCTTATAAATGTCAACACTATATTTAAACTATGACAGTTTAAAGCACACACAAATGCTATTACAACTTATTAAACATTGAGTCTACACGATGTCTTAAACAATATGGCGTTCTGCAGTCTTTCGAATATTGTTGAAACTAGAATCAAATGATAAGTGATAAATGATAAGTTATCATTTCACGCAAACCTCGCAAATGTCTCTGATAGCCTTCAGTTCTAAGGCTATAAATCCTTAGATTATAGATCACAGTAACGTTTGTATACATGAATGATGTCTATAGGCCTTACAGATTCCGTGTCTGATATAATTATTGATACACAACCCTTATCAAAACTGATATGATGGTAATCGTTTTGCGATGCTTCTTGCATGCCATCGAAAGTCCAGCAGGCCATTTTGTTTGTTGATATTCGTCAACATTATTCTGGTGATATTTATATGAGGCGAATTTCATTTAATATGTCAATGTTTACCATTTTAAAATAATTATATATTAATAGAAGCTATTTAGAGAAATTGGGTAGGATGTAGTGAGCGGGCGTACCGCCATCTTTGTTTACATTACGCGTAGTGGCGTCGGACCTTTCCCCATCATGTTCCCGTCTATTTTAACCTAACCTAACCTAACCTAACCTAGTATTCATGTAGTAATGACAGGGGGCAAATAGCAGAAAATATAGCGTCGAAATAGACGGAAACGTAAGTGCGACCACGGCGATCGCCCTATGTAAACAATGACGACCGTACGCCCGAACTCTACATCCATCCCGAGAAATTTTACATGCATTCTTACAATCTATTGTACAGTATATTATATGTCACGCAGTGTTATTCACTAATGTTTTCAAGAGAGCCAAAAGTTCAGGACATATTCAGAGTGAGAGCCGCATAAGCCATAAGGCAAATAAGCCGTAAGGATAATAGTGGGGCAGATAACTGGAATAATCGTTCATTTCTGGAAACAAGCACCAAAATTGGCACACATACTCCTTGGGGATTGCTCTTTTGATAAAACCCGTTAGCCACCTAAAAATTCAAGATGGCCGCCATTTTTCAAGATGGCCACCATTGAATATACAGAAACATTGCATTTCGCAATAAAATCGCAAAGACTTGTCCTATTTGAATGATCTTGGTGTCATACATTTTTCACTATGTAGAATCCGAATTTGGAACCATGGACTTACTCACTAGCTTCCTTGTACCATAATATCAGTCCCGGAATCATAATTAGGGTAAAAAGTGCCCATATCATAGGCACCATCAGTCCGATATATTATTGGATGTACATGTAGGCAGTAGGCCTATACTTGTTTGTCACTTATTGTCTTGCTGCCTGGATGAGTATACTACAACGCTTCTAAACCTCGCATCTGCAGCTGCACAGTGCCGTGCAGGTCAGACCAAAGCAGTAGCATTTGCATCGACCGCAGCATTCCGACTTGCATCCACACTTGGTCAGCTGCTGGCAAGTCTCTGCAATGGGTGGGAGCTCTGTCCAAACGACCTGCCACAGGTCTCCTTTCTTGGTCCAGCCCCAGTTGGCAGGAGTCTGCGTTTCTGGTTGACGTACTGTTGACTGACTCCAGATGCAGCCCGCTTGGTAGGCAGCACGCTTCACATGCTACTTCAGTGCTGCTCGGGTTGGAGGAATGGCTTCGTACGGCCTCTGCTTCCGAGCAAACATGTCCAACCTCGCATCATCGACACCTTAAGCTGTGCTGGATCTGTCGTACATCATGACCACGAACTTCTCCAAGGTCTCCAGGTCTTCATCATCAACTACCGGTGGGTACTGGCTGAGTTTGCTGAAGACACTGGAAGCCTCATCACAAACATCCCAGGTTTGCCAAGCAGACTTCTTCCCTTTGCCACGGAATGCTGAAACGACATCGCAGCCAGTGAAGGCATGGAAGAAGAGCATCCCTTTGCTCTTTTCTGCAAGAGTGCAACACAAGTCATGTACAGGAACCTACCTCAGGTTCTGTCCTTGGCCAAAGGCAACCCACAACTGCTGCAGACCTAGCTCCTGAAGTGCCTGCAAAACACTGACTGCGATGACGACAACATCTGTGTCGCTGGCTTTGACCATGATGACTTTGCTGCCTGCTTCTGTTGCATGCCTGGCATGCACAAAGATCCGCGTGTCAGCTTCTTCATGACTGCACGGTGCCACCCCAGCCAGATTGATAGTGCGGTTGCTGACAGCATCTTCTTCCTTGGTCACAATGACCACATTTGGTGTGGCCACACGTGCAATCTTATCAGCCAGAAAGTTGAACAGCTCGGCTTTGTTGTCATTTTCTCTCAGGAAGTGTCGCCAGTTTGAGGGAATTTTGCCCTTCCCCGTCACCCTGCGTCTCACCCCGCGTCCTCGCTTTGATCTAGTTTCAGCTTTCAGACTAGATGGCCGGTAGACATCAAACACAATGTCTGTTCTCTTGTACTTGGTAGAGTATGCTTGTATTCTAGGAAGGACATCGAGCATTGCGTATATACTCTTTGAACGTCTTTGAACTCCGTGGGGGCAGACTGTTCACCAACGCTGCACCATCAATGATGATGGTGTCGGCGTCTGGCTCTGCCTCAGGGGTTGTAACTTGGCTCTGAAGAATGGTAGTGAGGTGGGATTTCTGACAGGTGTGGAGCTTTCCACCATCACTGAGGGCAGCAGGATGTGACTGGTTCTCATGACGGAAGAACTCCTTCAAGTCACACTCTCTGCTCTGGCATGATATGAACAGCTTGGAGAACAGTTGAGAGTCTTCCTTCAGCACTTTTTGCTTTGAAGAGTCAACAGAGGCTGGTACCTGTCGGAAAAAGTCAACCCTGTTCTTCTTGATTGGTTCATAGAAGGTGGATTCTTCTTCCCCTTCCAGTCCCTTCATAAACTCCTGGAAACGGACCTTGCCTTTCTCAAGGTGTGTGCCAATCAGCTCGGCGGCAGTGTGGTGAGCAATATCCTTTGTATCAAGCGAAAGCAGGTCCCGACTCTCCTCCTGGAAAGGATTGCACATATCTGTCATGCTCTCTCCAGTTTCGTGTTGTTGAACATAAGGCGACAACTTTGGTGATACTGCGCCTTGTTCCTCCTCAGAGTTTCTTCAATGCCACCACCATCATCAAGTCTGGCTGGATCCAGAACAATAGGCATCTCATTAATTGCGTGAAAGAGGGGAATAGTAGTCGCAATCATAGTGTAGCCATCATGTTCTTGTGGTTGTTGTGCATATGGTGACTTGAGCTCTTCACTCTTCTTCTTCTGGCAAAGACAAGACTTGCTCCAGTCAGTCCGGAATTTAGACGGTCCTGGATCTGTATTTGCCATCTTGGTGAATATATACAGTATGATAATTATCTGTAACACAGATATAATAGATAACAGATAATCACAGTATATAACAGATAATCACAGTATGATATAACACAGTATGTTATATGATAACAGATATAACAGATAATCACAGTATGATAATTATCTGTATTCAGTTAATCAAGGCCGAGGGGTTATCCTTTTACCACCTTGATCACAATCATGCACAATAAGGTATGGGATAAGACTAGGTTCGGGAATACAAATATATGACCTACACCTAGCCCGATCGTTCATCCAGTATCATTTAAGTCCCGTGTGATCTGTACACCATCCATGTAACTACATGCAAAGCAATGTAAAGCCCCGTTACCCTTGGCTCGGCTCTCCCGCGCTGGCAAACCCTGTCAATTCAGGCGCGGCTATCTAACTAAACATCTATGTTAAACTACATGTAATCTACAGTAGCTAACTGATGTGGGGCTTATTAGACAGCATTTGGGACACTAAACTAATTATTTAGCTACACTAAACTAATTATTTAGCTACACGGTGTTCCTCCTGTTGTTCTCAAAAACTGTGCTTCCGTGCTGACTCCCTGCCTAGGCAAACTCTTTCGTCTCTGTCTATCCTCTAACGTCTTCCCTTCATGCTGGAAGTTTGCTCACATTCAACCTGTCCCAAAGAAGGGTGACCGCTCTCAACCCTCCAACTATCGTCAAATTGCTCTTATCTCTTGTCCTTCTAAAGTGTTTGAAACTATTCTTGCTTCCAAATTTCTTAAGCATTTCTCTTCTCATAATCTGCTCTCAGATCGCCAGTATGGCTTCCTTAAGGGTCGCTCTACTGGTGATCTTCTTTCATATCTTACTAACTCTTGGTCATCCTCCTTTCGGGACTTCGGTGAGACTTTTTCTATTGCACTAGACATATCGAAAGCCTTCGATAGAGTCTGGCATAAATCTTTAATTTCTAAACTACCCTCCTTCGGTTTCTATCCCTCCATCTGCGCCTTTGTCTCTAATTTCCTTTCCGGCCGTTCCATAGCTGCGGTTGTGGACGGCCATTGTTCACTTCCTCACCCTATAAACTCTGGTGTTCCTCAGGGCTCTGTCCTATCTCCTATTCTATTTCTAATTTTTATAAATGATCTCCTTAACTGTACCTTAATTCCCATCCATTCATACGCAGACGACTCAACCTTACACTACTCCATTAGTTTTTCAGAACGCCCCAGCCAGCAATCCCTCAACGACAAACGTAATGAAGCCATAGAACTCTTAAATTCTGATCTAAATACTATTTCCAATTGGGGCAGAGAACACCTTGTTAACTTTAATGCTTCCAAAACCCAATTTCTCCATCCATCTACCCGTCAGGATCTCCCAGCGGACTATCCCTTATTCTTCAACAATACAAAAATTGACCCTTCATCTTCTCTCAATATTCTTGGTGTCTCTTTTTCTTCTGCTCTCATTTGGAAGGACCATATTACCAGTCTTGCTAAGGCAGCCTCCCAGAAGCTTGATGTGCTCAACCGCCTTAGGGGGTTCTTTTCCCCTGCACAGCTTCTTGCTCTGTACAGGGGCATAGTGCGCCCATGTATTGAGTATTGTTCACATGTGTGGGGAGGTTCCTCTCACACCGCTTTCCTAGACAAAGTTGAAAGGAAGGCCTTTCGTATCATTAACTCCCGTCCACTCACCAACTCTCTGCAATCTCTCTCTCACCGCCACAATGTTGCATCTCTCTCGCTATTCTATCGCTACTACAATAATCAGTGTTCCTCAGAGCTATCCCAGTGCATACCACCTCCTTTACGTAGGGCACGTGGTACCCGTCTTGCAACTCAATCCCACCCCTACTCTGTACAACTCTCCAACCCAAGAGTGAAACATTACTCTCAAACTTTCTTCTACTCAACATCTGAGCTCTGGAACTCTCTCCCAGAATCGGTCTTTCCCTCTTCCTATGACTTAAATTGCTTCAAACTCTGTGTGTCTAGGCATTTTGGCTCGAACGTCCCTTGATTTTGGCCCTGTCACTCTTTCAACTATGGGGGAGGCACTCGCTATAGGCAGTTATGCCTTTTGCCTCCCTCAATCACATAGAAAAAAACAAAAAACAAAAAACTAAACTAATTATTCAGCTGATACTGAACCCCATGCTGAGTTTCACAGCAGCGGTGCCACCAGTGTGCCCTGGCTGTGCGTTGACATCCGCTCTGTTGAGCTACTACTCTACACCTTCCGCTGCATGTCTCTCAACGTCCCCCCCACCGCATCGTGTCATGTCCAGTTTGGAAGCCTTGTACAGGAAGATGCTACACATACTAAACCTCTAACACTACTACGATATACACTACCATGCATTTTAGCCGAGTCAGACGTAACATGAACCTCTAATTTAGCAGAATATTAGGATTCTGGGACTGATATTATGGTACAAGGAAGCTAGTGATTAAGTCCATGTTTCCAAATTCGGATTCTACATAGTGAAAAATGTATGATTTGACACCAAGATCATTCAAATAGGACAAGTCTTTGCGATTTTATCGCGAAATGCAATATTTTTGTATATTCAATGGCGGCCATCTTGAATTTTTAGGTGGCTAACGGGTTTTATCAAAAGAGCAATCCCCAAGGAGTATGTGTGCCAAATTTGGTGCTTGTTTCCGGAAATGAACGATTCTCCTGAAATTTGCAGTTATCTGCTCCACTATAAGCAGAACAAGAATTATATAGGAACTAAATTACATATTTTTGTCGGTTTCCATAGTCACAGATTTATAGAACAAGACTAGTAACAATTATTATATTAAATGTTTTTAGTAAAAATAAATTATATTTATTTTTTTTACTTTACTATTATAAATTAAAAAAAAAATACTTTCATTTAATGTTGTGATGACCGGAAATGAGCCAGCTGTTCTTTTACTTTCTCCTTGCTGTACTTGTAATTTGTCACTGCTATTCTTGTTAGGATATCCAGATTTGGATGTATTTCTGGTGGTTCATCTTCTTTTGTGTGCTTACGTTTTATAATAAATGTTTCCATTTGTATTATAGCCTGGCTAATTCACTGCCTGGAACACGACAAATAGGTGAACAAATAACCAAATGTGAAAAATACAGCGTTTGAGTTTGTAAACTACGAGTTTTGGTCCATACATTTCATGCATATACCGAAACAGTCTTTGTCTCATAAAATAACACTAATTTACGATGCAACATAACCCACTTTTCTATTGTGGTGTAAATGAAACGAGTGAATGGACAAGCCTGGCTGAGTATGGGCCGCCGAGCGGTGGACCCACGGTCCACACGTACAGTTCCTGTACAGAAGGCTCGTACTCCTCGTACTCTTCTCTCTCCTCTCCCTCCCTCTCTCTTTCTCTCTCATCATTCCTGTATAACGGGGGCTCTCACTTTTCTCATTTTCTCTTTGTGTTGAATAATTATGAAAAGTAAAGAATTGCCAGGGCCACTAGGCCTATTCCCATTAGCAATTGTATTAAGTGATACGTCTGATACGGCATAATGATGCAATTTATATCTAATACTTTGGACTTTTCTCTTATTACTGATGAATTTTCTCTCTCTCTCTCTCTCTTTCTCTCTCTCTCTCTTGCGAGCCGCCAAGCAGGTCATTCATTGCGAGCCGCCATTGGCTCGCGAGCCGCGCAATGAAGACCACATGTTATGGCACTATACATTATTTTTACAAGATATATATAGACTTTCGAGTGCAGAATATTATCCTTCATCAGTCAGCCATTGGCTTATACAAGGCGCTAATTTTAAATAACCATATATAAAGGTGTAGGGGGCAAAGATTTACCCAACAACTATTCGAAGCTTTACCTAAACTATTAGAAATTGACAAATATATCGGAATGAATAGGAAACTATCCCCCTGTGTAAAAACTGAACACTGAATGAGGAAATTAGCATGCATATAGGCTGAACAAAGCACATTTTGACGTTCTGTTCATTTTGATAAGGAACAAGCCAAGGGTTGTCCTTGGACAGCATAATGTGCGGGATTTAATACAAGGATTAGGACAAGACATAGCATATGTATATTTATTATTTTATCCAACTGGATATCCTCATACAGCCACCATAGTGTACGGTAATTGTCGCACCTTTAGGAACGAAGTTATTCAATAGAGTAGTTTACTTTTCCTTTAAAAGATGTAGCTAAAGGGAATGATACTAAGGTACTATATATAAGCAGAATAGGCAAGGTATAATGTTGAGGCTCTGCCATTGCTTGTCCAATATCAAACTCGATTCGATCATAAGCTGAATGAAAAGTTTATGGCTACCCCGGGGATTGGGGCGTCTAGTAATTTGCTTTAGATATACAATAGGATACAGGTAGGCCTACATAGACTGAAAACAAAAAATTAGTGGGATATCATAGACATTTATCTTTAGGAGTAAGAAGTTACATCATTTTGCATTTGGTAGAGCACATGCCTCCGCCAACATATAGGCGGCTCACAATTAAAGTTATGAACCAATGTTCCCGAAATTTGGTGGCCTGGTAAGATATTTGCCACGGAAGTTATTCCTGCATGGATTTTGGAGATAAATTTTGTTTGAGAGGCCTCTATTGCAGCTATTTCCAGTATCTTGTGTGGAAACCATAATGGGCCGCATGCAGTAGGCTTACTATATATAGTCTTGGGAGCACGTCTAGACAGTCTACATAGGCCTATTTCCACAGGGTCTTCATGCAGCGATGAACGTTCTATAAGCCCACTCACTCATACTTATGGCTGATTTAACTGTTTTGGTGATATGGTGGGTGAAGGTTGTGTTATTGTTCATCAGTTACCGGTACTAACTTACTAGTAGCTCTGGGAGATAATTTATTATGTTTTTTTTTTTTTTTTTTACCTTTTGGCTATTTGGGTTATGAAGGGAGGTGGGACAACTACTGAGCCCTGCGGTACTTCACTCAAATGCTCAACACTTGTCTTTAGTCAGACAACTCTCCTCGGAATGACACTCGTTCTGTCCTCCCTGTCAGGCAGAGGTTCACTGCCTACACTGACTGAGGTAGGCTATGCACTCTACCTATTGCCGCCAATAAGGAATAACTTTTTCGTGGTGAATATCCTACCTGGCCACAACATTTCGTGAACATTGGTTCATAACTTTTTGAGATAGGCCTATCTCCACCAAAAATGGACAGGTCACAGGTGGTTGGTTGGATTACCTGACCAGTAGTGACCTCACTTATCAATACCGGGATACCCCAACCGTCATCACAATACCCTGCCCAGAAAATGTAGTAGCCAGTACTAGTGGCAATGCTTTTAAAAATAGTTATGACAACTACATTAATTAAAGAATCCCTGAGAAGAGGCAAACCTATGAGCACAGCTCCTTAGCCTCTTATCCATCACTAAAGGTAAGTTTATTCCCGAATTTGATTCTCCTAAATATTAATATCCTTGTGATATTCCACTGATGACTTTTTTAATCTATGTACCTACTGTGTATTTACAGCATAGCTAGGCTTAATAGACGCCCCAATCCCCGAGGGGAGGGATAACATTTTCATTCAGCATATGATTCAATATTGAGTTTGATACTGAACAAGTATCAACACAGGAAAAGCTTATATTTTCATAAGTATGCCTAATAAGGTTTAACTGAAGTTAATTTGTTTTGTGTTACCTTCATCTAAGTGTAGCCTACCAAGCTTTAACTTGGTGATAAGGCAATACATGAAAGTAAAAGATAAGATACATAGGCCTACCAGTATTGAAAAGACCGAAATTATAAACTGGCATTATGCCTTGACTATTAGGCCTATGTAATATGTATATCGTTCCCATTAACTACATTATCTTTTAAAAGGGTAAAGTAAAGAACTCCATTGGATAACTTCGAATATCTTCGTTCCTAAAGGTGTGACGACACTATGGTGGCTGTAGGAAGATATCCAGGTGGGCATATATCAATATATAATATTATGTCTTATCCTAATCCTTGTATTCATATAGACCTACCGCACATTATGCTCTACAAAGGCAACCTTCAGCTTGTCCTACATGCAAATTAACAAAACAAAATACTGTATACCCTGTTTATGTACTCATTTGTGCTCTGTGTGTGTTCATTTGTTTACATAGAGGGATAGTTTCCTATCCATTTCAATATATTAGCCAATTTCTAATAGTTACGGTCAAGTTACGAATATGCTGGAGTAAACATATGCCGATTATACCTTTATAGTTATTTAAAATTGGCGCCATGTATGCAAGGCTTCTATGATAACCACGGTGTCAAATCAGGGTAATTTTGTGCTAAGACTTGCATGAATATGAAATGGAATACAAGAAAATTAACATGGAATAGCATTGTTTTGGCCATTTTGTCACATTCAAACTAAAAAAAAAACGTAATTATAACAGTATATTTAGTATTAATGATTAACTAAGTGGGAATAGTCTCGTTTGACACCCTGCGAAAACAAGGATCATAATGGTGCCGGTGGCTTGAGTATGGTCATCTCAAAACGTGTCTCAAAGGTTTGGAGTCTCATATATTCTGTGATACGATAAGTGGTTCAACAAATCTACGATAAATGGAATTAGTAATGCCTATAGGCTTCATTCGTGTATTCCAACGTAAATGTCATATGCAATATAGACATTAATAGCCTGAAAACTGGAGTCCCCTTCATGAAAATGTTGTGTGGTTTAGCGATGTAATGATAAACAATATTTATCATTTCACACGTTATCATTTGATTCCAACATATTGAGACGTACGCCATATTGTATTAAGCTTTCGTTTACACCACATGTGTATAATTTGTTAGCATTTTCGTGTGATATAAGGCCTTATTATATAATTACAGTATTAAAACACCCAAGATGAGATCTCTAGATAATGGTGTTTAATCAGGCACTAGGCCTAGTGATATTCGTGTATAGCATAATGCGGAAACAAATGTATTTAAGTTACTTTGTGCCATTGTGTAGGTGGACAGTGGAAGAAATTAAGCCTAGTAGCTAGCCAGGTAAGTGTTATTTAGGCCTAGGCCTATCTATTTTGGAAAATATAACCGAAACTAGGCTACCACTAATTGTCCCATGGGTTTTCTTTTCGGTTTTAGGCAAGGTAGTTTTCATCATTTACAGTAGTTGAAATTAGGCCTAGTTACAATCCCCGGAAAATGTTATTTCTCCCATTATCCAAGATCTTAAAATACTGAGATGCAAGTCAGTTTCAGAGTAAATATACATATTTGTTTGCCTTTGGATACAGGATGGATTGAGGGGGGCTTTGCCCCCCCATCACCCTCCCCATGATTTATTGAAATCAGCAGGCCATCTATTTTGACAGTAAGGGGCTTAAATAAGATTTGCACTGCCGTCAATAAGATAATTATAGGCCAAGGGAGATTGTTTTTTGTTTTTACAGTGCTTTATATAGTGCACATAAAATGTTTTTCCGGAGGTTGAAACAAATATTAACCCGGCAAGCGCGATAGGCCTCACGGAAGGCTTCCTATAGGGAACGCGATAGGCCTCACGGAAGCATGACCATAAAAAAAGCCTTCCAAAAAAAAAAAGGGCCTATCAAAACAAAGGATTTTGTCTCTAGGTGAGATAATTCCCCTCTAGTACTCATCCATGTGGTTCTCACCCCTCCCCCTCCCCTCCTTCCCCACCTTATTCCCCCCTCCCCCCTCCTCAATTATCACCTATTTTTCCTCTTATTATCATCATTTATCGGTTATTTTTCTCTCCCGCGATAATGTAGCACAAGTGGGTTGCATAAAAGATCGTTATGCAACACCCAGACACCGGCACACACCGCCCCGCTCGTCTCAGTTGACTCCCAGACAGCGAGAGGGGAGGGCTGCCTGTGGCTCTCTCTCGCCTGAGATTATGACCGGGTGGCCAATATCTTCGTTTTTCACCACCCAAATGCTTTTCCCACTTATTTTAGCACTCTTGAAGGTTCATATATACATCATATATGTAAAATAAAAGCATACCGAAAACAAATAATGCTTTATATTGTAAATATAACGAATTCTGTCAGAATCCAGGGCTAGAAATGCACAAATAACTACCCTAGCCCCTAGGTCTATTTCGCACTTGTCAGGTTAATAGCCTATGATCTTTGCAACATCCTTATTCTATAATAGCCTTCAAATATTGAGAAATAATTAGTGGTAGTTTCGGTAATAGCCTAAGTACCTCTATTTTGTTTTAGCCTAGTCCTAGCCTAGGCTTTATATACGGTATATTTGTTTTCAAATAGGCTAGGCTTAGGCTATGTAACCTATGCATACCTATGTTTCACGTAGCCTAGCCTAAGTACCCTTGAAGTTTGAATTTCAGATATGACGATGCCTAGCCTACTTGTGGGAATAGGATAGGCCTAGGCCATAATATATATTTTTATCGTAAATTTGGTCAATATTTGGAAGACGCAACAATATAGCCTAGGTAACAAATATCTAATATCAGTTTTGGGGTCCTATCATATGTTTCATTGCTATATAATTTTTATCCTCGGGGGGTGGGGGGGGGGGGGGGGGGGAGTCTTGGGATTGTTTTTGTTTTGGTTGGCCTATTAACCTAACCAAAAAACGGGATGGATGTAGTTTTCGGGCGTACGGTCATGTTTACATGGGGCGATAACCGTGGTGAACTTCGCATCTATTTTGACAGTGATTTTTTTCAGTTATTTGCCCCCTGCCTGACAATATATATGACGATGACAATATGTCATGGGGGGGAGGGGCAATGCCATTAAAAATTGACAGGAACATGATAGCAAACGTCCGACGTCATCGCCACCACCGCCGTCATGTTTACATTTGTTGATCGCCATAGTTAAGTTCGCGTCTATAATCTATTTTGACGGCGATTTGTTTAGGTTATTTGCCCCTTCCTGGCAATATATATGATGATGACAATATGTGAATGCAGAGTGCCCCCTCAACATATTATTGTATATTATTGTATCGAAAGGCAGTCAAAATAGACGGGAACATGATGCGGTACGCCCGCACAGCCGCACCCAAAATTTAAATTGTTATGTATGCTAGCCAATAATCTTTATATTTCCTTCACAGTCCGGAATAAGAACTCCTGGCTTCACAAGTTCACAGTGTTGAACGGTTGAATCGTTGAATCGCTAGGCTTAAAGCCTATATCCGGAGGTAAAAGTTGGTGTATACTGTATATATATATATATATATATATATATATATATAATATATATATATAATATATATATATAATATATATATAATATATATATATATATATATATAATATATATATATATATATATATATATATATATATATATATATATATATATATATATATATATATATATATATATATATATATATATATATATATAGCCCTAGGCCTATATATACACAGTATAATAATTAAAAAAAAAAAAAAAAAAAAAAAAAGTAAATTGACACAATTTTGGGGATGGATGTAGTTACCGGGTGTACCACTACCACATACAACATAAATCATCTATAAATACTTATAATAAAATAAATACTTATTAATCTATAATACTAGGTTACGTTAGGTTAGGTTGTTTGGTTAGGGTAATGTATTTTTGTATCCAAAGGCAGTCAAAATAGACGGTAACATGATGGTGAGCGTCAGCGTAGTGTAAACAAGACAGGCGGTACACCCGGTAACTACATTCTTGCCCAATTTTGGTCTCCATATTTTCCATCTTGATTGCTTTTAGATTGCAGGATATGCTGTTTTAGACACCTAAATTCTCAAAAAATGGCCGGGGGAGCATGCCCCCGGACCCCCTTAGAGCTTGCGCTTTCGGCGCTCGCCGCTCCGTCGCGCTATATACATATACATACATATACAATATACAGTATAGGCCTAATTTAAAAAAAATAAAATAAATTGACACAATTTTGGTCTCGATACTTTCCATCTTGATTGCTTTTAGATTGCAGGAAATGCTGTTTTAGACACCTAAATTCTCAAAAAAAATCCGGGGGGGGTCATGCCCCCAGACCCCCCTAGAGCTCGCGCCTTCGGCGCTCGCCGCTCCGTCGCGCTATAATGATAACAAAATAATAAACCATAATGATAACACAATTCACATTTTGTGGATTGACACCCTGACTGAAGTACGAAAGAGAGCGGAATGTAGCGAAATATACCGAAATGTATCGTTCTATTTCGCTTCATGTCACTCCATTCCGAAATGGAACGAATGACACATTCTCGTCTCGTGTTTTTTTTTGTGTTTGCTGGGAACGTTAAATTGTCCTTTGTCTCGCAGTTTGTGAGTGTTTTCAAAATGTATCATGAGTAGTGTTTCCTGACTTAAGTCAGTCAACACGGACAAAAAGTACAAATCCTGGCCCAATACGAAGCCTCGAACAACACAAATGAAACTCCGAAATGTAAATATTTGATACATAACAGAAATAATGATTTTTTTTTATTTAGTTCGAGATAGATTCGAAACCTAAAGGTCCCAATTTATGTCATAGTGTGTACAGTACAGACGAGATTATGAATACTTGAACACGTTATGATACAAACAAGACGTGAATCACAGTAATTTGATCTTTGTAACTCAAGCAGTTTTCAATATAGTTAGCCAGAGAATCATAATTGCCACTTCAAAACTCGTCCATATATTTCTGACCACTACTGTACGTGACGTGGTATTGGCGACGAGCCATATGGACCATCTCAGTTTCCGTTTCTCCCAAGCATTTCTACTATGATAAACCTTCCATTTATCTAGGTTTCTCAGTCATTTCTTGGCACAATGATTAGGCTAGGGTGTTATTATAGGTAGTGACACAGTATACATCCCTGTGTCCACGGATTTGGCACCGATAACACAAAAATAACGGCGGAAATCTGACAACACGACCGTACGGGGCACATAATAAACACTGGAGACAAAACATGCAGCTGGCCGAATCTAGCGCTCTACGTCTCTGATTGGTCCTGAGCTCAGAGTGTCTCTGATTGGTCAGTTGCTTCCCTGCGATCCTTGCCCGCGATTTTTATTATAACTTCTAAATTTGTTTTAGTACACTTCCTAACCTAACTAACCTTACCTAACCTATTATTATGTTATAAATATACACACACACACACATTTTTCACAGGTAGGTGGGATCAAACGCTAGACCTACGGGATATGAGACCCTTGTCTTGTATTCACGGTTACGAGAAGGTTGTCTTGTATCCAACTTTGCCTCTCGTATTTCTTTTACATACTTATCATTATTTGAGCCCACAGTTAAACCTCCCCTTTCCTCCATGCTACCTATAATAATACATTTACTCTAGACTTTTACATTTCGCAGCTTGCAATTATTAGAACAAAATTATGGTGGGATTGCAATACTTACCACTTTATTTATTTGTGTTTCTTTTGTCACGCCAAACGATTCCATACAGCTTATGTAGGATGTACGATGACTTCTTTAGTGTAGTATACGAGTTACACTTTAGTGTAGTATACGAGTTACACTTTAGTGTAGTATACGAGTTACACTTTAGTGTAGTATACGAGTTACACTTTGTATTGCTGCGGCCTTGGGTAGTCTAGCACGAAACATTGTGCTCCACTCCAATACGACGACTTATATTTTATTCTAGGCAATAATACTGTAGCTCTTAAATAAGTGATCAATATAATAAGTAAATTATCCTTTCATATTTGGATCGTTGTCCAAATAGTTGACTACAGTTGTCTCATCTTACACAATTTGCATATTAATATCACATCCTATATCCAGGTTTAATATAAACGTCTTTGAATAGTTAAATCCCTTTCCTTTTGATTATTTATATTATCTTATATTGTAGCTAACACAGGCATCGAATACTCTCTCTCTCTCAAGTAAATCTTGATTACACAGTATTGTGTATTCTGATAACACAGGTATAATAAAACGCACCTTTTAAGTTGTTTCTGATTCTAGCGGCAAAGAGATCAGGGGAATGATTAGTCTAGGTATCTTGGTATAGGGTACAGCTAAGACTACGTGTACAGCCTAAACTCAAGGGAGCCCCAAGCTACCCTTCCCCTCATAGCCACTACCTACCTGTTGATGATGTTTATGTGACTCTACACCATGAGACCTCATCCTCTCTTTCCTTTTGATTAATTATTATTATGATATAGCTTACACGGGCAACAATATTTTAGCATTGAATGCCCTCTGGCGGTTGCTTCTTCAATATATAGTATGATAACACTAGGGGCAGTGGTGATGGGCTGGTCTATCAGAATGAGAACCGAGCGCTCTCTGCCATACCCATAGCTTAATATGACTGTTCCTTTTACTTATATATTTTCTAATTCTCAAGTGACGGCGTCTCTTCCGTGGATTGACCTCCCAATCTACCAAGATTGGAAGCCAAAGCGTCACATTTTTCCTTTGCCCCTCAACTTTCTCTTCATAATTGCTGAGGGGCACAGGGCCCTGGATGGGGCTTTGGTTTCCCGGGCGTTTCCGCACCCTCCTCAGCTCCCCGTCATGGAGTGGCTTCGGTCACCCAGGCTTTATTGTGGTAGGCAAGGAGGGTTCTGAGGGGGCGCTCAGTTATGGCCTTGGTCTTGCTCGGGGCCTTGGGGCTGTTCGGCCAGGCAGCCTGGGGAACAGCAACAACAACAACAACACTAAGGGCATGAAGCAAGCCATTAATGTTTTCCAAAATTCCACCGGCGATGCGATCAGCGGCATGACTAGCCTGAGTACAGCTGGCACTACACGTTAAGCCTTAATTCACTTCCGAGAGCTCCAAGCTATTCTCCCTCCCATGGCTAGCATTCGTCTGTTGGTCATGTTTCTGTGGCTCCATTCCATGATCCTCACCATCGTTTTCACCTTTATTCCTGTATTATATTGTAGCTAACATAGACAACTATATTTTAGCATAGAGTAGCCTACCCTCTTCTAACTATGTTCTCAATGCGTACTCTGCTAAAACTGTGAGAATGAAGCATGTCTTTAAGGGGGATGGGTTCGCTTTTTGGTCGATTTTTGCATGTATTCATTATTTTTCTAGTTTCCTCCCTAGACCTCCATCAAATTTAAAAAAACATCCATTAGATCCCCCTTCTAGATTAATTTGTACATTTTTCGGCAGAAAAATGTCCAGGGCCAAAGGCCGGTTTTTTCAACATTACAGGCTCACTATCGTTCGCCAGGGAAAAAATCGAGACCTAATTAGCACGAAAGGTCTAAATATTGACGAAGAAATGAGGCGAAAGGTCTTAAAATCGGCTAACTAATGGGGCAAACATCTTAACATCTGAAAACTAATAGGGCTAAACATGAGGGAGAAAGTGGTCCAGAAAACCGGCCCATCCCCCCTTAAAGTTGTCTCTAATTCCAGCGGCGACGAAATCCAGGGCCTGGCAAGTCTAGGATACAGCTGGCACTACGCGTTTGGCCTACACTTCCGAGAGCCCCAAAATACCCTCCCCCGCATGACCAGCTCCCGCCTGTTGGTGATGTTCTTGTGGCTGTACACTATGATCCTCACCATCGCCTACTCCACCAACCTGACTGCCTTCCTGCTGGTGCGGAAGGCGCCTACGGCCATACAGACCATCGAGGACATCTACCGCTCGGGCATGGAAGTAGCGGGAATCGGGGCTATCCTCAAGGACAGTAATGAGGTACAGTTGTAGTCATAAATTATGATACATTATTACCCTCCGAACTGATTAAATAAACCACCGAAATACAAATAATCAGGTAAACACTGATTAACCCTTTGAGTACCAGGGATGTCCTTTTCATCATATTCTGGCAACTAGTAGACGATTCTATTCAGCTTAGGAAGAAACTCTAGTAATGATAAGGCTTCAAACTATCTTACCAACACTTTTAACTACTTCAGATCCTTCCTAAGCTGTTTAATATCGTCTAATTATAGCTAAAATATAAACAAGACACGTCGCTGGTACTCAAAGGGTTAAGGAGATATATTTCAGCAACTTCGAACTTCTAAAGCGGCAATAATGATAGAGACAGTACAACCGTAATGCTGTCGCCACATAATTAATGTTATCTCTGACTGAATCGAATATCGTTTTCAGCTTTTTAGAAGTATGTCTATCAGTGGGCAATATACCTGTATATGGCATTAGAGTGTTACACTCATCTTTAGTTTCAGTTTCCTCTCTTCATATACGAAAATAATATATCCTCAAATTAGCTTCGACATTAATTCTACAGAGAGATATTTTGTCGATTACATGAATTTTAGCTCTTTAAATTTTAATGAAAATATATATATGATTTGTTCTAAACAATGACAATTATATATTAAGTTTTCTTGAATACAAAATATCACCATATAATTATATCTTCCCAGAATCTCATATTCGCTGAGTCAATATACGTTTTCTGCTCAAGTTTCAGTATTATTTGTGCAACATTAGCTTCTCAGGATATCATTGAGCTATGTTTGGTCCTTTAAGGGGAGGCAGACCGTTTTTCTAGACCCCCTTCTCCCACATGTTTAGCCCCATTAGTTTTCAGATGTTAAGATGTTTGCCCCATTAGTTACTCGATTCTAAGACCTTTCGCCCCATTTCTTCGTCAATATTTAGACCTTTCGTGCTATTTAGGTTTCGATTGTTTCCCTGGCGAACGATAGTGAGCCTGTAATGTTGGAAGAATCGGCCTTCGGCCGGGACATTTTTCTACCGAAAAATGTACAAATCTATCTTGAAGGGGGGTCTAGGGGGTGTTTTTCTAAGCTTGATGGAGGTCTAGGGAGGAAACTAAAATAAAAATATGAATAAATTAATTAATATACTCAAACAAACAGTCAGTGTCCCCATAAGACTCCAACCTTTACCATTAGGCATCACCGCGAGGAAATATACACCATGGTATACCACATTAACACCTTAAGAGCGGGTGGTGGAGTATATTTGACTGTGCCGCCCAGCGGGGTTTTTTTTTTACCATAAATGGGGTTGTTTCCGTGCTCTTTTTCATGCATAAACAAGAGCCAGAGTGTAATACAAGTATGTATCACTGAAAGGGCGAAAATTGAGCTTTCCAATGACACCCGAACCATCCTTCTACGATCACTGGTTGTCTTGCAACGATCGTGCAACCGAAGGGCAAAATCGCTAAAATACGGTAATTTTGTTACATAATTACGTGTGTAGCGAGTGAGAGAGGGTGAAGTAGAGTGGAGTAAATGTCAGTGGGCCCACGACGGTCGTAGCGAGCGGTCATGAGGTAACCTATGCTCCTCCCACCACTCGGCTCTCTCTCAGAGCCAATATTGCGCCAAAATTGCACACAGACTTAAGTCGGGCCCCGCCACATTGTCCAGCTTTTTAGATACGGACTTAAGTCGGGCCCCGATAGACAAGGGTTAAAGAATGTCATTAATTATACTGTCTACTATATAGCATACTTTACATCCAATGCATGACTATGATGCTATTATGTTATCTGTGTATGCAGGAGATGTATCATATATTCCGGTCAGTCAGAGAGGAGGGTCACGTCCGTCGCGGTCCGGGATTTTTCGACTATCCCGCGGGATACTGGTGATTAAACTTTCAAAAAATCACACACAAAAACAAACGTAGTGTCGCGGTCCTGTGAAGTGCAAAATCGAACCGATTGATAAAATATCTGGAGAGATATACGCGTTTTGGAGAAAAAATCTGTTAACTCCTACAGCAGTGCCACGGCACCGGTCTAGGACAGGCCTAGGGCAGGCCCATAAGGCGGGTGGAAAGAAGAAGGGAAAGAAAAAACCGTTACGTCCCAAAGCAAAGTGTTAGCTATATAGTCCTATGAAATCAAACAGGGCTATGGGAAAATAGGAAGCCTAAGTTAAAAGTGATAGTGAACATCGTATATCACGTAAATAAACTAGGAAAGTATAATACAGAGAATTAAAGTCAGGGGAACTTTTAACTTTTAGCTTGGGAACAGGACGTATGCTGTAAACAAAATACCCTCGGTGACCGCAAAGACCATAAACACATATATCCCCTCGCTCTCCTGGACACGTCCCCTCCCCTCCCTCTATACGATTTTACCAAAAGCGAAACTTAACCTCGACAGGAAAGGGTACCGACAAAACAAATATCGTAAATAATAGCAAACAGAGAAAAACAATATGTAAACAAATTAAATCAGTGCAGATTATTTCTCGACCATATCGCAGGTTAGTAGTGACGTTATTGGAGAGAAAGATCTCCCACGCAACCAAATGTGGTGAAAATTCGAACCTGAGCAGTGTTGAATCAAGTTGATAGGTAAAATATGAAAATTAAAATAGATACTATATATAGGTAGCCTGGAAAGTTCGTTATTTTCCTAGAGTGCCGTATATTCCGCTAAACAGTCGACCAAAAACGGGAAAAGTGGTTAGGGCAGTGAGAATTCTGTTTCGTTTCATAAGATAATTATTGAAAGTGTTACTTAAAGTTACTTAAAGTTTAAACATAACGAGTGTAAATGAGTGGCACTCCCCCCCCCCCCCACACTCCCCACAAACCGCGTAACAAACACCTCCTTGTCCTCCACGCCTCCCCCCCCTCTCTCTCTCTCTCTCCCCCATGTAAGGGCGGGTGGAAAAACAAAAACAAAAACAAAAAACAAACAAAAATGTCTACCAGAGACAACTGTACGAGGTGTAAGATGAATATACACATGCATAAAGGCACCGCATGTCGGATATGCAAGCTGGCATATAACCACTGGCTTTGCATAGGATTGATACCAAAATAATGAGGCGTACAATACAAGAGGGAAAAACCTCCATTTCTGCGATAGTTGTTTCGATATCACATGGCAAGTCATACAGATTGTAGAAAATACAGAAGTACAAGATAGACTGAAATATAGCCAAGACATAGCTACCTTTCACAGAAAGTGGTGAACTATTGGGGCCTCAGGGCCCATACTAATATCACAACCCACACACGCACACCTTCCCATGAAAATGCCCACATTGCCTCCTGCACATCGACACACATCGCCTGCCGAACAACAACCTTTCGCACCCTACATATCCACAAACCCTGCCGCACATCTCCTCACACCTCCCCAGACCCAGAAAACACCCACATTAATCCCATCTATGGCCATTGACCACCCTACTGCTGTTGATCAAATACATTTGCAGGATGAACGTAGGATGCAACAAGCCCCCATATCAGGCTCCCCTTCCACATCGTCTCCCCCCTCACCACTGCCACCTGCCCACCTACAACCGACCCGTAACTCCACCCCCCTGCAGACCTCACCCACCCATACACCAAGCCCACTATCACCCACAACCACACTTAGCTCACCACATAACCCCTCGCAGCCCCAGCCACACCTACTGGGGTTGTCTACACCAGTGTGCAGATATTATCTGGAAAGAAGGTGCTACTTTGGTCAAAAGGGCGAATATAATGGGAATTCATGTAGATTTGCTCATCCCAAAATTTGCAACAACATAACCAGTCATGGAAAATATAGATTTGGTGAAACCTGCAAATACCACCACCCATCCCTTTGCAAGACATCACTTGAGAACAAGACCTGCTACAATATGAAATGCCCAGCTTTTCATATTAAAGGGACTTGGAGATATGCTAGACCTAACACGAATGGTAGCCCAAAAAACTCTCTAGCTATGCGAGGACGAGACAGAGGAAAAAGGCAAGGAGGGAAAGGGCAGATGAAGATGAAGAGACTGAGGGAGATGGAAGAGCACATAGAACACCTCGAGCACCTCCTGGCCTCCCAAGAGTGGCCAATACATCCCGAAGACTATTAGGTACACATAGTACTCCAAACAATCCCTCCCCAATCTTGTTTGCAAATATCCAAGGCCTAAAAAATAGAACCACGAACAAAGTACCATTTATTAGGGGCCTGCTAGAAGAAGGAAACGCTATATTTGCGGCTCTCACAGAAACTCACATTAAAGATCAGGAAGATAGTGAGGTATGGATTCCTGGTTACAACCTACATAGGGCGGACAGAACGCATAGATCACATGGAGGTGTAGCCTTGTACATACATGACTCACTGATATGTACTGAATTCCTAAATAACAGTAATGAAGTGGTGGAAATACTTGGAGTTAAAATAGAATCCCTAAATTTAGCAGTTATTGTTACATACAGGCCTCCAGACTCATCCCGAGAAGAATTCAAAACCCAGCTCAACAAAATAAAATCAGAAGTGGAAACCCTGGGGAACCCAACACCAAATATTATATGGCTAGGAGACTTTAACCTACCAAACATTAAATGGAGACAACTAGAAAACCAGTTAGTGGCAAATAACACCGGAGAAGCAAATACTAATACGAGAGAGCTTTTTGAACTTTGTGATTTTTTTAGTCTTACCCAACATATTGCTGAACCCACACGGGAAAACAATATCTTAGATCTGGTCTTCACTAACAACGACTCTCTAGTACACAGCATTAACATATCGGACACAACATACTCAGGTCATAAATTAATTGAGATCAAAACAACCTTAGAAAGTGTACAGACAACCTCAGAATTGAGAACAAAAACCGGCCCCTTCAGTAAATTTAACTTCAATAACAAAAACATTAGGTGGGAAGAGGTAAATCAAGAAATGGAGGAAATAGACTGGGAAGATTTAATGGATAACCTGACACCAGCAGAATGTCTAGTCTTAATAACAGAAACCATGACCCAAATCTGTAGCCACCATATACCTGCAAGACAAACAAAACGAAGAAGCAAACAAGATCGGGAAAGGAGGAGGCTGTACAGAAGAAGAAAATTACTCACACAAAGACGCACACATCAAAATCTACAGGATAGGCAAAAGGTCGAAATAGATAGAGAAATTGTGGAAATTGAACAAAGGCTAAGAATATCATATGAACTACAACATATGGAAGAGGAGAGGAAAGCTATTGCAGGTATAAGGGAAAATTCCAAATACTTCTTTTCATACGCCAAACAAAAGGTTAAAACAACATCAAACATCGGTCCACTGAGCAAAGGGGACGGCTCTTTCACAGGGGACAAAAAGGAAATGAGTGAACTCTTAAGCAGGCAGTATGAAATGGCATTCAGTGAGCCTGATGAAACAAAAGTTATCAGAGACCAAAATATATTTTTCATGGAAACCTCCCCTACAGAAACCCCTCAGATGCTGGATATTGATTTCGGTCCAAAAGACATAGAAGAGGCCATTTCCAACATGCCATCCAACTCGGCACCAGGCCCGGACTCATGGAATTCGATCCTAATGAAGAAATGTAAGGAAAACCTCTCAAAACCCCTGGCTATAATGTGGAGAAGGAGTCTAGACACTGGTGACATACCAGATAGCTTGAAAAACGCAACAATTTCCCCACTGCATAAAGGAGGGAGTAAAGCACTACCAAAAAACTACCGCCCGGTAGCTCTAACCTCTCACATCATTAAAGTTTTCGAGCGAGTCCTGCGAAGCAAAATTTCAACATTCATGGAGACAAATTAACTACACAACTCCGGTCAACATGGGTTCAGAGTGGGAAGATCATGTCTCTCACAACTTTTGGAACACTATGACAAAATTCTTAAAGGGCTAGAAGAAAAGAAAAACGTGGATGTCATTTACACCGATTTTGCTAAGGCATTTGATAAATGTGACCATGGTATAATAGCCCACAAACTGAAAGCAAAAGGTATAACTGGGAAAATCGGACGCTGGATATACAATTTCCTCGTAAACCGAAAACAATCGGTAGCAGTAAACCAAGTCACTTCTGAGCCTTCGGATGTCAAAAGCTCAGTGCCCCAAGGAACAGTGCTAGCGCCCCTTCTGTTCCTCATACTAATTTGCGACATAGATACCAACACCAGACACAGTACAGTGTCGTCTTTTGCTGATGACACAAAATTAAGCAAGATAGTAAACACACAAGAGGACACAGGCCGACTGCAGGAAGACATGAATGTAGTGTTCCAGTGGACCAGGGAAAACAACATGCAATTCAATGAGGAAAAATTCCAATTAATACAGTACGGAGATAATAATGGTGTTAAAGAAATTACAAATTACTTAACAGAATCTAACCACATAATAGAACGGAAAGACAGTGTGAAAGACCTTGGGGTATTAATGTCTGAAAATATGGGTTTCAAAGTACATAACCAGGTCAAAGTGGCGGCTGCGAAAAGTCTTAACGGGTTGGATTCTGTGTACTATTAAAACACGCGGTGAATTGCCTATGATAACGCTCTTCAAATCTCTAGTGCTACCGCGGCTTGAATACTGTAGCGTATTAACATCCCCATACAAAGCAGGTGAAATAAATGACGTAGAGAGTGTACAAAGAAATTTCACTTCGCATATAAGTTCAATAAAACATCTACACTATTGGGAGCGTTTAAGAGCACTGAATCTGTACTCACTGGAACGTAGAAGAGAACGTTACCTAATAATATACACGTGGAAAATTGCAGAGGGTTTAGTACCAAACCTACATACTCCGATAGTCATGAAATTCAGTGATAGGGGAGGCTGGGAATGCGAAATTCCCCGGATGAATAACAGGGGTGCTATGGGCTCTCTGCGAGAGGGCTGGTTATCACACAGAGGCCCACGTCTCTTCAACAAACTCCCACGGTGAGTAAGAGACATGAGGGACATCTCGTTAGACAACTTCAAGAGAGCCCTAGATGTCGAACTGCAAAAAGTGCCAGACGAACCCATCCTCGCAAGGGACCGAGCTGTCGCTTCAAACAGTCTACTGCACCAAACCACCACCCATAACGAGGGGCGTCGCGCTCCTTGGTGCCGCTAGAAGAGTGGCGAACACATCAAAAGGTATCAAAAGGTAAGGTATCAGACCCAGCTAATAAACTCCCTTTTGCAGAACTTCGTGGACATCTATAAGGGGTACAAAACCAAGGAGGAAGCCTTCGCCCGAGTGATGGAGGGCAAAGCAGTGTTCTGGGTCAGCAAAGGGTTCCTCAACTTCCACATTGTTACCCACTACACTGTCCGAGGGGTGCCCCGCGCCAGGATTATGAGGGTAAATATCCACAATACAGTCGTGAGCATATAATCATAAGGTTATGCCAATTTGAATCTTTGAATCTTTAAACCAAGTTCTGAAACATCCGGGCTATAATAATGTGTTCTTTTGTGTCGCCTTGGTTTGATACTGATTCAAATGGATGCGACACCAACTTAACTCTTGACGTACAGTACATTCAAGGACACTATGTAGGCCCTACTCTGCGTCCTGATTCTGAGAAAAGGAGGACCGCATGAATGGCAAGAATTCCCTCGAATTGGTTGTGATGGCTGAGGCTAATATATCTGATCGGCTGATTCCAATTACATATCAGAGGAAACTTTTGTCTTACGCATGATCCTCCCTCTATCGCTGACACAGAGAATAATTCTGGCCCATTTCTAACTCTCAAACTGCAAATATGAATCTTTTAGATGCATTTAAAGAATCCAGCCCAATGTATGAAGCCTTTGTCCGTCAAGTGGGATAAATCTTATAATGAATGTTGGGTAACTTTTGTATATCACTGCAGCGAAAACACCATAATCCTTAACATACGAGTTGTCATGGCAGCACATCACGAATGATGCAGATTATCAAAGATTCTCATTGGTTCAACTTCAACCTTGATTTATTGTTTGGCTTTCGATTATCCTAAAGCTCTTGCATAAGGATTGGCTGCCTTGTATATCTGTACAATAGCATAGTTTAGGGCAGCAATATAGTATGCACTCGCAGTATCAATTCACCAATGGTTCTTTCCTGAAGTGTAGATGTTCCTGTTGTCTAGCCTTTTCAGTAATAGGCATACAGTACACTGGTGGAAAAATTTAGGTTATACTATGTAGGTTTAATCTATAATTGCTGTGTTTAAGTGTTATATTGTCACCAATACAATGCCCTATATTTAGCAGTTTTAGCGCTATTTATAGTGCACAATAAAGCGATAAGACAGGGTCTTCTACTTTACTGCAGGTACTTATATTATAGAAGAGAAACATGTCTATAATTTATACGAGTGTATTAATGGACAAGATAATCATCAGATATGTAAACATGACCATACAACCAGAATGGTAATTACAAGAAATTACAATAAAAGTACACTTACTTTCTAGACAGAATAGAATCTGCTAGAGATGGGGAATGTCTGGGGAAGTGAATTGAGTTTGATGAGTGTTTGTTATATTTGCTGGCAGGTGTTGTGGGGAGGCAATATTATGGTAACTGAAGTATAAGTATATCTCGACAGAAATTGCGATGTAGGCCAACGGATGTCTGAGATATAACTATATTATACAAGAGGCAAAGACAGTGTGTGGATTGTTTTATCTTTTACGTTAAGTATGGTTCCAGATTAAGGGGAACAACGAGACACTATGGTAACTCCTTACTCCTGGGTTGGCATGACTGAGTTGAAGTTTCAACATGACTGAGTTGAAGTTATGAAATCGGGCATCATAACGGAGGAATGTGAGTTGATAAACATTACTAGATTTATGCCCAAGCTGACTCAATTGTGAACCAATGGCCCTTTTAATTACATTATTTATATTAGATAGTTATTAATATATATTTTTCGTATAGCCACTTAAGGGGGGATGGTTAATTTTTTGAGCGATTTTTGCATGTATTCATTATTTTTCTAGTTTCCTCCCTAGACCTCCATCAAAAAAAAAAAAAAACGTCCATTAGATCCCTCTTCTAGATTAATTTGTACTTTTTTTTGTAAATTTCCCGGCCGAAGGCCGGTTCTTCCAACATTACAGGCTCACTATCGTTCGCCAGAGAAAATATAGACACCAAAATAGCACGAAAGGTCTAAATATTGACGAAGAAATGGGGCAAAAGGTCTTAATATCGACTAACTAATGGGGCAAACATCTTAACATCTGAAAACTAATGGGGCTAAACATAAGGGAGAAGGGGGTCCAGAAAACCGGCCCATGTCCCCTTAAAGGAACAGACAGAACTGACTGGCTATGAGATACGTGTTGGCCCTCATGGTTCCCGAAGCAGACGTGGCAATAACACTCTCTTTCTGAGTTATATAAAGAACAAATACATTGTAAAGTTGAGAATTATTGCTAGACCTTGGTTCTACAACCCAAACTACACAACTAGAATTAATAATTCAAGACAGGTATTTCTATGTCTATGCAAGTTTTTGAATTATGTGAATTGTTTTGTCAATAGTCTCCTTCTTTCACAACAATTAATGATATTCAGCAGAGATTTGAATATATTTTGTTTACATTTCAGGAATGTTTCATGCCCTTCAACATCGCCATGGGTCTCCAGCGCCATTCCCCCCTGAAGAGGAAGTTTGACCAAGTGATCGGCTGGGTCCAACAGAGCGGCATCCTCAAGAACGCTGTGGCCGAGGCTCTCAGGCTGGCTGCTACGACCAAGGTACCAAACTTTATAGTATTTGTATCCTACTGTATTGTTTTGTTTATTGGAGGGTTTATAGTTCGCAGTGATTTGATCTTTGCCTTTTGAGAGAGAGAGAGGGAGAGTGTGTGAGAGTGAGAGTGAGTGAGAGAGAGAAAGGGTAAAGTAGAAGAGAGGAAGCCTTATCAAGAACATTGTACCCATGCCTCGCAGACTGACTGCCACCGCTAAGGTAGGAGTAATATTCTATGACTATGTACAGTAAGTACAGCATATTTTCACCACCGTTGCAGTAGAGACCAAAGCATAGCTCTTATTAGTATTTTTAAATATCAAGGCATAAAGACTTGGTATTACTAGGCAATATGGCTCATCTCCGTGTGTAAGCCATGTGGAATTTAATGTGGGTGACTTAGGGCCATTTTATTAAACCATGGTAAGAGCTCTCCCTACTACCTTTCCCGACCAAATTTACCCTTATACAGATAAGCGATAAGGGTCAATCTGGTCGGGAAAGGTCGTAGGGAAAGCTCTTACCATGGTTTAATAAAATGGCCCATACTCACTACCGTAGACACAGGTGCGGCTATGTCTACTACAGTTTGCCCTCATCCAGATAACACAAGCTAATTCCATGTATAGGTTTAATTAGTGTTCTCAATATTGAGGATTTGGAATAATTTGCAACCTTTGGGATATATTTATATATTTATTCTTAAAGTGTATTTATGTATTTTTGTATATACAGTATACTTATCTCTTTATGATTATATATATTCAATTTATATTATTTACTATTGCATTTTAATTATTTGTATATATTTATATATGTATATTCTGGAGGGGGTGGGGGTAGGGGTTGGGGGTTATTCAACGCCCTTAAAACAAAAACATATACAGTATACCCCCTCCCCTCCCCTTCAGAGTATAATGGACATAATGGCTATACTGGACACCTGAATGCCCCCTAGTCAACTAACGGGTTGGAATGGACGGTTCCCAACAGATCACCTACTGGGTAGATACAGTTAAGAGGGTAGAGGCTATTTATTGGACTATTTATTTATTTACTTATTTTACAGTTCTTTGTCGTTTCATGTTTCTTTCTGCCTTGCCGGTATTCCTGTTCTTCCTAGCCGTTTTCTTTGGTGGGGTATTTTGCTTGTTGTTCCTCTCATGTATCGTGGTCCCTCCTTCTACTCCTATTCTTCTCTTCTGGTTCCGGCTGGTCTGTTGTGGCATGGTGGTTATCTTTATTTCGGGTATTTTATATACATTATTATAACTAAGCGGGAGGCTGCTTGATTTGTCCTATGGATATTTTTATTTAATAATGTCTTCATAATCAATATGTGTCTTAACAACCCTTTTAATAATAATTGAAACAACTGTAGTGAAGAGGAGGTTGTAAGTTATGATCTTGGGTTATTCGTAGTAGATTGTAGTAGATGTAGTTGACTGTAGAGCTTGGTTGACATAATTATCGCCACCATCATCTCTTTACCTTATACTTATACCTACACACTTATAGGTAATGAGAAATAAGATCAGGAAACCGGCTACTTATATGTTCAGGAACAATCTTGATATAAGAACTTTGAGTACAAGAACAATCTTTTGATATGCAGAAGCGATGTATACAGAAGCAGTGTATGATAATAGTATACGGTATAGAGTCTATCTCCTAAGTATGTGTTTATAAACAATATAACTCTCCTATGACCACCTTGGCACCTTGGTATCTGGCGCCAAAGTGTCAAGCAAATCCTTCATCCAACCCAAGCCTCAGTGCCTGGGATGTGTCAATATTCAGATCAAACCACTTATCTATGTGAGGTAACTTTCTACCCAACGTGACTCGTGGTGTGATATCTGACAACAGGATATTGGTCAGCCTTACACAGGGAATTGATCGGGGAATGCCCTTTGAACTGAGAGAGGTGTACAGTTGCCTTCTAAGCTATATATGACATTATTACTGCCACTGCATTATACTACCTAAACCTATATGAGAGTTGTATTAATATTCCTATATATTATACAGTATACCTGTATACTCATAAATTATAATGTTTAAAATATACTTTGCATTCTACATTACACCATTAAGCGCAGAATAGGTAGAAGCCACTAATATTTCAAAATTTGCAATACAAATAAACGTATATTAATAGTGACGTGGATAAGACTAATTACGCAAAATACTAATTTACTCGCTTTTTATTATAGACGGTAATTTGATTATTTTCCAAAATGGTCTAAAGTTAAACAGACTTACATTATGTAGATACTTAAGTCCAGAAGACGATGATGTTTTCAAAATTGTTTGATGTTTTTGTATTGTTTTAATATGACTACCTTATAGTATAGCCTACACAGATAGGGTATGACTAGAGAATTATGGACGACTAACGTCCTAATAGAATAAGCTATAATCTCATTTGGATAAATTGGAAAATATAACAATTCCAACAATATTCAGAATACTATCGTTTACTGGACCCATGTACTGTATCTACTTCATACAAGTGGTTTACTGGACCCATGAACTGTATCTACTTCATACAAGTGGTTTACTGGACCCATGAACTGTATCTACTTCATACAGGTGGTTTACTGGACCCATGTACTGTATCTACTTCATACAGGTGGTTTACTGGACCCATGTACTGTATCTACTTCATACAGGTGGTTTACTGGACCCATGAACTGTATCTACTTCATACAAGTGGTTTACTGGACCCATGTACTGTATCTACTTCATACAAGTGGTTTACTGGACCCATGAACTGTATCTACTTCATACAAGTGGTTTACTGGACCCATGAACTGTATCTACTTCATACAAGTGGTTTACTGGACCCATGAACTGTATCTACTTCATACAAGTGGTTTACTGGACCCATGAACTGTATCTACTTCATACAAGTGGTTTACTGGACCCATGAACTGTATCTACTTCATACAAGTGGTTTACTGGACCCATGAACTGTATCTACTTCATACAAGTGGTTTACTGGACCCATGAACTGTATCTACTTCATACAAGTGGTTTACTGGACCCATGAACTGTATCTACTTCATACAAGTGGTTTACTGGACCCATGAACTGTATCTACTTCATACAAGTGGTTTACTGGACCCATGAACTGTATCTACTTCATACAAGTGGTTTACTGGACCCATGAACTGTATCTACTTCATACAAGTGGTTTACTGGACCCATGAACTGTATCTACTTCATACAAGTGGTTTACTGGACCCATGAACTGTATCTACTTCATACAAGTGGTTTACTGGACCCATGAACTGTATCTACTTCATACAAGTGGTTTCAACTACAGGGCAATCCGGAAATAATTGAAATGCCACCTAAAATACAAAGTGAATGAACTATATTATGCATAATTCATCTAAAACTCATCATTATGCATATGCGTTAATATGTATCGCAACTTTAAAAATATCAATAGCTTCTACTATCTACTCTGCAAACAATGGGCAATTATAAAAGGCAATGTATATACTGTAATGGGTGTGATGATATTGTTTGTTACAATATAATATCCATAGGATGATTAACCCTTTGAGTACCAGCGACGTGTGTTATCTTTTATTCTAGCTATATTTAGATGACATTATGCAGCTTAGGAAGGATCTGCGGTAGTTAAAAGGGTTAGTGGAGATAGTTTGAAGTCTTATTATTGCTAGAGGTCCTTCCTAAGCTGAATAAAATAGTCTAATAGATGCCAGAATATGATGAAAAAGACGTCACCGGTACTGTATGGGTTAATGCAGCCAACCGCTTAGCTATAGACATCTAGTGAAAGGCAGCGTTGTCAATGTCTACCAGGTGGGTAACCAAACTCTGTGCCACCATGTATTATGCTCAATATTGTCTGATGATCCGGTAAGAAGTTGTATATTATGCACAATGTTCTGTGAGGATCCATGAAGAAGTGGTGTATTATGCTCAATGTTGTCTGTTGATCCGGTAAGAAATTGTATAATATGTACGATGTTGCCTGACGATCCTTGACAAAGTTGTACATCATGCACGAGATTGACTGAAGCTCCCTGAAGCCAATCATACGTCCATAAACTTGAATGGGATGTGAGGCATGTTCCGAGCCACCCACTGCTTCATCTTCTCCGTCTGTTCCGGGGTGAGCTTGTTCCTCCATGACCCAGCTTTTCCTTGGGAGAAAAGTCAAATGATGTGGGTTAACTCCTCATGTTTTTTTATTATGATAGCTTGTGTATTTTGTACATAAGCTGATGTATTTATGTAATTATGCATACATTACACATAAAACCATTAACAAACTTTCCTTAGAAATAAACTGTGTAGAAATAAATCCAAGATGGTAATTTTGTCCATACACACACACACACACACACACATATATATATATATATATATATATATATGCGTGTGCGTGTGGCATATTTTAATTTGTTCAATAATGAATACCATATTAGTGAAGATTGATATAATATATTATAGTGAATACATTTTACGTATCTTTATCACCGCACGCTCAATATGCACAGTGTAAAATGCTTACGAATCCTTCATGACAAATGTACGTTAAGCCTTCGTTAACCCTTTCAGTATACGATTATATATTACATTATTTTTTGGTTTCCTATGACTCGCTTGATTGATATGATTTTATTCAACTTAAAGAAGTAATTTTGGAAGTAAGACGGTGAATCAAGGAAGCTTTAACCCTCAGATAACAGTGGTATCATGCAGCGGATGCGTGCTTTTGGTATAGATGCTAAAATTGACACGACTAATTAGAGAGAAGAGGGAAATTCGTACCCAAGTTGCCATTTGGATGATTTTAAAAAGCTGCTCACTACTCGTCATTGAACAGTTAAGGTTGTGAGAATAAATTAAAGAAAATACGTGGATAAACATTGATCTTCCAATTTGTGAGATAAGCAACATTATTTGTCTATTTGTTTTGCATTTGTAAGGAATATTGTATTAATAAGTAGCAGTAGAGGCATTTGTAGCTATTTAGTTTTACATTTTATGTGATATGTTGTCAGTGGTAGCGTCACTATTATTAAAGTTTAGCAGTTTTAGCGTTAACTATTTGTAGGTACAACACTGTTCCTGTAGAGCTTCACCAAGCTCCACAATATTTCATTTGTTACAAGTTATGTGATATATAGTATATTGCACAATCAATGTGTGCACTGTACAATGTTTACTAACCTTGCCTGAAAAATCCTTTCTCCCCGTTGACCCCCTCATCCTTAAAGAAAGACTTGGAGTTATTCCCCTGGTTGATTATGGGGTTCCTCTCCTTCATCTGTTTGAAGCTACTGTGCTCCATCACGTTCTGGATTTGCCTCTCGCTCAGTCCGGCACCCAGGAAGGCGTCCAGTTTTCCGATCTCGCCGCGGTAGTCAGATATCATGTCCTCATAGAAGATGAAGTGCAGGTTCGGGTGGTTGCGTCTCTGCCAGGCCTCGTTCAAATGCTTACTGTAGTTACAGTACATTACTGAGACAGAAGAAATTAAAGGAATAGGTAAGTGGACGTGCATAATAGATATATTAATAAAGTATTGTAGCTAGAGTATTCAGTGAAGCAACATTATAGAACAAAGTTATAAAGCACTACAATGGCTGCTTGCATCTATGTTTCAAAACTTAACAAAGGAAATAGAAGGAATAGTTAAAATGTTGTCTAACTCTAAATAGTCTTTTCTCCCTGTAGTGACAAGAGGTCACAAGGTAAAATAATTTAGTATACGAAGCTGGGAAAGATATAATTCGCTTATATCGATGGACATTACTTTTGGCCACATGAATATTGTATTGTGGCCAAGAAGCATGTCCATTACTTTGGTGAGTGCAAACAGTGATGCTGGTGACCTTAACAGGCTCAGCAAAGGTCCATGCCAGGTCAGAGATCTCAATTTTTCAGATATTGTTCCTGTCAGCTTAAACTGATGTTTAGTTTTCAACATTGGTATCCATGAATTAATAATGGGAAATGACACGGCATGTTTAAGGTTTTGATTGCTATGGTAGCCATACGAAACATTTCTTCTAGTCCCCAAAAAATCTTAAGAACTAATTCCAGCAATGGCAAGGTAAGCCTGGACAACAATACATTACGGAGTTGGCTCATTAAGTAACTGTACCACGTTTAAATTTGATTCTTGCAATCAACAAGCGACATACTCAGATTATGAAGGAGCTATGGGAGACTAGCACTTAATTGAGGTCCTTCCTAAGCGGAATGAACTTGTCATATGTTTGACAGAATCAATTTAAGATCACATCATTGTATTGAATGTTAAATTCCATACATTGAGTCAGATCTGCCTGGTTATTGACACAGAGCATGGAAAGAAGTACCTGGTGAATTCCTTGGGGAGTTAATATTCTATATAAAAGGGTATTGGTGTAAAGTTGGCCGGGTATTTTTGGACATGCAATATAAAACTAATTTCTATTGAAGTTAGTAAAAAATTGCTTAAATTATTAAAATAAAATATAGTACATCAATAGGTATGCCATTTCACTTTCACTGACGTACAGGTATCGACATGATTTGAAGTCTCTATTACACCAATACACATGAAATAATGCTGACTATGAAAAGATAACAGATACCCCTATATATTTTTGTTATGCCTGCACTTCAAAGAAGAGTGCCTGCAACACCAACAAAGCAACAACACAACGCCCAGGCTAGCATCCATCACGATACCCATACCCAGGGGAAACAAATAAGACAGTCTGCCACCGGAAACCATCCTATTCTACAAAGAGCCGCCCTACACCATCCACACCGACATCAGGCAACCACCACATTCAACATCCACAAAAAACCTGCAACGGAAACAAGGAAATTGCAACAAAACCAACAACTTAAGAGCTATCTACACCAACACCGAAGAGAGAGAAGACACCCACAGTGAAGAGAATAATCTTCCCTCCACCGCCATTCTCTGAGCGACCCAAAGCCCCGCCCCGCCGCCGATGACGTCACACCACCTGAACCTGAGCTATCTGATTTGGGACTTCAAAGGAACCACCAGCTTCCGGGACAAAATGGCCCAACTCCACCTCACATCACCTGACAGAGGCCACCCCTGTAGTCCAGACACAAAAGACCACTAAGTGGTGCAAGAAAAACAATGTATACCGAATGAAGGAGCTATTTGGCAGCTTCACACCCTTAAGCTCCTCCACGATTCCCAAGGCAGATTTTGACCAAACAAATAAGAAAACTTATGAACCCCTTGAATCAGAGAGAGTATCTATAGTTATTCTAACAAGCACTGGACAATTTTAGTCGACTATAGGTAGAATTTTCTGAGTCAAAGAGTGAATATGATCGGTTTTCAATCTCTGAGTGTTCAGCCTAGTATACCTGCCTGGGGGGTAATTAGGACAGAATTAAAATGTTGTCATCAGGTTAAAGAAGATTTAACAATTGAGTATACATTGCAATAGACTAAGAGAGCATACTGGAACAGTAACACTATCTGGAGTGACACCTTGGAGGTTAAGATATACTTTGCCACGACCGAAGGTCGATTTCTTATTAAACCTCGCCCAGAACAAATTGACACCAAACTAATGCAGTGAAACAAGTAGGGTCCAAAAAGACCCAGCCTACACCTAATAAGATTAACTGAAATAGAAACTAATGTAGTTATACTAACACAAATCATCTACGAAGAGATCCACAAACTGGTCAAAGGTTCCCTGGTAGTTTTGTGCGGGGAATATGTGGTGGTGGTGGTGGAAGGAGATCACCACGTCCAAGGGGTTCCTGGCTACATACACAACCTGGAACACGATATATATATAATTTGGTATGCAAGCACGTTTAATTATATGATTCACTTATGATTCTATTTTTGTATTTACTTTTTATAAAAGATTATTACCAATAAAAAGTTTACTATACCATAGGCCGCTAACGTAGATAAGTGTAATATTGCAAAAAGAAAAATTCTTACTATATAGTAAACAAAGAAAGTTGCATAAACTTCTTTCAAACAGTTTCATCACAAATCCCAACGACAAGAAACCCCCAGTTCATCATTACATTGTCCTGCAATGTAGGCCTCTAGTAACAAATCTAGCCAAATTGATGTCACCTTGGCTGTGTTGAGGAGGTCTAGGCTGTGAAGGGAGAAAGGCAGGTGGGTCTTGATGGTGCGGGGATCAGATATCGCCTGGGTTATCTGCAGATACATGCCGGCAGCTGGGTCCTTCCCGGGGCATAGCTGGTGGAACCGTTGCATAGTCGGGTCCATGAAGTCCATTTTTGACAGTTCTGGACCTCTTATCATATCGAATCTACCATGTAGAGAAAAAGTGAATTGTGGTGATATTTTACATAGTCTTTTAATTGTTTCTCCTCTTTCTCTTAGTATTTGAGGCAATTCTTCAGAGGGAAATATATAAAGTGACAAGGAGGAATTCGATCTATAGCTACGAAACTTCTTGCAAGGACTGACCACTTGCGAGTTTCAGTCTTTAAGGAAGTTAGAGCCATAGACTTCAGTTTATAGCACATTTACCAAGTAAGATACGGCTGTAGTGAATACACAAATTCATAAAATTGTATTTGGTAAACTTTCTATCAATCACAAACTCATATGACTTGTGTATATCTGCTAAATACGATGTTTATGGGTCCAACTTCCTTATAGACTGAAACTCTCAAGTGGTCAATTAAGTTATTGAATTATACTGACTGATAAATATTGGGCTCATGCTCTATTATCATTGGAAACTGATAGGCCATTAAGTAACAAATTTACCATCGCAGCCCTTGTTTATGGAGAACACATTAGCAACACATTTGACCCAAAACTATCACGGTGCGACCAGAACCAAAAATGGCGTATCAGCTGCCTGCTTCCCCACTCCACGCATGCCCTGCTTCCATAAGACCTCAGCCAAAACACCATGACTGCCTGCCAGTATCATCAACTTATGCAGGAAAGCAAAACCTTTGGAAAGATTTCTGTAAAGATCCCTGAACAGAACACCAGGCTTGTAGGGCCCCCAAAAGCTGTGAGTCTCACCAGCAACATGGCATTTTGCAGCGGTAAACTCCTAAACAATTTAACAATCTCTCAGACACCGTATGCTTTGCCAAACAGTAATACTTTGTACTGTACCAACTCTCCTGCATTGTTAACTGGAATTTCTGCAACAAATATAACTACCAGTGTTTCAGACCCTGCGTGTCGCATCAGAGCACCTTCAACCACTGTTCCCGTCAGATTTATCAACTATGCTACTGTTGGGTTATTTGAGGGAGCTCCCAGCTCAGCACCTCCAACATCATCACAACATCATAACCTTGTGAGGTTCCCAACGCCATCCTCATCGTGCAAGACAGCTTTGCCCCTCAAATTAACATCTCCAACATCAAAGGGACTCGTCTGCTTCATGGTCACCATCTCACATGACCTATCTTGCTCCAGAGGTGTATTTTCCTTGTCCCATGATTACATCTAATAAATGAATAACTCTAACCATTGACATGCCATACCCCTATGCATGAATATATTTTCAGATATTCAAATATATCATGATTAACGCACTGGATATCCATTAGGCTATATTAGCTTAAACATAATAATCATTACCTAAATGAAACTCCCCCCCCCCCCCCCCCCCACCCTCCCCTACACACACACAAATGAGTTTTTCTGGCCTTGAAAGAGAGTAATACTATCAATGAGGCTAGGCCAAAAACACAAAACTATATAACCAATGTAAATTATTGTGTACTCAGCTTATGGCCAAAAAAGATGTGTTATTTTCTACCATAGGTAACATTTTCGACTGGAAGTTTTAGTAAAGATATGTCTATCTATCTATCTATTGCCTGACGCCGCAATCCCCGAAGGGGTGGCCACGAACGAACCGCCCCCATGCACCTCTGTCCCCAGTCAGTCGACGCCCCTCCTCCCAACCAGCACCGCCTTCATTCATATACTTCCTCACTCCATCCTTCCACCTCTCCTTCGGTGCACCTCTCCCTCTCTGTCCTTCCACCTCACTCTCGTACACCCTCTTAGTCAATCTCTCGCTTTCCATACGTTCCATATGGCCGAATCATCTCAAGTTGTTCCTTTTCACACTTTCCAGCACATCTACCTCCACACCACACCTCCTTCTTACTTCCTCATTCGTCTGTCTATCCCTCCATGTAACTCCGCATGCACTTCTCAAGTAACTAATTTCCACCGCTCTCACTCTTGGTCTAAGTCTCTTCCCGAACATCCATGCTTCGCTTCCGTAAGTTAGTGTCGGGATTACCACACTGTCATGCAAGGACTTCTTCACTTCCATACTGACCACCCTATTTCTTGTTACTGCTTTCAACATTCCTACAACCCTCTTCCCCTGTTGCACCCTCTCCCGCACCTCCTCATTCACAGTCCCATCTTTACTCAACACACTGCCCAGATACTTAAAAGAGCCGACGATCTCCATAGCCTGACCGTTCAACTTCACCTCACACTCTGTAACTTCACCCATTTCGAATACCATAACCTTGCTCTTCCCCGCATATACCTTCAAATTCCGTTTTTTGCACACTGTTCCAAACTCATTTACCAAACCCTGCAGCTCCCATTCATTATCACTCATCAGAACTGTATCATCCACAAACAGCAGTATAGGCAGCTTCCACTCATTTCCCTCCCTTGTCAGTGATACACCAACATCCACTGCTCTTGATAGTATTTCTTTCATGACTCCATCCATATATACAGTAAACAACCATGGGGACATCACACACCCCTGTTTCAGACCAACATTCAGGTCAAAGAACTCGCTCTGCTCACTCTCCACACGTACTGCCGCCTTTGCACCCTCATACATGCTCTTCACTGCTTTCAGCAACTTGCCATCTACTCCATATATTCTAAGTACTTTCCACAAACCTTCTCTATCCACTCTGTCATAGGCCTTCTCCAAGTCCATAAAGGCAACATACACCTTTTGTTTCTTCTCCAGATATTTCTCCACAACACAATTCAGGGTAAAAATCTGATCTACACATCCTCTTCCCTTCCTATGACCTCCCTGCTCGTCACCTATCCATTTCTCCGTTCTCACTCTCACTCTCTCAATCACTACCCTACTGTATACCTTCCCTACTACGCTTAGAAGACATATTCCTCGGTGGTTACCACACGGTCCTCTTTCCCCTTTGCCCTTATATAGGGGGACTATAATGTCAGTCATCCAGTCATTGGGTGCACTCCCCTTCTCCCATGCTAGTTTTCACATTTTCCATACCCATTCGATCACTATCTCACCACCTTACCTCAACATTTCCCCACACACTCCATCTGTTCCTGGAGCTTTCCCCAACTTCACTCTTTTCATGGCTTCCCACACTTCTGACCTCCTGATCCTCACCTCCTCCTCCACTACTTCTCTTCTTCTCCCTCCCATATCATACCCAGCTATGTTTGCTGGCTCTTCGTTCCTTACATTTAGCAACTCATTGAAGTACTCCCTCCATCTTTCGACTCTCTCTTGCTTCTTGGCTAGCATTCTCCCATTCTTATCTTTCACACCCTTACTGTTTCCCTTGCTACCTTCCCTAACTTTCTTGACTTCTTTCCAGAACAGTTTCTTACTCTCCCTCCATTTTACACACAGATTCCTTCCAAATTCCTCATCTACTCTTATCTTACTTTCCTTCACTACTCTCTTGTTACGCTGGCCAGCTTGCCAGAATGCACTCGTAACTCGCTAGCACTCGCCAGGGCAGTGATATGGGCTACAATAATCGTAGAACGATGTTCTTTCTTTCATAGAGTTCATGTTGTCACAGACAGATCAGTGGTGGTCTTTATTCTTGTCTGTACACTTGGAAGCATTTTATATCATTGATAGAATATAAGATGCATTGTGTGAAGTTGTAGGGAGAAAGAGAGCGAGCAGCGTGGTGGTAATATGTGCGTGTGTATGTACGTGTGCCTCCCTCGCTCGGAGGAGTTTTCCCACGCTCTTGATTGGCCGGCGGGCCTGGCTACGTCATAGGACGCTTGCTCTTCATGACGTAGTGGTCTGTGATTGGAGGCCGCTGTCCTGGGAGGGTGGTGCGGGCTCCTGCCCGCGCGTCTCCTGCAGAGCTTGGCACGGCGTGCTTGGTCCTACATGTCCTTTGCAATCTGTCCCCCATATAACCCCCTATACTACTTTCTCTCTCTCTGAACTTCTTCCTGTTCATACTTCTCTCTTTATTCAATTACTTATCCCTTCTGGTTCTGCATACGACTTCCATAGTCGGCCAGTCTTATTACCAGCACCAGCTCTCCATATATGTTTGCACTAGTTTTAGGGATTATTAGAGTCATAGTCATATAGTAGCCTAGTGTTGGGGTGCTTCTAATTATTGAGCTGTTCTTTCCCATTACTTAATACTAGACAGTGGAAGGTATCTTTGGTCGTTGTCTGAGTTAGGTATGTGGCAAGTCAGAGCCTGTACAACATCGACGAAGCTAGCTAGCCTGTAACCCTCGTGCATATTTTCCTTTGCGAGTGTAGCAGTATACAGGTAAAGAGCTTTTGCCTGTATGATTGCTACCTCATTTTGTTGACCTTTGTGGAGCGCCAGGGCAAGACCAGATACTAGAGATCTGGACTTACCAAGAGAGCCTCCAAGTCACTTAACGTAACATAAGGGAAATCTGTTCAAGGGGAGACAGTAGGCTACGAGCATGCTTGCGCTCTGCCTAGTTTCCTGATACCTTTTATGCCACTGCTAGACTTTATTAGTGAGAAAGACAGCATTGTGTTTATTAACTTTCATTGTGTATGCTTTAGGAATTATTCACGCCTTATTTTAGCCTAGGTTGATGCATAGTGCACAACCCAGTTTGGCTGTTACATTGTCTAAGGAAGTACTGTTTCTGAGTGGTTATTATTAGTGCTGTCACAGAGTTGTTGCACTCCCTTGTTATATATATGTATCCTACTTATTGGTGTATTTAAGATACTCACTTTGGTGTCCTGCCCCTGCATTATTTCTGTTCTATATTAATGAGCATCTTAGAGCATCAGACCTTTTCAGAAGATTCCATATCTGATTGCTGTAGGACTAGACTTCCAGTGTTTTCATAGAGCATTGAAGAGTTTAGTGTTGAGTACAGACTCACACTAAAGTCAACGTAAGCAATTTTTCCTTTATTAAATCTTATATAGTTTATTCAAGCATTGTTATTACTTAAGAGCATTTTCGTAACGCAAGTACTCCTGTTGTGAGTTGGCTTTGCCGTCACCGGAAAGCCTTTGTAGAAGTGCACTAAAACCCAGTTAATTGATACCCCGTTATCCAGTAGGCTAGATTAACTCTGGAGGGTTTTAAGTGTTTTGTTCACCGGCGTAATAGTTCGAGGGTTTGGAATTAGCGTAGCGTTGTTGCAGATATACCCTATCATCTAGTCCATTTTTAAGTGCCCTTGTTTATTTCGTAGTGCCGGTCGGTCGTAACAAATGGCGACCTTAGACCAGAATATAGTGAACTGAACATTGCATTTTTTTTTTTTTTTTTGAGAAATCTTATTGCCATTTGGGGTTGAATTTATTTCTCGCATTGTTGGCAGCAGACATTGTTTTGAGGATATATTGAACTTGTTGGAGTTATTGGTGACCTAGTATTGCACTCAAGAACATCTTCGAATATTTTTTGGTGAATAAAGCTACGCAAGAGTTTGCCTACTTTTGTCTTGACTGAGAATTTTTTTTGTTGACTCCATCATGTCACTGGACGGGTCTGAGCATAGTAAGGGCACAGTGCGAGAGGCAGGCGAGGAGGTGGAGAAGGTGGAGTTGTTAAGCGGCGTTCGGGTGGTGAACAATGAGGAGGATGCTCGGATATTTTTGGAGGAGCCTCTGTCAGCGGATCGTGTGTCGGGACTAGACCGGTACGGACTGCAGTGTGTGGCCACGTTCTTAGTGTTTCCCGGTACTAGCGGTTTGTCGAGAGGTGAGCTGGTTGCCTGTGTGCTGGGTGGGGTGCATGGGGGTTCGGGTGGAGCGGGAGCTGGGGCACCTTCGTCCCAGCCCCCATTCCACTCAACTCCTATCATGGCGCCCCCTCGGGCTCCGGAGCCGGGTACGTTCCCGCAGGCCGATGGCCGGTGGCGGTTGGGTATGTCTCTAGGTGATTCACGGGGTGGGTCCCCAATAGTAGCACCCCCTCCTCAGGGTTTGGCTTCCGAGATGTTGTTTCAGCTCGAGCTCGCCAAACTTAAGCAGCAGGAGCGACAGGCTGAGCTTGAGCTCGAGCAGCGAAAGCATGAGCATGAGCAGCGAAAGCATGAGGCTGAGTCAAGTATAAGTATAAGGCTGAGCTCAAGCAGAGAGAGGCTGAGCTCAAGTTTGAGTCTGAAAGGTATTGTGCCGATATTGACCTAGAGAAAACTCGTGTAGAGGTGACAAGGAACCGGATCGCCCAGGAGGGTCGAGCCCATGACCAGTCCCTGTCGCATCTACTTAAGTTGGTTCCAGTGTTTGATAAGTTAGGAGTTACAGAATTTTTTCTCCGGTTCGAGAAAAAGTGCCAGGAGCACCAATGGCCCGAGGAGAAGTGGCCAGCCCTTGTTTCTTCACGATTGACGGGGAAAGCACTCAAGGCGTACAATACTTTGCCCCTAGATTCCTGTGTGAATTATGAGTTGTTGAAAGAGGCTGTCCTGAGGGCGTATGAGCTACAGCCAGAGACCTATAGGCTAAGTTTAAGGCGGTTCCAAAAAGAAAGGAGAGTACTTTCCAGGAACACGCTAGAGAGCTGTCAGATGCATTTGAACATTGGTTAAGGTCGGAGAAGGCAACTACTTTTGATTCAGTAAAACAACTAGTGTTGCTGGAACAATTTTTTAAATGTACTGGCAGTGACTTGACTCTTAACCTTAAAGAAAAGCGACCGAAAACTCTAGAAGAGGCGGCTGAGCTGGCTGACCTCAGGTTGTCATTGATTCGCGGGTGCGGGTCTGCACAGAGAGCTGAGGCAGGTAACCAGGGGCGTACCACTCCACCCCCCCGAATTAATGACACAAACAAGTATCCATTCAAGAGTACTGTTGCCAATTATGATCCCAAGTCGAAACCCTTCCCGTTAAAGAAAGGCCAGGGCCCTTATCCATCTCAGGGGAAGTCCAAGAGTGAGGTGGAATGTTTCAAGTGTCATAAGAAGGGGCATATTGCGCGCTCATGTCCAAGCGCACCGCCTACAGCAGTGGTGTCACTAGTGAGCAACATTGGCGTGTCTTTGAGGTCTTCCGCGTTTGCCCGGGGTAAACAGTCGGTTGCGAAGTCATCGCCGGTGCAGAAGCAGCAGGAGGGCTCGTCACCCATCCGTGATGTTTTTTGTGGTCATAGGGGGCACGGCACTGTGAGGTGGGCTGGTGTGAGGCATAGGCTTGAGTTGTTGCGTGATACGGGCGCTTCCCAGACACTTGTTAAGAATTTCACTGGCAAGCCAATTAACGCGGCTCGGGTTGTGGTGGTTCAAGGCATCAATGCTACGTGGTCTTACCCGCTGGTTAGAGTGGAGCTTGAGGTAGACGGTGTGACACGGGAGTTGGATGTGGGTGTGGTGGAGAAATTGCCAGTTGAGGGGGTCGACCTTCTTCTCGGCAACGACTTTGCGGTGCCCACTTCCGAGGTTCCACCCTTAGTCGTTGCCGAGAGGGCGGCCGACACGAGTAGGGAGGGGCAAGAGTGGCTTGAGAGGTCAGATGCCGCAAATGGCTTGTGCTGTCACCAGGTCTCAGTCCGCTCAGGTGTCACAGCCTAGTACCCAAGTTCTAGACCAGCGGAGGAAGGGTCGGAAGGAGAAAGTCAAGGCTGATCGGGTTGAGAGTTTGGATCCAGCGACACTCCTTAGTGACTCGGTACTTGCACCCATTATGAGGTCCGGAGTGGCCCCAGAACCTGTCCCCCCTAGTGACATGGTTGGGCGTGATAGCACTCCGCGACAGAAACGTTCCCAGGCGAAGCAGGCAAAGCTTGAGCAGCATAGTATTGGGGGTGGCCACAAATTGCTTAACCTGACAAGCGCGAAATATACCTAGGGGCTAGGGTAGTTATTTGTGCATTTCTAGCCTTGGATTCTGACAGAATTCGTTATATTTACAATATAGAGCATTATTTGTTTTCGGTATGCTTTTATTTTACATATATGATGTATATATGAACCTTCAAGAGTGCTAAAATAAGTGGGAAAAGCATTTGGGTGGTGAAAAACGAAGATATTGGCCACCCGGTCATAATCTCAGGCGAGAGAGAGCCACAGGCAACCCTCCTCTCTCGCTGTCTGTGAGGTAACTGAGACGAGCGGGGCGGTGTGGGCCGGTGTCTGGGTGTTACATAACGATCTTTTCTGCAACCCACTTGTGCTACATTATCGCGGGAGAGAAAAATAACTGATAAATTATGATAATAAGAGGAAAAATAGGTGATAATTGAGGAGGGGAGGGAGGGGGGAATAAGGTGGGGAAGGAGGGGAGGGGGGTGGGTGAGATTTACATGGATGAGTACTGGAGGGGAATTATCTCACCTAGAGACAAATTCCTTTGTTTTGATAGGCCCTTTTTTTTTTGGAAAGCTTTTTTTATGGTCTTGCTTCCGTGAGGCCTATCGCGTTCCCTATAGGAAGCCTTCCGTGAGGCCTATCGCGCTTGCCGGGTTAAGGAACACTTAGACAGGTTGGCACCCTCGGATATATGTCGGTTGCAAGCAGAAGATCCGGGGCTTGAGAGTTGTGGGAACGGGGCGATTGAACTCGACGAGGATGGGGATGCAAAGTCGGGAGATTTTTTTTATGTTGGGGGAATCCTGTACTGCCGTTTTTTAGATTCCAGAAGTAGTTGGGATGGTGGGGCAAGAGTGGTTGACCAGTTGGTGGTTCCTGAGAAGTGTCGTGATAGCCTGTTGCGGTTGGCGCATGATGTTCCTTTGGCAGGTCACTTGGGTGTGAGAAAAACGTTGGCTTCGTTATCTAGGTTGTTCTGGTGGCCAGGTATTAAAGCCCAAGTTTCGGCATGGTTGGCGATGTGTGGTACCTGCCAGAGGGTGGGAAAGCCCAATCAGAGCATACCTAAGGCTCCGTTGCACCCAGTGCCTGCTATTGGTCCGCCCTTCAGCAAGGTTATCATCGACATGGTAGGCCCTCTGCCTCCCACTAGTGCAGGTAACAGGTTTTTGCTAACCCTCATGGATGTCTCCACTCGCTACCCTGATGCATTCCCTATGAGAAATGACAAGTCTAAAACTGTGGTGCGAAATTTGCTGTTGTATTGCTCGAGGTACGGGTACCCGCAGGAAATTCAGTCGGACCAAGGGTCGAATTTCACGTCCACACTCTTCAAACAGACCATGCAGCAGCATGGGATTCGTACGGTTGTCTCTTCAGCTTATCACCCAGAGAGTCAAGGGGTGTTGGAAAGATGGCATTCCACTTTGATAAGCATGTTGCGGTGCTACTGTTTGGAGAACGGCAAGGATTGGGACCTGGGGCTCCTGTACGTTTTGTTTGCGGCAAGAGAGGTACCTGGGGAGAGCCTTGGGTTTAGCCCCAACGAGCTAGTTTTCGGCCATCAGGTTAGAGGTCCTCTGAGCATGGTTAAAGAAATCTAGGAAGGGACTGTGCAGCCATGTTCTCTAATTAAGTATGTCCTCGAGAGTAGAGACAGGATGCTGAAGAGCCTGGAGTTGGCAGGGAGAAATTTGGTAGATAATCAGGCCTTGATGAAGGATCGATATGACACTAAGGCAAAGCTCCGGGAGTTTGTGGTTGGACAGGAGGTTTTGGTCTTATTGCCCTTAGTAGGCCATCCCCTGTCGGCTAAGTTTGTCGGTCCTTACAAGGTCGTGCGCAAGTTGTCTGACCTAGATTACCTTGTGGCTACTCCAGATAGGCGGAAGAAAAATCAGCTCTGTCATGTGAACCTGTTAAAAGAGTTCGTGAGGCGCCCACCTGAGCAGCCTACTGTCCCTGTGTTGGCTTGCAGCGGCCAAGATGGAGAAGGAGAGGGGGGCAGTGAGGCACAGGTGGAGGAGAGGTGGGATTGTCATGTCTCGGCGGATCAGTGGGCGGGTAACACGAAGCAGGTGGCTGTTGAGGCGCTAGAGCACCTGCCTGAGCAACAGCGTGCAGCGATCCAGCACCTGTTCTGTTCATACCCCACTGTGTTTGCCGAGCACCCAGGCCTCACAAATCATGCGGTGCATGATGTGGACGTTGGAGACCACCCCCTCTTTAAATCAGTGCCTTATCGTGTACCTCCCATTAAACTTCCGGCTCTCCGAGCGGAGTTAGGCTACATGTTGGAGAGAGGGCTGATAGAAAAAGGGGCAGTTAGGTGGACATCTCCCGTCACTCTGCAGCCCAAACCAGACGGCAAGGTCAGGTTTTGCATTGACTTCAGGCAGTTGAACAGTTTAACTCCCACCAATGCCTACCCTCTTCCCCGCGTAGATGACAGTGTTGATAAGATCGGGTGTGCACGTTACCTCACCAAGGTGGATCTTGTCAAGGGTTACTGGCAGGTGCCGTTGTCTGAGCGGGCGAAGCAGGTGTGCGGGTTTATGGTGGATGGGAATACTTACCGTTGCAACGTTATGCCGTATGGGCTGAAGAATGCACCTGCAACTTTCCAATGCCTGATGAACGAGTTAGTGGCGGAGATCCCTAACTGCACCGTTTATCTTGATGATGGGATAATTTACGACGATGACTTTGAGAGCCATTGCGAGCACATCGGGGCAATGTTCAGGAAGCTGAGTGAGGCTCATTTGGTGGTCAATCTGGGCAAATGTTATTTTGTTCGGGCAACTGTGCAGTATCTGGGGTTTGTGGTAGGGTTAGGCCAGGTGTGCCCCCCCCTTACCAAGATACAGGCTATTAACCAGTTCCCCAGGCCGACCACCAAAAGACAGATCATGAGGTTCTTGGGCATGATTGGTTATTACCGCAGATTCATCCGCGGATACTCCTCGGTGTTGGCTCCTCTGACGGACTTATTGGCAAAGACAAAAAGGTTTGGGTGGGCACCTGAGTGTGAGAAGGCTTTTTCACTGGTGAAGCATCTGTTGTGCACTCTCCCCATACTCAGGGCCCCCGACTTTTCAAGACCTTTTCAGCTAGCGACAGATGCTAGCGGCGTAGGGGCTGGTGCCGTCTTGTTACAGACAGACACAGAAGGTGTGGAACATCCAGTAAGCTTCTTTTCGAAAAAGTTCAACTCGGCACAAAAGAACTATTCGGTAGTAGAGAAGGAGCTTCTGGCTATTGTGCTGGCGCTCAGGCACTTTGAGGTGTATGTTCCCGCTTTTGGCCCAGTCGTGGTGATCTACACTGACCACCACCCTTTGAAGATTTTAAATCAGTTCCACAACCGGAATATGAGGCTAACTAGATGGTCTTTCATGTTGCAGGAGTATAATCTGGACATTCGCCATATTGCCGGTTGTGACAATGTGATAGCTGACTGTTTGTCCAGGGTAGAGGACCCAGGGTAAATCACCACAGGTGTGTTTGGTGGAGTGGAGACAAATTAGGCTTGCCACTGTAGTGCAACGCCGCCAAAAACACTATTAAAAAATGTAAAAACCTCACATAAAAACTCGTTCTTTTTGATAGTATACTGTATAAGTGCAGTATATCACAGCAAGCATCTAAGACACTCTGAGTTGTTGTCTTAGTAGGCTAGGCTTGGTGAAGCTTGCTCGTTGAGCGTGATATAGTTATTATGATGCTATTAATTTGGGGAAGTGTTGTGCAGATTTGTTTTTATAATGCAGTGTTTTATGTTTGTGATCGTGCCTTGTTTTCACAACTTGGGAGAGTAGCTGGGTGATGCGGGGTTGGTGGGCATTCTGTCTGGTCAGATGTGGAGTTCACCTGAGGCTGAAACGTCCCACATCTTGGGCGGGGTGTTACGCTGGCCAGATTGCCAGAATGCACTCGTAACTCGCTAGCGCTCGCCAGGGCAGTGATATGGGCTACAATAATCGTAGAACGATGTTCTTTCTTTCATAGAGTTCATGTTGTCACAGACAGATCAGTGGTGGTCTTTATTCTTGTCTGTGACACTTGGCAGCATTTTATATCATTGATATAATATAAGATGCAATGTGTGAAGTTGTAGGGAGAAAGAGAGCGAGCAGCGTGGTGGTAATATGTGCATGTGTATGTATGTGTGCCTCCCTCGCTCGGAGGAGTTTTCCCACGCTCTTGATTGGCCGGCGGGCCTGGCTACGTCATAGGACGCTTGCTCTTCATGACGTAGTGGTCTGTGATTGGAGGCCGCTGTCCTGGGAGGGTGGTGCGGGCTCCTGCCCGCGTGACTCCTGCAGAGCTTGCCACGGCGTGCTTGGTCCTACATGTCCTTTGCAATCTGTCCCCCATATAACCCCCTATACTACTTTCTCTCTCTCTGAACTTCGTCCTTTTCATACTTCTCTCTTTATTCAATTACTTATCCCTTCTGGTTCTGCATACGACTTCCATAGTCGGCTAGTCGTATTACCAGCACCAACTCTCCATATATGTTTGCACTAGTTTTAGGGATTATTAGAGTCATAGTCATATGGTAGCCTAGTGTTGGGGTGCTTCTAATTATTAAGCTGTTCTTTCCCATTATGTAATGCTAGACAGTGGAAGGTATCTTTGGTCGTTGTCTGAGTTAGGTATGTGGCAAGTCAGAGCCTGTACAACATCGACGAAGCTAGCTAGCCTGTAACCCTCGTGCATATTTTCCTTTGCGAGTGTAGCAGTGTACAGGTAAAGCGCTTTTGCCTACTCTTACCTGTATGATTGCTACCTCATTTTGTTGACCTTTGTGGAGCGCCAGGGCAAGACCAGATACTAGAGATCTGGACTTACCAAGAGAGCCTCCAAGTCACTTAACGTAACATAAGGGAAATCTGTTCAAGGGGAGACAGTAGGCTACGAGCATGCTTGCGCTCTGCCTAGTTTCCTGATACCTTTTATGCCACTGCTAGACTTTATTAGTGAGAAAGACAGCATTGTGTTTATTAACTTTCATTGTGTATGCTTTAGGAATTATTCACGCCTTATTTTAGCCTAGGTTGATGCATAGTGCACAACCCAGTTTGGCTGTTACATTGTCTAAGGAAGTATAGTTTCTGAGTAGTTATTATTAGTGGTGTCACAGAGTTGTTGCACTCCCTTGTTATATATATGTATCCTACTTATTGGTGTATTTAAGATACACGCTTTGGTGTCCTGCCCCTGCATTATTTCTGTTCTATATTAACGAGCATCTTAGAGCATCAAACCTTTTCAGAAGATTCCATATCTGATTGCTGTAGGACTAGACTTTCAGTGTTTTCATAGAGCATTGAAGAGTTTAGTGTTGAGTACAGACTCACACTAAAGTCAACGTAAGCAATTATTCCTTTATCAAATCTTATATAGTTTATTCAAGCATTGTTATTACTTAAGAGCATTTTCGTAACGTAAGTACTCCTGTTGTGAGTTGGCTTTGCCGTTACCGGAAAGCCTTTGTAGAAGTGCACTAAAACCCAGTTAATTGATACCCCGTTATCCAGTAGGCTAGATTAACTCTGGAGGGTTTTAAGTGTTTTGTTCACCGGCGTAATAGTTCGAGGGTTTGGAATTAGCGTACCGTTGTTGCAGATATACCCTATCATCTAGTCCATTTTTAAGTGCCATTGTTTATTTCGTAGTGCCGGTCGTAACACTCTTCACCAACCTCTTACTCTCCACGTACCTTGCTCGTTTCTGTCTCTCAAAATCTTCATTCCCTCTACTACCCAACCACTCTCTATATGCTTTCTTCTTTTCTTCCACAGCTATTCTTACCTCTTCTGTCCACCATGCTGTACCTTTCACTCCCCTCCCTCTTTTCTTCACTCCACACACATCCTCACATGCTGCACAGATCTCATCCTTAACCCGGGAACTGCGGGAAAACTCTTAAGAGTTCCCCCGGCGGACTGCGGGAAGACTCTTAAGAGTCGGAGAAAAAAAAATCAACTTAAAACATCGAAAAAAAAAAAAAAAAAAAAAAAAATGTGTTGGTCCCTGGGCCATGCAAAATATCACTCCTCTATCTCCCCTCCTTCCCCACTTTCCTCCCCTCCTTCAGTTATCAACTATTTTCCCTGTTATTCCCTTATTCTGAGGTATATTTTCGTGCTAACATTAGCGAGTTGCAAGCAGGGCATTGTCATCAGTGTTAGCAAGCGAGTGCAAGAGAGAGAGAGAGAATATCGATCGACTGTGTCTCAGTGGCCTTGGGGGAAATTGGCGGGAAAGCAGGTTGCCTCACCCATACATTATATAACTCGCGGCCTATATCTCCGATTTTGACCATCCAAACGCTGTTTTCACTCGTTTTATTGTTGTTTCAGGTTAATACCTTTATAATCAACCCATAATAGGCACGTATGGATAAGTATTAATGCTATTTATGGTAAAATGAATATTTTCGTGATGGAAACAGCTCAAATACGTCAGCACAGGGGGACGTTTCTAATTACCCCCATGCGCACTTCTTAGGTTAAACACCTTGCTCATCTCCTCCACTTCCTCCATAACTTCCATGTCGAACCCACCTAGTCGTCTTTCCACTGCTCTCCTGTACTCCTCCCTGACTTCCTCCTCCTGCAACCTCTCCACCCTCCTCTCGCCTCCCTCCAGCTCTCCTCACCCACTTCTTTTGTATCCTAACCTTAGCTACCACTACATAATGATCAGACAGACCCCCTCCAATACCCCTATACACCCTAGCATCCATCACAGATTTCTTCATTCGTTCATCCACACATGCATAATCAATCAATTACTTTCGTTCCACCACTGTCTCATACTCCATCGTCCACAGCCGTTTCCACGTGTACCTGTGGATCATTCTGTGTCGGAAGAAGGTGTTGGCTATCCACAGCCTCCTCCCCACACATGAGTTTATCTGGCCTTGAAAGAGAGTAATACTATCAATGAGGCTAGGCCAAAAACACAAAACTATATAACCAATGTAAATTATTGTGTACTCTGCTTATGGCCTAAAAAGATGTTATTTTCTACCATAGTTAACATTTTGGACTGGAAGTTTTAGTAAAGATATGTAATCTTCACTATTCATTTTTTTTAAATGAGCTAAACAGTGAGATGATTAATACCCGTCCTTATAACTCTCTCTCTCTCTCTCTCTCTCTCTCTCTCTCTCTCTCTCTCTCTCTCTCTCTCTGTATGTGTCCACGTACTCTATGAAGGGGCACCGTAACTGGAGACCAGTGAGGGCATCCTGGTGGTCTCGCTGAGGGTTGTTCCTCATGGTCCAAAGCACCTCTTGTAGCCAAGTGGTGCCGCACTTGGGGAACGTCATCAACACCACATCGCTGGCACGGAACTGGGGAAGAATCTACAGTCAAAATCAACACTCCGCTAAACGTTCCTCATAAACTGAGTAATTTTAAGTTACTCTCACGTCTCTTTGGCAGTCCTCATGTATTTTTAATAACCCTTGACTAATACTACTTGGTTCACGACATAGAAGTGTTGAGGTAATGGCCTCCTTATCTCTAGATTTCATACTAATTTCCAAAAAGAAAATATTAAATTTTACTCTTGAGTCGTGAGCATAAGGTTACGTGAATTTTAATCTTTGAACCTTTAAATCCAAGTTCTGAAGCATCAACTTTATGATAAAGCATTGTATCGTCTCATTTGCGTTGGATATTGTTTCATATGGGTGCATTGCCATATGTGCTCTTCAATGTACATACTAGGAAATAAATCATGGCCGTAAAAGCTGATCCTAACAAGTAGATGGAAACAATGAACATTAAAAGACATTTGGGAAACCAACATCATTGGTCCCTACACTTATGGTAAGACCTTCTCTATTGCGCTAGATATATAAAAAACCTTCATTAGTCTGGCACATATCTCTAATTTCTAAACTACCCTCCTTTGGTTTCTATCCCTCTATCTATGTCTTTATCTCTAATTTCTTTTCTGGATGTTCCATAGTTGCGATTATGGTTTTGGATGGCCATCGCTCACTTCCTCAACCTATCAACTGCGGTGTGACTCAGGGTTCTGATCTGTCTTCAGTTATCTTTCTAGTATATATTAATGATCTCATCTGTACCTCTAGTCTTATTCACTCATATGCTGATGACTTTAGCTTACACTATTCAACTACTTTTCCACAACTCATGTGATGAGGCCATAGCACTCCCATCTTCTGATCTATCAAATATCTCCGATTGGGGCAATAACATATTACTTTCAATGCTTCTAAAACCCAAGTTCTCCTTCCATCTACCCATCCCCATCTTTCACACGACTTTCCTTTATTGTTCAACAATACACAAATCAACCCTTTATCTTCTCTCATTAATTTAGGTGTTTCTTTTTCTCCTAACATTTCTTGAAAAGATTAAATTACCACTTGCTGAAACAGCTTCCCAGAAGTTAGGTATGATCAACCGTCTCTGTGGGTTCTTGACCCCCGTGCAGCTTCTTGCTCTGTATAGGGACACAGTGTGCCCATGTATCGAGTATTGTTCGTTCGTGTGGTGAAGTTCCACCCATACCGCACTTCTCGAAAGAGTAGAGTCAAAAGCATTTTTCCTAACCAACTCACTTCCTCTTACTAGTTCTCTACAATCTCTTTCTACACGCCATAGTGTTGCATCTCATTCACTCTTCTATCACTATTACAAAAATCAGTGTTCTTCAGAATTCTCTCAGTGCATATATATATACATATATATATATATATATACATATATATATATATATATATATACTGTATATATATATATATATATATATATATATATATATATATATATATATATATATATATATATATATATATACCGTATATATATATATATATATATATATATATATATAGAGAGAGAGAGAGAGTGTAGGAATGTTTGTCCTGTGTGTGTGTGTGTGTGTGTGTGTGTGTGTGTGTGTAATAATACTAAATAATAATTATAATAAACGGTTTATTGATAATTGCAGCCGTAGGCTGAAAATGTACAGAGGAACAGTTTGTAGCTTAACTCTAACTTATATTATCTTATAATAAGGACCAAAGCATGAGTTGTATAAGAGCTGTTTGACGAGATAAATATTATTTACTAGGTTGGCAGATGATTTTCCAGTTGAGATAATAGATTGCATAGGAGCTATTTGACCAGTAAACATAATGTACTAGGTATGCTGAAAAAGATAATAGTTACGCATTTATAAAAGGGTATAAGGGTTTGTTGAAAGCTATTGAGTTGATTTACTGACTATGTTTACTGTTCGCCTAGTTACTATGTAACTGCTGTGTGTGTGTGTGTGTGAGTGTTGTGTGTGTGTAAGAGTAATATTCATAATTGTCGGTTTATTGTTCACTTACAGCCGTGAAGCTGAGTTTTTCTTAACCTAGGTACAGTACAATGTGTATTGTACCTTAACTACGAGATCACAAGCGACCTTTGGCGACCAAGAAGTGCCTCAGTTCCTATCATAGTACATACGCAGATGCACTTGTGAGAGTACGTGTAGGCTAAAGCAAGCTAATAGTTGAGCAACTTAGCTAGGGAGGCACCACGATAATAGACTCTACATCGGGATAGCTGAAATAACCTTTAGGATTCTGGGGGAATTGAACCTTCGACTTCGTGGTCAGAGCACAGTGCTTTAGACCACTCGGCTATACCGACTAGTGTGTGTGAGTGTGTGTTTGTCAATACCGGCACTCAACCCTCTCCTCTTCTATCCTCCTCAGACATAAGCAGGAGGCCAAGAAGACATGATCATAAATAATAATTAGGAATAGATTAGGAAAAATTGCAAGATGGAAAACAATATGATGATAATGACGAAGGAGTGCAAACAGGAAAGAAAACGAGGATGTGGATCGACAGGAGGATGATAAAACGAATAGAATGAGAACCTTGAAGTGATCACAGCTTTCCTTGAAAATGCATATCTTGTCAACGAATCGACAGTTACAAGAGAAAACGGATTGTAATTCTTCCCTTTCCCACAATCTTATACCCACTTCCAATAGATTTAGCATCCCCGAATTTACACTTTCCCCTCCGCGACCATCAACACCACCGCATCACCTTATCTCACCTTTAGCTAACACCCTTCTTAGACTTAGGCAAGACCTAAACATTTCCTCCCCCTACACATAACGGACTGCATGACCTGACTTCCCTGACAGCATATCAACCAAATCATTCTACATCAAACCATCCTACCCATAAACCCCATTTATTCATAACACTCATAGCACCACCCAACTCTCCTATTGCCTTTAGTCCCTCCTTTACCACAGCCACCACCGAAATCTCACTCATAAAGGAACTCTCCAATCTCAGAACACTAATCATCAATATCCGTAGCATAATCAATAAACTAGCCGGTTTCACCACACCCTAGACACCTATGACCCTAACATTATTATAGGGACAGAGACATGGCTCAACTCTGACATATTGGACAATGAAGTCTTCCCGATGTACAGTCCCTTTAATATGACTCTACACAGGAAAGACAGACAGGACGGAGACCATGGCAGAGTTTTGATAGCGACAAAGCCAGGACTAGTTGCGACACCAGCCACCTAACTTAGTGCGGACTCAAAAATTATATGGATTGAAACACAGATAGAGGGCTGCAGGACACTATATATAGGATCATTTTACCGTCCCCCTAATTCTAACGTAGAATACTTGCAGTCCCTTGAAGAAAATTTATCTAAAATTGACCCCTCCAAAAATATATGGCTGGCTGGAGACTTCAACTTACCGTACATTAACTGGATAGCATACGCGGCACTAGAGAATGACTACCATGACTGTGACATTATACTGCCACAGACTGACAGGAGATCACTATATGAAACATTTATTGACATAATCAACATCCACTCACTCTCACAAACAGTACTCGAACCAACAAGTACATAAGTTAGTGTAACAAGGAATTTGGGAATTAAGACACAATTGCAGAGCAAGGACCCAGTTTAATCAACGTTTCGCTGTGTAGGCTTCCTGATGGGAGCCATCTACACAGCGAAACTTTGATTAAACTGGGTCCCTGCTCTGCAATTTTGTCTTTATTCCCACATTTGTCACAGCCAATGCTGTTTCTTCGTAACAAGGAATAACCCTAACACAAGACATGGGGTCACATCCAACATACTAGACTAGTTCCTTACGAACAACACAACTCACTTATAACACGAACCCGGGTCTTGCCGGGGCTTAGTGATCATGACATGGTACTCGTTGACGCAAACATTAAACCAAACATACAGAAACAACTACCCAGAAAGATATACCACTAAAACAGAGCAGACATGGGAGCCATCTCCAAGGACTTAGCTAACTTTAGAGACTCCTTCCTTGACAACAACCCAATGCCTAATAATGTTGAGGTTAAACTTGACTATACTTCGTGACTTTATTCATGGCACAATGGACAAACACATACCCAAGAAATCTGTTACACGTAACCAGTCTCCACCATGGTTCAATAGACAATTAAAAAGACTACATAGAAACAAGGTAAAAGCATACAAGACAGCAAAACGATACAACGATACAGAACACTGGGAACACTACAAAAATACCCAGAAAATATTACAACAAATTAAACAACCAGAAACTAACTACACAACAATTTTTCTCACAAACAACATGCAAAATCACAAACAATTCTACAGCTTCTTTAACACATTACGAGCGGGCCCGTCAGTTTTTTCCACTACCCGCCCAGCGGGTTTTTTTTTACCCTAAATGGCCTTGTTTCCGTGCTCTTTTTCATGCATAAACAAGAGCCAGAGCGTAATACAATTATGTATCCCTGAAAGGGCGTAAATTGAGCTTTCCAATGACACCAGAACCATCCTTCTACGACCACGCGTTCTCTTGCAACGACCGTGCAACACGAGTGAAAAAACCCTAAAATACGGTAATTTCCTCACATAATTCCCTGTGTGGCGAGGTAGGGAGGGTGGATGTGTGTGGAGTAGATGTCAGTAGGCGCACGGGCTCCATGCCGAGCGATCATAAGGTATCCTACGCTCCTCCCGTCGCTCGTCTCTCTCTCAGAGCCATTCTTGCTCAAAAATTGCACACAGACTTAAGTCAGGCCCCGCCACATAGTCCAGATTTTTAGATACGGACTTAAGTCGGGCCCCGATAGACAAGGGTTAAAGCAAACAAGACTCGACTGGTATAACAACATTATGACACAACGATTCCCTGGTCACACTTCCACAGGATAAAGCACATGAACTTAATTCACAGTTCCAGTCAGAATTTACACATGAACAAGCAGAATTGCCAGAACTGTCACCATCACCATACCCACCTATACCTCCACTGACTTTACACACCCGTGGAATCGAGAAACTTTTATCTGAGGTAGACGTTGACAAAGCGACTGGACCAGATAATATACCCTGCAGGATACTTAAGGAAAATGCTACGATTCTTGCTCCTATCCTGCAGGTTATATTCTCGCAGACTATAGACACCGGAGAACTTCACAATGACTGGCTTTTGGCGAACGTGACACCTATTTTAAAATCCAGAGACAGAACCCTCCTCATCAACTATAGACCCGTTTCAAATACCTCAGTTTCCTGCAAAATTTTAGAACATATCCTCCACTGACATATTATGGACCATCTGGATAGGTTAAATATACATACTGACACACAGCACGGCTTTCGACCTAAGAGGTCATGCGAAACTCAGCTACTGGTGACCACACACGACATTTCCCGATCCCTTAATGACCCCAAAATTAGACAAGTAGACAAGTATACTTTGCCAAAGCCTTCGACAAAGTCCCGCACCAGAGGCTTCTAGCGAAATTAGGCTATTATGGCATCCGAGGACCGCTTGTTCACTGGCTTAAGACTTTCCTAACTAATCGTGAGCAATGTGTTGTTCTCGAGGGCTGTCATTCTTCTTCTGTATCTGTAACTTCTGGGGTACCACAGAGCACCGTCTTGGGCCCCTACTTTTCCTTTCATATATTAATGATCTTCCACTATATTTTGCTTTTACTACTAGACTCTTTGCAGATGATAGCTTAGTAATCGACCAATTATCAATAGGGACAATTGTCTCCAACTACAAGACGACTTAACTGCGCTTGTACAGTGGGAAGCCAAGTGGCAGATGACATTCAGATCTGACAAGTGCCACCATATTCGCTTCACCCGTTCTAACAAAACCATCCCATTCTCTTACAAACTTCACTATACCCCCTTAGATACCGTTCCATCCCACAAATATTTGGGGGTCCACATCTCAGCGGACATGAGGTGGATCAGACACATGAGCAGCATCAGAGCAAAGGCTAATAGGGCCTGGGCTTCCTACGCAGGAATCTCACAAAGTGTAACGCAAACATCAAAATTCTAGCTTTCAAATCATTAGTTCGGCCACACTTAGGATACTGCGACACCGTCTGGGATCAACACACTCACAATAATATCAATAAATTAGAGGTCATAGAAACAAAGCTGTAAGATGGATCAGACGTGATTACAGATGCACTACGTCAGTCACTTTGCTCAAACAAGACATTAAACAATACCCCCTTGTGACACAAAGACAAATACACAGACAACAAATGTTTTACAAAATCACAAACAAATTAGTGGACATAAAAAAAAATACATATTAAACCCTACAAACATACGATTTACGAGACGCAGCAGACAAAAATACATATTTACACCCTGCAAACATACGATTTACGAGACGCAGCCACAACTTAAAATACCACACATATCAGGCAAGCTTGGACATATTCAGACATTTATCTTTTCCCCGCAGCATCCAAGAGTGGAATCACCTCCCATCTCCTATAGGTAATAGCCCCACTCTTGATTCCTTTAGAAATAGGATCATTAATCGTTATCTCCCTCATCCTAATCCTTGACCCGATCCTATCCCTTGCTCTTAATTCACCTGCACAACCCCCACATATCGTGCTACCTTAGAGCAGCCCTCTGGTGGTCCCCCTGACAAGACAAGACAAGACACCGAAGTAGGGTAATCAGATGATAAACAACGGGGATGGTGATCGACAGCAACAAGAGAAAAAGGGCTGAAAAAGAAATAATGAGAATCCTAACCCTTTCAGTACCGGTGACGTATTATTTATTTGATTTCAGCTAAATTTAGACGATTTTATTTAGCTTGGGAAAAATATATAGTAGTTAAAAGGATCAATTGAGATTGTCTGTAACCTTTTATTGGGTAGATGTCCTTCCCAACCTGATTAAAGTCGTCTAATAGTTGTTAGAATATGATGGAAAGGATGTCACCGGTACTACATGGGTTAAGAACACTGTGTCCCTTGAACTTGTAGATCTTCTCAGCGGATCGACAGTTCTATGAAAATACGGAATGAAAGTGAAATAATGAGAACTGTTGGTGCTTCTGCATTAGAGGTCGCTTTCTTTACTTTATTTTGGCTCTCAGTAGACGAATATATTTTATTTATGAAGGAATTTTGGGGTCAAAGTGTTATACCACAACCGGGGCAACATGGACACGTCACCCCTCATAAAGAACGGCCCAAAAAGCAACAGTAATCCCCCCGAAAAAGGGCGGCCTCCACACAATGCCCCGCAGACTTTCTCTGCACACAAGAGGCGGCGCACCACCACACTGGAAGTAACGTCACCCTCCCAAGCCGACCCCAGATTGGCCCAGACGACGTCCCCGGGGCCAGCCAATCCTACGACCCAGATGTCACAAACCCCCAGCCCCACTGAATGGTCCTGGGAGAACATCTGTAGGCGAATTAGAAGGCGCTTCTGGTGATCTCCCCCCTACCCCTATCACCAAGATGAGAAGGGTCTACAGCAACCCTTTCCTTACAACTTCCTCGCACCCTTTTTCCATGCACCCTACCTAGGACCAGCTCCAGCTAGAATCCAGATAGGTATTCAGGCAAGCAAGGGGAAGGGATCTCACTCCCTTATCTGAATGCTTACTGGCTTCATATTAGGCACTTACTGGCCCTACCGACCTTACCTACAATGGCAAATCCCGGACAGGTAACCTACTAGAAAGCTCCTTGGCTTCTAGTCAACTCAGAGCGTTACCTGGCCTCTCCTTCTCTATATCAGGACTCCTGGTGTAGACATTGCTGCATTTCGAGATGCATAATAAGTTGTGGTCTGTCTTTGAGACTCCCTTTAATGTAGTATTTAATTAAATTCAGTTTGCCTTTTATCGATACCCTCACACTTAATTACTTAATTAACATTTCTTAATTAATATTATTCGAGCATAGTGACATTGTTATACGTTTATGTGACCACTCAGCCACTCAACCCCTGCATCCCTATTCACGAATTACCCTGCCTTACAAACACAATACAATATACTCCAGCTAGCTACACTATTACATATTCATCTAATCACCAAGGTTTGTTTTCATAATTAATTCATATTACGTCTCGCAGAGTATGTTCCAAAAATATTGTATGTCCATACCTTGTATATTTGTACTTGAATGTCATTAATGACAATGTAAATACCCATACTTTACATAATAAGCCGTGTTAAATCTCCCAAGCTTGCGTCTTCACTATTGTACCTTCAAACACTTCTCCCTCGGCATAACAGAGCCCACGTTTATACAGTGTAGTTTATGCAGCCCTGAACTCCTCCTCATCTATAAAAAGGGCTGGTATCACACAAAGGGTTATTGAAATATGCTTTACCTCTTTGATTCTTAGAGGGTCTTTCGACGTTAAGTATGATTGAATAATGATAGCCAGAAAATAGGAAGAAACACTGCATATACCTCAACTATTGAAGGGGTTACGAAGAACATACCTTGAAATCGTATATCTTGTCAGCTAAGGGCAGGAAGGAAGGAGGCAAGCACCACCCCCCTGGCTGGAGACGCACCATCTCCCCAAGACGACCAGTAACGCACGCCCCTCTCTTCTTCTGCTCCTCCTCAGACAGGTACTCCACTCGATGTCCACTGGCTAGGTTCACGGGGCTGGCCATTTTCCTGGAAAAACTATACCATTTGAATGTAATGGAGGGACCGAATATATTTGCCATTTTTCTGGAAGAACTATATCATGTGGATGTAATGTAGGGATCGAATATAATGGCCATTTTTCTGGAAGTACTATACCATGTGAATGTAATGTAGGGACCGAATAATAGTCTCCATATTCCTGGAAGAACTATACGTGGTGGGTGTAATGTAGGGACCGATTATAACAGTCACACGTTCAGATTGTATTTCATAAGTTGTCATATATGGACAAAAGTTGAGGGAAAAGTGCTCATGTGATGCCAGTTTAGGTCGTCCAAGTCTGATAGGAATGACATTGAAGTTAAGGGGGAAAAGTGTATTTATTGGTCAATTTATATATTTATTTGTTAATTAATTAGTTTATCTCCCTAGACCTCCATCAAGCTTAAAAGACATCCCCAAGATCCCCCTTCTAGATATATTTGTATGTTTATTGGTAGAAAAATGTATTGGCCTAAGACCGGTTCCTCCTAAAGCAAAGGCTCGCTATCGCTCGCCAGGAAATACCTAAATGGTACGAAAAGTCTTGATATTGACAAAGAAATGTGGCAGAAAGTCTTAAAAGTGGCAAACTAATGAGCTGACATCTTAAAATCTGAAAACTAATGGGGCTAATGGCCCCCTCACACATTCACGAATTGAAGGGCGACATGGCCCGACTTTTGTCTTGTGATGATATCGTAATAAAATATGTGACGTTTCTTTCCATGTCTGGCATTCTCGCGTGATGTCGTCAAAGACTGCGACATTTTAGGGTCGACACTAAAATCTTGTGCTGAATCGTAACCTGACTTTTTGTCTTTGCATGTCGTTGTAATAACGTACTGAATTCTTTCATTACTGTGTGGCGTCTAGGCGGCATCAAGGCATGTCGTTGAAAGTCGCGCGACATCTCCACGAGAAAAAACGTTATGACTTGTGAGAGAGACCAGCTCATAGTCATCACGTAGCGTCACATAGCCAGACCAAACACCTCGTACCCACACAGACTATATCCGGATATCACACCGACATTTCTTGACCCAGTGACGACATACGACAGTGTCTAACGAAATTAGTACATACACACACAGTACACAGTACATACACAGAACATACATGGCGAAACCATCCAGACAAGTTAAGACACCAATGCGCACAAGCACAAGATGTGGAAGACACTACGAAGAGGTGGCATCCAGGTGTGGGTCCCTCATTTTTATATTGGGCTGTGTTCTTGTCACGAAACCTGGACGTAATCAGCACATACCCGGTCTGACACGTATGGGGTACTTTGTAGGTACAATGTAATGTTTTGTTGTTTCTTGTTAGTGCCACATGTTTCGAGCTGGCATAGCCCATGTCTATGATTGAAGTCGTGATGCCTCGTATTGGGTACGTTCTGTCTTCGGTTTCAGTATATGCATGCTCGTTCTGGGTACGAGATGGCCTCGTGCTCCAACTCCCCGACATTTTTGATACGTGCCATGTCGCCGTCCAAGTCGTGAATGTGTGAGGGGGCCATAAACACAAGGAAATATGGGGGCCAGAAAGACTAACTATCCCCCCTTAAGGAGGTGCCACACAAGATTTTGATCATTGACTTGTGATCTGAGTTTTCTTTTCTTAACCCATTCAGTACCAGTGACGTCTACCCATTAAAAGGCTACAGACTATCTCAGTTATTCCTTTTAGCTACCATATACCCTTCCTAAACTTTATACAATCGTCTAAATGCAGCTTAAATCAAATAAAAAAGACGTCACCGGTATATTAGGGGTTAATAATGTATAACAGCTGCATACAGGTATTGGTAACTAGACTCCTCGGTCAAACATTACCTGATTGGGAAATGATAATTGAAGTGTACATAAGTATCTACCCATATAAAGGTACCCTCATTGTTCCCTGATTAAATAGCACTGTATGAATATTCCCATATTCAAAATATGCTATAGGGGTGCAATGCCTGGTGAGTTATCTGCTCAACAGGTGGCGTTGTGTGTGTGTGTAAGTGTGAGAGTCCGAGTGTAGGGGGTGAGACAGTGAAGCATGGGAACGAGGTGGCTTCAGAGATGGGGTCATTTCGGGCCATGAGTGAGCACCGTGCCTCATGTGAAGGCAAGATGGCAGGTGCTCGTTGTACTCTACGTGCTTCACATGTCTCACTCCCTAGACTGGAACAAGACCTCACAGGCTTCACTGTTCATTGTAAAGCGGTGAATGTTAAGGCTCTCAGCCTATGCCCGAGAGAAAGTAAGTTGGAATATAGAAAAAAAAAAAAAAAAAAAAATATATTGATGATAATAAAGTCCTCCAATACAAGGGTACAAAGGTAAATCACTACTAATATTACCAATGATCGTGTATACCTTTGTCATACCCTTGTTTTTTTACAGTGTAGGGGTTAACTATTTACAAGTGATAGGATTCTTACATAAAGGTCATTCCGAAGCTGAAAGATTAAAGATGCCGTGTATTTGTGCAATACATGTTTAAGAGAGAGTTAGATGTTTTTTTCCCTCATGTTTAGCCCCATTAATTTTGAGATTTTAAGACGTTCTCCTAGTTTCTTGATTTTAAGACCTTTTGTCCCATGTATCTAGCAATATCGAACCCTTTCGTGCCATTTAGGTGTTATTTGTTTCCTGGCGACCGAAAGCGAGCCTGTAATATTTGCGACATATTTATGCCGAAAAATGTACAAATTTATCCCAAATGGGGATCTTGAGGATAATATATTTATTTTGATGGAAGTCTAGGGAAGATACTAAAACAATAATATATTACTAAATAAATAAACTACTAGATACTCCCTACCCCCTTAATTCGTATGTACAGTTGCCCAAATAACTCGTGTCTCCGTTGTCATTACGTTTTGCTCGTTGTGTGCTGTATTAATGTCTGTCAGATGTTGAATAGGGTGTGTAAAGATTGGAATATGTTTGTATACCTCACTCGAAACGATTAATTAAAGCTTAAATAGAGTTGATACCCATTATTGGTCGAAATATACTTGGTGCCACGGCATCACTTATTTGGCCGACTGTAGAATCGCGTGTATTAATGCTGATACATTCCTATACGAAGCTGTCTCCAGTACAACCTAATCTTATAACTAATTGTCTACGTGATATTAGAAAGTTCCTTTAAATTATTCAAGGCTTCGAAACATTAACATCAACATTAATGACCACGACTAGGCTATACGTGATCGGAATACAAATGATGTTATTGTGTGAACATGTGAGAGATTTTAACCCCATTTGATCCAAGGAGGTCATTTTTGGGATTCACCTGTTCCGCTCCATTAATTTGGAGATAATAAGACGCTTTGTCACATTCAGGTTACAATTATTTATCTGGGCGAGCGAAAGAAGCCTATAACTTAGAAGAAATCGGTCTTCGGCAGGGACAGTTTTGTTTACTTTTTGTTTTCAAAATATATAACAATTTTGCTTGTAAGGAGGTTTGGGTGGGCATTCTTTAGGTTGAAGGAAGTCTGGGAACGCGCTTTTGTAAACTAAAATGCATTGCTCAGTAATGGCAAAATCAAACAAAATCCTCAAAAAGTATTTAATCCTTAGAGTACCGGCGACGTACAGTATTTCATATTTGATTTCAGTTACATTTACACGACTTTATGAAGCTTAGGAAGAATATGTGGTAGTTAAAGGGATTAATTGAGATAGTCTGTAGTGTTCTAATTGGTAGACTTCCTTCCTCAGCTGAATGAAATCGTGTAATACTTGCCAGAATGTACCCGTCCCTGGTACTGAATGGGTTAACAAAATATTATAGTATCCTGCTAGAGGTGAGACCAGATAATGTTAACATAGCCACCCTCAGACATGCTCACGATCTTACTTAATTATGTTAAAGTGGACTCAGAAAAGTTGAAAGAATGAAGAAAAAGACCATTTGTGGAGGGATCTTAAAGGGCATAGCTCATGCAATTTCCCTTTCCATATTATCACTGTCTAAAGCATGTTAACCCGTACAGCCCCGGCCGGTTTTATTATTTTTGTGCACCAGAACCCGGGCAATTTTCAATTTTTTTTTTTTTTTATAAATATATCAGAATGTGTTAGAAAATAATGATAGACATGAAGAAATGTGAAAAAAGTACTTACCTAGGCCATTTGGGGGTCCTGGGAGGTAGTGGGGGTCCCCAGCCTCAGAGGAGCCTTAGCGCCATTTCAAATCTCCCGCGCCAGCAGCCAGTTGCCAGCCGCCAGGCAGCATGACTTATTTCGCACCTCTCGGACATAAAGTGCGCTTCAGAGTTCATAGAATGTCTTTGTATATCACATAATGTAAATATAACTGAAGTTGTAGTGTGATAAGTGTCTTCATTCAAGTATTACAAGTGCGCACGAGTGTTAGCGTCCCCGTTGCCATGGTGATGGCGGCCATCTTGGGCGGCCATCTTTGCTCAGGACAATAACAAAACGCACGTACGAACACACGGCCATACAGCGGAGCGAGTGACCCACATTCCACAGCACCCTCCCTCTTTCTTTCTCTGTCTGGCTGTCACTTTCACTCAAGGTCACTCTGTGTCTCCTTTTCATTGAATTATTTGTACTTGTTCATTGTTTTACCTAAGATTATGAGGTGTATATACATTGTTTTACGCACTTATTGTCTCTTATTCTTATAATTATTTGCACACAGTTTTATAAGTTTAGAATTTACTTAGTGTTTTATATTGTTCGGTACTTTGCACTTGTAAATTATATATATATACACACTGTTTTATATTCACTTTTTGCGTCTTTTATATACACTGTTAGTATTACATTATAGCGTCTTTTATCGCAGTCTTTGAACACTTTGAACACTTAGAAGTGCTCGAGGGTGTGATACTCCCTGAAGCAGGTGGGAAAACACAGTCCCACATCACATTCTTCACACATCGTCCGGGTGTCTTGCCGTTTTGGTGTGCGTCTGCCTGTGTTGCGACACACATGACACCGTCTGCGTGGGTTGGGTTTTACTTCGTTGGGCGGGACAAAATCGCAAAAGTGGCGTTGTGTCAGTCTGGCGGGGCCTTCTGGTGCTTGAAAACGAGCTGCGGGACGTTGCTGGCGGCGTGGACCCTCCCTGAAGAAGAACAGAAGCTCCCGTGCAAGTTCGATGCAGTACGACTCCATCGTCTCAACTTCACCTGTTATTTCATGATATTGGATGTGGCAGTTGTAGAGGGTGAGGTCGAGTAGGTGGAAAAATAGTTTTTTATACCACCTCATCGTCTTCCTGGCACACTCGACCGACGATATGACAGAGTCTGACTTGTCAACCAGCCGCATGTTGATGTTGTAGTCAATGATTGCAACAGGTTTTTTGACCGCCTCACCTGTGGCTCTATCACGGCGTTTGGTGTCCTCTAAGCGGGGCAGGTGGATACTGGTGAGGATATTGACGTCACGATTGTCCATCCACGAGAGCATCAAGATATTATTTGCCTGGAGGTGGATGATGGAGCCCTTCTCCCGCCTTTCGGGTAGCTCTGGCATGTATACACGATTCCTCCTGACGGTGCCACAGACGCCAGTGTTTCTGCTATACAGGAATTTGGCAAGGGAAGGGCTGGTGTACCAGTTGTCGAGGTACAAGATGTGTCCCCTGTCCAAATATCCCTCCAACATGGTGATGACAACGGCCCCAGATATCCCATATGTCCTCTCCTCCACCAGTTCAGTGACCTTGCCCATGTAAAGGATGATGTCCTGGATGTAACCGGTCTTGCAATCGCACATCACGAAAAGTTTCAGGCCATAACGGTGACGCTTGCTGGGGATGTACTGTCGGATGCTAATATTCCCCCTCCATAGCACCAGACTCTCATCAATGATTAGTTTTTGGTAAGGTTTGAAGGAGGCTGCAAACTTTGTTTTGAGGTATTCAAATATAGGTCTTATCCTCTCCATCGGGTCTTTGGTATTCCTGGGGCGTTCCTGGTTCCTGGTGTGGCTTGCCAGGCTATCAATAAAGTGCAGGTTTCCCATGATTGCCGTGAATCTATTCCTGCTCATGACTTTCCCAAAGAAGGGGGTTGCGATGAGGGGATCACATGACCAGTACTTCCTGAGAGACGTCTTCTTGGTGACCCCCATCAGGATGACCAGTGCCAGGAATGCGTAGAACTCATCGGAAGACAAATCCACCCATGAGAGACGTGCCGAGTTCCTCTTCTGCTCCTTCCCTGCCATAAAATAATAGTTGTACCAGTTCGTCTGGTCAACAATCAAGCCGACAAGGTTGGCAGTGAAGAACTGCAGAAAAACACCCAGTCTTGTGGTGTCAGGTCCACGATTGGGCATGGTAGGGCCGGCCTCAGCTGCCCCCAAAAAGTGGTATTGTCCTGGTAGATAGTTTTCCCCATCCACCCAATCCCACCTATCAGCGCCTTCGTCGTCGCTAGATGGGGCATCGGGCTCATCAGGGTCATCGTCAGGGGCACCGGGGCGGGTTGGGCGGGTGCGGGTGGAGCGTGGGCGGCGTGGGCGAGAGGTGGACCTGGGTCTGGAGCTAGACCTCGAACTTGATCGAGAGCTAGATCTAGAGCTCGATTCGTTGCTGGGGCGTCTTATTTGTTTGACCTTCTGCATTCGGCCGCGGGTGGCACGCCCGCGAGATATGACACGCCCACGTCGTTTGCTTGCAGGGCGTTGGGGCAGATCGGGGCGTTGTGGAGAGGCTGGTGATAATGCAGTGGCGCAGGAGGGGCCTGGTTCAGGTGAGGGAGACATTCGTGGGGGGGTGTACGGGATGGAGCCTGAAGGTGATAGTGGGGGGGAAGAATGGCGAGGCGGAGAGTCTGGTAGTAGTGGTGGTGGTGGTGATGGTGGTGGTGACTCATCCCCCCCCTCGTGCTCTGGGTCAGGAGGGAAGAGGGAGCGTTTTGGGTCACGTGACCGCCTTTGTCTCGCACCACGTTGTCCCATTTCTCCATCACCAGGTTGTTCGTCACTAGGTTTGTGACGACCATAGAACCTCCCCGGGGTATTTTTCTTGAGTGGGGAGATTATGGGAAGGGGGAGAAGGCAGGCGGGGTTGTGGGGGTACCTCCTCTTCACTCCCAGACTCGCCCCTTCTTCTCTTCAATCCCTTTCGTTCTTCCCCAGGTACACGCACGTAATTTTGAGGGTCAGCAGGTTCATCTGCAACAACAACCTCTTCCCCACTTTCTGAGGATTCAGTGGGGTCTTGGGGAAGTGGGCGGCGGGGAGGTGCACTTGCCCCTTGCTGTCTTTGTGACGGCCTACGCCGCCTGACAGGAATCTGAGCAAGCTCTTCCTCTAGCTCTCTTATTTCTGCTTGGGAGGGGGCATACTCGTCTCCAGACTCGTCCAATGCCGAGTCAGTGTCACTATCAGGGCTGTCAGTGTCGTACAGTATATCCATGACCTCCTCTGTACTGCAGGGGCGGGTAAGGCGGGCATTATAACGACGAGACATGGTGTTTCACTCGAGAGGGTGCGCGGTAAACTGACCATGAGGTGTGAGAAGGCGGGTGCCCTCTCCCGTCCCCGCGCGCGCACGCGTTTGGACAAAACGTTTTGGAAGTAGTCCGCCGGATCCCAAAGTAGTTCCCATATAAATCTAGAGCCATTCTGAGACTTACGACTGGAGCTATAAGGGTGACGCGTTAGGCGCGTCTCTGGGGCTGTGCGTTACATACATAGCCGACGCGTCAGACGCGTCGCTGGGGCTCCACGGGTTAAAGCATAATTAATACTACACAGTTGTCTTGCTTTATCATAAATGTTGATTTAAAATAGTAAACAAATCCATGTAAGATATTTTAAGTTTAGCCAGTTTATGGCAGCCCCTGTTGTCTCTCTCTTGTGTTAGTGATACAGGTATTTGACTGAAAAACAAATCGATTATATTTTGATATTGCCTTGATCTAGCTTACCCTGATATATTTCATACGTGATGAACTAATGTGAAGGCAGTATTTTATATTTATATCACATGAGTGTAAAGTTTGTCCATCCTTAAGTATCTATCAATACAATTATTCATAGTTTTTATCACGTTAATCATAAATAAATATGTATTGGTAGCTCAATCCATATGGTAACACTAATGGTACCGACCTTAACGTAAAATAGGTTTGTTTGTAAATAGCGTACAGCGATCGTATCAAAATATTCCATCGTGTTTTTCAATTTCAAAGTGTATTATTCTATATTACTTCTACACTTCATTATTAAACTTATGCTGGTCATACAATAACTCGCTTTAAATATCTGTCCATCTTTGTAACTGCTTTCGCAGCATGGAGTACTTAAAAAGAGATACTGAGAATCAATATGGTAGCAACTGACTCTTGAAACTCTTTGATTGATTGTTTTTTTCCAATGGGTATCCCAATGCTTTTCTATACGTCACGACAGGTCGGAAATGCCTCTCACCGCCACCATCCAAAACACTAACATATACAGTATATATTTGCTATAACTATTACGTTTTATAAAGAGTTAAAACAAAATAATGCATTAATCTGAATAATTTTTGCATATTTTATTAAGCAAACTAGAGGATTTGGGGGAACTTAGACTAAAAACGTTGTCTGGAATCTTGAGATTTTTAAACTCTATACTAAATAGGCAGCTTTTTCGATGCTACGGCCAAACTATTCCACCAATTTCTATGTATTTGGTACCACAATGTTTGGAATTACAAGTCTCACCCAACTACGTACAAATGGCGTTGATCATCCATTCAGTTTTCAGGATATGGATTGTTAACCCCTACTGTACTGTAGGGTGCAGTAATAAAAGTCCCCCCCCATTCCCAAGAAATGTGGCCAAAATGGCAGGACAGAACAACCTTCCACCTCAAGAGATGAAGGAAGACTGGCTCTCCCAGCCAGAAGAGGCTAGGATATAAGCTGAGAAGTGTTGCCATATCGAGAGCAGTGCTCAAACGGTCGTGGTACCAGGCACTGCCTGATACAGGCAGTTACAAGGAAAGTACATTACTGACGGCTCCCAGCCATCGCTGGGACTGGGGATTGACTTATCTACTGATGGCTGGTAGCCGTCGTTGGTATTGGACGGGTTAAGGGAATTATATGTTTTTTTCAAGATGGCCGCCAAAAGAGGATGTGTGGGGCAAAGTCATTCTCAATAACATTTGTAAGGCATTGGTAGAGGAGTCCATGCACCAAAGCACAATAATTACCTATTAGTGGGAGAGACAGTATTTACAAATGAAATTTTTCTGAAATGCACCCGACACGAGTGTGTCTGGCCGCCATTTTGGATGTTTAGTAATCAAAAGTTGCCAAATATAAACAACCCACTTATGCCAAAATTTGGCTGCGATCCAACAAGCAATTCCGGAGTTATTGCCTAAAAACCGGTGCACGAGAATAATTTGGAAGAATACAAGAAAAGAAAACAAAATCTGAACGATTTCAAAAGGGGTTCCCTGCCATAGGCTTCAACCCCTAATATCTATAGTAATGCGGTGATATGTTTTCCTATTCTAACTATTCTGTAAAATATGTGTGTTTAACCTGTTCAGTATCTAGATGTCTTATCATAATATTCTACCTAATAGTATAAGACATTACTGGAAATAGGAAGCATCTGTGGGAGTTCAAGGATACATTTTGATTAACTTAGTACACACAGTTTTAAGAGAACTGGTACACATTTTATAGAGAATACATTTTGGCATATTAGAATTTTGCTGATTTAACATTCATTACTGAATGATGACTCCTTTTTACTTTATATGGTGGCTAGATTAGACGACTGTATGCAGTTTATGAAGAACCTATTTTATGAGAGATTATTGAAGTCGTATTTACCTCGAGTCCTGAAGATAGATTATAAGCTAAAGAAAATCGTCTAATTGTAACAAGAATATGATGATACGTCATCGTGCCCAAGGGGTTAAGAATCACATATGTGCTTCAAAAGAACTGAAAATAAATGTTAAAATATTTGCGCAAAAACAATGATTTCTCACTGATTACATTGTATTTAAAGTCGTGCTCAGAAGTTTCTGGATTTGTTTGGGAAACGCAATTACGATGCAAGGGCGACTTAAACAACACACACAAAATACGGGAATTTACTAGTTCAAGCTCACATTCTAATTTTATTAATAATAATTATAATATAAATACTACTACTACTACTACTACTGCTTTTTTTTTTTTTTTTTTTTTTTTTTTTTTTTTTTTTTTTTATAAACCACTCAGCCTATGCATCCCCTCTTTGGACCCTAAACCAGGCCAGAACAGTCATCAAAGCGTCCGACTTGGTAGTCATTCAGCTACTTACTATTGCGGGGTCAGCACTCAGACTCATCATCGTGGATTACTACTACTACATTGATTTTTATTTAATATTGTTCATACATTTTATTTTACAAGCATCAGATATTACTATTCTACACCATGCAACTTCAATCCAGTCTCCTTCCTATGCGACCCTCTGCCACTGCTGCCTCGTAGTCCACTTCTGCCACCATCGCTGGTTGTGATGCAGACAGTCTTGTTCCCCGCAGGCATAGTAGTGCTGACCTGAGCAATGAGAAAGATAGACGGCACCTCATCCAGGCTACAACGTGGCTCCTGGGCTGTTTCTTCTTCTCTGGGATGATCTCTGCAAACCTTGAATAGAAGCACTGGGCCCTAGGTCCCATCCCTCCAGATGTGGTGAAGACTAGTGGGGTAAAGCTGCCATGTTCGATATTTAACCCTCCAGCCCCGGGGGCTATAGCTTGCGACTGTGCTCCGGTACCGGGTGTTTTGACGATCTTTGGCCTATGTTAACTACTCTGTAAGTCAATGAATATGGCATGTAATGTTGTGAATAAAAAAGAATAATGTTCCACAAACCTTCCTCTGTCGAATGGCGTTGAGTAGAGGTCTCTAGCCCCTCTGGTTGCATAATGGTGAGCGCGGGAAGACGAGTGCTTTTCGGCGGCAAATTCTTCCCGCGTTCGGACGCGTCGCCCCGGCCATGGCTACGACGCACCTAGCCACTTGTCGCGCCAAAGTATTTATCTCCCTTAGACGATTTTAGTGTTTGATATTGAGAATGTGATGTTTATTTGATATTTTCTAGTTATTTTGAGGCCAATTATATAAAATATGTTTATTAGGGTATCACTGTCACTGATATTGCTAATTTTCACTCGATACCGTACATTTTATTAGTAATTGAGGTAGCTTATTGTTGTATTAGGCACTGATTATTCGTTATCACAGGTGTTTATTATACTTTGGCCATCATATATTAGGTCTTGTGTCACTTTCACTTTGACAAATATGCTTTAGAGAGTGTCACTGTCACTGATAATGCTCATTTTCACTCGATACCGTACATTTTATTAGTAATTGAGGTAGGTTATTGTTGTATTAGGCACTGATTATTCGTTATCACAGGTGTTTATTATACTTTGGCCATCAAATATTAGGTCTTGTGTGACTTTCACTTTGACAAATATGCTTTAGAGAGTGTCACTGTCACTGATAATGCTCATTTTCACTCGATACCGTACATTTTATTAGTAATTGAGGTAGGTTATTGTTGTATTAGGCACTGATTATTCGTTATCACAGGTGTTTATTATACTTTGACCATCAAATATTAGGTCTTGTGTCACTTTCACTTTGACAAATATGCTTTAGAGAGTGTCACTGTCACTGATAATGCTCATTTTCACTCGATACCGTACATTTTATTAGTAATTGAGGTAGGTTATTGTTGTATTAGGCACTGATTATTCGTTATCACAGGTATTTATTATACTTTGGCCATATTAGGTCTTGTGTCACTTTCACTTAGTTATATGATTTGTAAACGTTTTATATACAATTTATTGTGTCTTTTTTCACTGATTTATATATTTCTATAGGTTCTAATCATATGAATGTCACTTGGTATATACATATGTGTCACTTTCACATATTATTATGGTGTAATTGTATTTGTATCAATGTTCTCATAATACATGACTTTTGTATTACAATAAATTGGTTGTCTTCCACTTTTTGCCTATATATAATTATAGTGTACATATTGTCATTTTATTTGGCAATTTCAGTATGATTATTAGAACTCCAGCTTGGAGTGGTAATCAAAGAAGCACTCTAAAGCACAGAGTGCCACCTTGCACTCCACACACTCCATGGTTGACTTTTTACCTGACCTCGGCCTCACCCTGCTGTTGTAGCAGACATGGCACCGCTTCTGCTGTGTTCTTCCTGATTCATTCTGAGGCAGGGAACCAAGCCTGTGCCTAATCAAGTATTGAGCACACTGCAAGCGGTCAATAACGGCGGGCCCAGGATGTGCCACTGCCCTCTGTGGCGTAGCATACTTCTCCAGGAGCTCCGTCAACACCTGCTTTTGGAACCTCCGCAGGCTATTGAACTTCATGGGTGTGTTCACATTCCGAAGCTTGTATATGTTGTAGGCATTCAGAACTGACATGTCCACCATATGCAGAAAGAACTTTTTGTACCATCTGCACGAGGTACGCAGGCAGTCAATGAAGCCTATCTGCATGTCGGACTTGTCCACCAGCCTCATGTTGATGTTGTAGTCCAGGACAGCATCGGGCTTGGTCACCCTGGCCTGGGTGCGGCGATCCACCTTGCCAGTCTCCACCATTTCCCCCTTGTGGATGGTGGTCAGGAGGTTGACCTTCCGCTGGTCGTGCCAGTGGATAGCCAGAATGGGCCCCGACTTCTTCTTGAACACATCACCTTTTTTGGTCTTTGGAGGGAAAGGTGGCATGCCCTTCCTTTTCCCTCGTACTGTGCCTACAGTCCCCGTCTTGCGCTCATGCAGGTACTGTGAGAGAGTGGGGGACGTGTAATAATTGTCCGTGTAGAGGACGTGATTCTTGTGAAAGTAGCGGTCCATCATGGCTTGCACCACTGCTCCGCCAAAGCCAATGAGGGGGTCCACAAGCAAGTCCCCTTCCTTCCCGCTGTAGACCAGGAAGTCCAGGACATAGCCAGTTTGGCAGTCGCACAGCACAAAGAATTTTATGCCAAAGCGATGTCTTTTTGAGGGGATGTACTGCCGGAAGCTGAGTTTTCCCCGGAACAGCACAAGAGACTCGTCAATGACGACCTTGCGGAAGGGCTTGAAGTAGGAGGTGAAGCGTTCTCGCATCATCTCGTACAACGTCCTAATCTTCCACAGCTTGTCTGGGAGGTGGACGTCAAGGTTGGTGACAAGATGGAGCGCTGCGAGGATATCAAGGTACCGGTCGCGAGACATATATTTCCCGAAGGCAGGGGTGGATATCAGATCATTGGTGATCCAATAGTCAGGCAACCTATGCTTCTTGACATGAGGCATTAGCATGGTGAGTGCCAGGAACACCATGAACTCTTTATGAGTCACTGGGGTCCACTGCCTCATGTGGCCCTTGGTCACCTTTCCCAAAAAGTGGACCTGGAATTGGTGCTGCTTATTTGTCTCTTTGACAACATAGCCTACCACCTCCTCATCAAAGAAGGCCTCAAATAGTTCGTGTGGTGGAGCATTGGGGCCTGCAGGAAAATTGGGGGTAATGCCTGAACCCTCCAGTACCTCATCAAAAGCTGGCACATCAGGGTTGTATCCATCCTCATCAACTACGTCTTGCCACTGAAAAACGTAGAATGGGTCTTGTCTACGCTGACGAGGAGCTCCAGCTGGTGGCCCAGCACGCCCACGGCCAACTCGGGAGGCGCGTGCCCTAGGGCGGCCAGGGCGGCGGCCAGGGCGGTGGGCAGCACGACGGGCAGCACGACGCCGGGCCAAGCGGATGGGTCGAGGGTCGTCGATGTCCATATAGTCATCGTCAGAGTGGTCATCTTGCCCTGACGGTGGACCTATGTAATCATGGCCAGAGTCTTCAGAGAGGTGCCCTTCATCATCAGTGGCCCCCACATAATCTGGCGGGGAACCAGTGATGCGTGGGCGGCGTGCGGGTGGGCGAGGGGGGGAAGGAGTGGCAGGTGAGGCTGTGTCCCCCCGAGGTCCTGGGCTCCTTGGCCTGCGACGAGTGACACTTTCACTGTCACTAGGCCCAGGTATTGGTGATGCGAGCTCAAAGACTTCTTCAGGAAGACATGTTGAAGGCGGGAGAGGTGGGGAGGACCGTGGGGAAAGTTGCGGGGACGTATGGCTGGGGCCGGCAGGGGTGGACGCCGCGGGAGCCTCGAACAAAACTCTCTTACTTTTCTTAATTTTTTTGGTATATTTCCTACCTTTCCCCTTTTCGGCAGCAGTATGTCTCCTGTCGGGGGACCTAGGAGGCAAATAGGCCGAAAGTGTGGGGTCCTCAACCCTTGGCAATGGTGGTGGTGGTGGGGAAGAATGCGGGGCATCCGGGTCATCTTGGGTGGCGTGGGTAGATAAGGGAGACAATGGCGGACGAGAAGGGTCACCACGCTGACCCTCACTCACAGCCTCATCCTCACCAAGTAGTTTTGCTTGTTCCCTAGCTGCCGCGGCCGCCTTCTCAAGTATTTTCTGCTTATACAAATGTAGCTTGAAAGGCGATTTACCTGGGGAAGGGCTTGGCGTCGTGTCACTTATGCGAAATTTGGTGAGTGACCTTGAACTCTCCCACTCACTCACTCTCTCAAGTTCACTGTCTTTAGGTAAACCAGCTTCCTCAACAACTGGTACATCACCTTCATCACTCTCATCACTGTCATGTTCTCTCGCAAATCCCAGGAATTGCTCTTCTTTGTCACTCTCATGGCCATAATCACTCGACTTATAATTACTGGAGTCGTCACTGACTTCATCATCAACATTATGCTTGGCATCAGCTCGCTCATAAAGTCTCAATGTCGTCTCAATACCTCCGGGAGATAACACATTTAGGCGATGGCGTCGGGGTAAGGCGCGACGAACTAGCAAGGGCGTCGTAGGAAGCACGGTATCGGACACAGCGGAATCACTATTTGGCGTACTGTCCATGATGGCGTCGGGGTAGATACTGTTGCTGTGGCGTAGTTTACGCCTGGTGGCGCCACCTACCGTCCCACGATACCGAAAATGTACGCGCGGCATTCGAAAGCACGCACGCAAGCAATGGGCGTTCAAGAGCCCTTCCGGGTTGCGCGGTCCGAGGTTGTTATGGGCGTTCAAGAGCCCTTCCGGGTTGGAGGGGTTAAGATCTTACTACTACTACTACTACTACTACTACAATTACTCCTACTACTACTACTAATACTAATACTACTACTACTAATACTAATAATAATAATAATAATAATAATTATGATAATAATAATAATAAAAATAATCGGTATATTTCGAACCGGCAGTTAATGAAGCTGAAAATACAGACAAAACCTAGATTTTATCATCATGATTTATCATAATAAGATGCTCAAGTATTCCTGGCCACGTCTGTAGACTCGGATGCCATAGTCTCTAGCCCACTCATATAAAATCGTGTAACCTTTATGATTTTCTGTATGCAATTATAAATGTGTGGATTGATTTTTGGACAGAACTTGCTTTTCAATAAATAGTATATTATAGTTTTGTAATTGATGTATAGAGAAATATAATCATAAATACCATTCCAGATAATTGTTTCCATGATTAGCATTAGGTGAAATCCACGAATATTTATGAGTGGCCTAGAGACTATGGTATCCGAGTGTACAATACCAGTATAGTTAACAGTTAAAGTGCTGTACAGTATATTAAACACTAGCAGGGGTACCCGGCGTTGCCCGGGTAATCACCATAATCACCATCACTACTACCACCACTACTACTACCATAATCACCATCATCAATCACTAATACCACATTCATCACAATACTACTACTACCATAATCACCGGCCTCGACCTCCCTGTGCCTCATTAAACGGCGACCTCGATTTCGGCCGCTAAATTACCTCCGATTTAGGATCTGACCTCATCTGTACCCCCATTTTTGGGGGCTGCGAACAACTTTCGTTCCATACACCTTTTCGATCGGAGGCCTCCTTCTGCCCCAAACGGCAATTTTTTTCGCATTTTTTTCGCTCCCGTATACTACATCAGTTCTGCCGAAAATTTGATTAAACAAAAGTGTGTCTGATTTCCACTAAACTCGCCTAAAACCATCTCCAAAGCCTGGGCTTTCCAACGGTGCCCCACACTCCCAACTGGCACCAAAACTGTGGGAGGAGTTTAGTAACAAAGGTCGGGTAACTGATCGGGTAACTGACAAACATTGACCTTTATTTATTAAGATGAACATGTTGATTAACCCACTGAACCCCAGCTATTTAATAATAAATGTACACCCCAGGACCAGGGGGTTGTAAAAAAAAGTGTTTTTCCAGAAAACACCAGGAATGTGTTAGAAATGAAGGAAAACCCACAAAAAATCGATCCCCTAGGTCAATAAGGGGTCCTACGGTGCGCCCGAAAGTCGGAATTAACATGGGGAAATGGGTGTGCAAAAACAGGTTTTTGCGCGCTCACGCCCACGCGGTTGGACTTTGAGACTTTTCAACCATCGGCATTGTTGCGTGGGATATTTACACAGTTATCATACAAATCTGAGCCCTCTAGGTGCCATAGGACCGGAGTAATTAACCAGGACACACCTTATGCGTCCCTGAGGTTTAGCGTTACATACATTGCGGACGCATGGTTTGCGTCGCTGGGGTTCTGTAGGTTAAGAGGGGATGGTTATTTATATATCTGACCCCCTTCTCCCACATGTTTAGCAGATTAGTTTTCAGATTTTAAGACGTTCGGCCCATTAGCTTGGCGATTTTATGACGTTTTGCTCCAATTTTTGTCAATAATAAGCCCTTTTAGTACCATTTAGGTGTCGATATTTTCCTGGCAAGCGATAGCAGGTCTGTAAATTAGGAAGAACCGGCCTTTGGCCGGGACATTTTTCATCTAGAATGGGGTTCTTGGGGATGATTTTTGTGTAAACTTGATGGAGGTCTAGGGAGGAAACTAAAACAAATATTCAATAAATATATAAATCTGCCAATAAATACACCTTTCCCCCCTTAATTGTAGCTTCCGTGCTGACTCCTTGCCTAGGCAAATTGTTTCGTCTCTGTCTCTCCTCTAACGTCTTCCCTTCTTGCAGTAAGTTTGCTCTCTTTCAACCTGTCCCAAAGAAGGGTGACCGTCTCGACCCTCCAACTATCGTCCAATTGCTCTCATCTCTTGTATCTCTAAAGTTTATGAAACTATTCTTGCTTCCAAATTTCTTAAGCATTTCTCTTCTCATAATCTACTCTCAGACTGCTAGTATGGCTTACTTAACCCTTACTGTACCAGCGACGGTATACAGCCGTCAGTAATAAAGTAACTCGGCAGTACCAGCGACGGAAGATCGCCGTCAGTACTATGCGATCCTTGTAACTGCCTGTATCGAGCGGTACCAGGCACCGGGACTTGTATGCACTGATCTGAGACCTTGGCAACACTTCACAGCCTGGATCCAAGCCTGTGGGAGCTAGCTGGGACAGTATTCCTCCAACTTTGGGGGTGAGAGGGTATTCTCTCTTGATTCTGAAGCCATTTTTGCTACAATGCCCTGTACTGGAGGGTACATGTATAGTAATACAATCTGGTACAGTGATCTTCTTTCATATCTTACTAACTCTTGTTCATCCTCCTTTCGGGAATTCGGTGAGACCTTATCTATTGCACTAGACATATCGAAGGCCTTTGATAGAGTCTGGCACAAATCTTTAATTTCTAAACTACCTTCCTTGGGTTTCTATCCATCCATCTTATTTACTTTCCGGCGGTTCAATAGCTGCAGTTGTGGATGGCCATCGCATACTTCTTCATCCTATCAACTCCGGTGTTCCTGAGGGCTCTGTCCTATCTCCCATTCTCTTTCTAATTTTCATAAATGATCTTCTCAACTGTACCTTCAGTCCCATCCATTTATATGCAGACGACTCTACCTTACACTACTCATTTAGTTTTCCAGAACACCCCCACCAGCAATCCCTCAAAAACAAAGGTAATGAAGCCATGCAACACTTACCTTCTGATCTAGCTACCATTTCCAATTGGGGCAGAGAAAACCTTGTTACCTTTAATGCTTCCAAAACCCAATTTCTCCATCTTACTACCCATCGGGAATTCCCAGAGGACTATTCCTTATACTTCAACAATACAAAAATAAATCCTTCATCTTCTCACATTTTCCTCGGTGTCTCTTTCTCTTCTGCTCTCTTTTGGAAGGACCATATTACCAGTCTTACTTAGGCAGCCTCCCAGAAGCTGGGTGTGCTCAACCGCCTCAAGGGGCTCTTTACCCCTGCACAGCTTCTTGCTCTGTACAGGAGCACAATGCGTCCTTGTATTAAGTATTGTTCACATGTGTGGGAAGGATCCTCTCACACCGCACTCCTAGACAAATTAGAAAGGAAGCCTTTCATATCATTAACTCCCATCCACTCACCAACTCTCTGCAATCTCTCTCTCTTCGCCGCAATGCTGCATCTCTCTCGCTATTCTATCGCTAATACAACAATCAGTGTTCCTCAGAGCTCTCCCAGTGTATACCATCTCCTCTACGTAGGGCACGTAGTACCCATCTTGCAACACAATCCCACCCCTACTCTGTGCAACTCTCCACCTCAAGAGTGAAACGATACTCCCAATCCTTCTTCTATTCAACAGCTGAGCTCTGGAACTCTCTCCCAGAATCAGTCTTTCCCTCTTCCTATGACTGTGTCCAGGCATTTTGGCTCGAACGCCCCTTGATTTTGGCCCTGTCACTCTTTTAACTCTGGTGGAGGCACTTGCTACAGGCAGTTCTGCCTTTTGTCTCCGTCACTCACATATAAAAAAAATTATACACTGTAAAATGTGTTAAAGTGTAACGAAATTGGTACAAATAGTCGATGTAGAATAGAAATGTTATATAACAAATTTTACTACGTTCTTTATTTAATATACAAACATAATTACACATTGTCCAGTATATCATTGTGTTCTAAAATCTAAAATTAATGCTACGGTATATATTTAAGCTCTCCGTAATGTTCATATGATTATTTTCAAGATGTGCACTAGTTTTGTTAGAGTTTAGTGCTATATATAGCACACACATATTCATGAATCCAATTTAGCACACATAAATATAGCAATTCTGGTACATTTTTTAAAAGTTAATTTGAACACAATTTGGAAGGGTTTACCATTTCTATATTCATTGAACACATATAAATCATCGTAAATGTGTTCAAAAGACCTGAAAATGTTACATTGTTACGTAAAACGATAATTACCCCCTTCAGTACCGGTAACGTCTTTCCTATTATATCTTAGCTACATTTAAACGATTTTATGAAGCTTAGGAAGATTATAAGGTATCTAAAAGGATTAATTGAGATAGTTTGTAGCCATTTCATTGGTAGACGTCCTTCCTCAGCTGAATAAAATCGTCTAATAGTTACCAGAATATAATGAAACGGGCGTTAACACTTATAATACGTACCAGTTGTGTTACAGGCTACGAGTTATGTATTGTACACCCGAAATATACAATAGAGTCCAGGTAAAGCAGCGGGTCGGGTCGTGGTCTCCTGTGAACGGGGTACGCTACACACTAACAATAACCTCCCTGGTAATATTATACAGGCCAAGGATAGACTTAAGGGGGTCATCGGCTTTTTTTATCTTTCTCTCTTTTTTCTCTCTTTCCCTGGCTTGTATCCATTCGGCCCCATTCAGCCAACTGTTTTAAGACGTTTATTCCCATCCAGGTGTCGATTCTTCCTGGCGAGCGATAGCTAGCCAGCATTGTATGGAGAAATCTGGCTTCGCCGGAGAAATTTTTCTATCGAAAAATGTACATATTTAGCTTGCTGTCAAAACAAAAATATATATATGCTGGCACGCTACCGCTCGCCAGGAAAATATTGACACCTGGATGGGGGTAAACGTTTTAAAACAGTAGGCTGAATGGGGCCGAATGGATAAAAGCCAAAGAGAGAGGGAGAGAAAGAGAAGAAAAGCGAGGTGGGCTCCCATAATAGTATTATTCTCACTACTTGTGGCATAATGAATTTGTTAATATAATATTTATATAATGCTCTTGGGTGTTGATATAGGTTAAGTGCACACACAACATATATACAGAGTGTACACATGCCTTAATCATATTGCAACATACACACATGTACTTTCAGGGCAATACTATCATTGTTTAATATCCCATGATAATATACCGTACTCTGTAGTATCGGCAGCGTTGCACCAAATATATCCGGCACCGCTGCACATGTTTTCATCAGTAACATCCGGTCGGCACTCAGCATAGCAGTGCCACCCCAGCTCTGTATACCTTTGGCTAATAAGAACCTATAAACTTATCTCTGGACTTTTATTCTACATCCTTGTGCAAGAAAGGATTATCAAGGTTGTTGTAGCTTTACATGACAACCATACATTGGGTGTCTACGTAACATGGTATTGTTTCATGATGAGCATCGTGTATTGCAGCGTAATAACAATATAACCAAATTGGGCTCAACCAGGGGGCTGTGAGCTTCCTTCAGCAATGTTTCATTGGGCGAATGCAACCTTCCTTCCGGTATCTGAGATAATTAATCCATTATTCCATTCACATATGCATAGCCTACGTGAGTTGCAGTTGGGATGTGTGTACATGCTTAGATTGATATGCAGGATTCGAAGTTGCATAATAAATCGTAGGCAGTGTCCACCAACCTTTAACTGTCTTCGTGGTGCGATGTATAAGGTGTTGATTTTCGGTGTGAGCATCCTGGGTTCGAATCCACGGACTGCCACATGTGTTTGTAAATGTCATTAATCGATTTTAGGAGTATGGTTGGTTGTTGGAAGGAACATAATAATTGATATTGGTTCAGGAGTAATTTATCGAGAGGACTTCCCTAAGTGGTTAAGGCCCCATTAATTGCTCTTTCCATTCACATATGCATAGCCTACGTGAGTTGCAGTTGGGATGTGTGTACATGCTTAGATTGATTTGCAGGATTCGAAGTTGCATAATAAATCGTAGGCAGTGTCCACCAACCTTTAACTGTCTTCGTGGTGCGATGTATAAGGTGTTGATTTTCGGTGTGAGCATCCTGGGTTCGAATCCACGGACTGCCACATGTGTTTGCACATTTCATTAATCGATTTTAGGAGTATGGTTGGTTGTTGGAAGGAACATAATAATATCAAACTTGTACCAAAACCGCGGGTATATGCCCAGGCGGCTACAAATTGGTTATGGAATAGGGGTCACAATAGTCCGTTAACTCCAGGTTTATATTAACTGCTAGGTGAATATAGGTGTGAGAAGACCGCCATATGTCTCATCCGGCTTGGGGATCAAACTCGAATTCTCTTGGTTGTGAGCTGATAACGCGTGGGATAGTTTCATAAATTTTACATGCTAACATCTTTAGCCCCATTGATTTTTTAAGACCATTAGTTTGGAGATTTTAAGAGGTTTTGCTCCATTTCTTTGTCAATTTTAGGGCCTTTTGAGCCATTTTGGTGTTGATTTTATCCTGTCGAGCGATAGCGAGCCTGCAATTTAGGAGAAACCAGCCTTCTGAAGCCAGAATATTTGTCTACCGAAAAAAGTAAACATTTATCTCGAAGGAAGGCTTGATGGTAGACTAGGGAGCAAAATAAAAACCTCCCCTTTAATGGAGGCCACCTCGCTTTTGTTCTCTTTATCTCCCTCTCTCTGTGGCTTGTATCCATTCGGTCCCATTCAGCCTACTGTTTTAAGACGTTTACCCCCATCTAGGTATCAATATTGTCCTGGCGAGCGGTAGCAAGCCAACATATACATATTTTTGTTTTGGCAGCAAGCTAAGTTTGTAAAAATTTCGATAGAAAAACGTCTCCGGCGAAGCTGGATTTCTCCTTACAATACTGGCTCGCTATCGCTCGCCAGGAATAAATCGACACCTGGATGGGGATAAACGTCTTAAAACAGTTGGCTGAATTGGGCCGAATGGATACAAACCAGGGAAAGAGAGAAAAAGAGAGAAAGATAAAAAAAAAAACGGTGACCCCCCGGCTAAAACTGTATTTCCCCTCGTACAGGAGTACGGTGGCGGTGCTGTCGACGAAGACCAGGAGTCGGAGGACCAGGGAGCTCTCAGTCTGGAACACATGCAAGGAGTGTTTATGTTGGCGGTGCTCGGGTGGCTCGTGGCCATTATGGTCTTTTTCAGCGAACAGTGCTTGGCTAAATAATCCTACACTCAAAAAGAAACTCAAGGCTATAAACAGGGTAATGGTCTGAGTGTTTAAAATGTGTATGTGGTAACCCACGTTTGAATCCCGGGTGGAGCACATGCTTTCGTTTATTTCATTGGGTGGTGTTTGGTGTTGCGAGTTAAATAAATTAACTAGACTATATTAAATCGTTGGGTATTAAAAAGGTATATAAAATCGTTGGCTATGGCATAGGTATGCAAACTTGCTGAGTATGAAAAAGGTATATAAGATTGTTGGGCATGATAAAGGTATATAAAATACTTGGGTATGACATAGGTATTTAAATTCCTTGGGCATGAAAAAGGTATATCAAATTCTTGGGTATGATAAAGGTATATAAAATCCTTGGGTATGAAAAAGGTATATAAAAGCGTTGGGTATGAAAAAGGTATATAAAAGCGTTGGGCATGAAAAAGGTATATAAAATCATTGGGCATGAAAAAGGTATATAAAATCCTTGGGTATGAAAAAGGTATATAAAATCGTTGGGTATGAAAAAGGTATATAAAATCCTTGGGCATGAAAAAGGTATTTAAAATCCTTGGGCATGAAAAAGGTATATAAAATCCTTGGGTATGAAAAAAGGTATATAAAGTCCTTGGGTATGATAATGATATATTAAATCGTTGGGTATGAAAAAGGTATATCAAATCCTTGGGTATGAAAAAGGTATATACAATCCCTGGGCATGAAAAAGGTATATAAAATACTTGAGTATGAACAAAATTATATAGAATCGTTGGGTATGAAAAAGGTATTTAACATCGTTGGGTACATTAATAGCGATTACGGTTCTATCCTCATTAGATGGGTAATTGGGTATATCACTTCCAATGTACAGGCATCGGAGTAAGTTCTTTACCACAGTATTATTTGCATTATGCAAGTATTACATATGGTTTGGAACATTTTAGAAATAATAAATTACAAGTATTTCACTCAACAGTTTATAAATGTATGCAAAGGAAAGTAGATTCGGAATTTGATTAGACCAGTTCTATTTGCATATTGGAAATGATTGGGTGGTAAAGAACTGATTCCGACGACTGAACCTTTTACTGGGTAGATTATTATGGACACTTTAATTACTCTTTCCACTCTCCTAATTTTTTAGAGTGTAGGATTATTGGGTTGATGAAATATGCCTTAGGAATCTAAGTAGCCCTAGGGTTATCTCCTTCTTAAGGGAAGGTTTATGTTTGCTTTCTGGATCCCTTTCTCCCTCACGTTTAGTCCTATTAGTATTGAGATTTTAAGACGTTCGCCACATTAATTTGGCAATTTTAAGACTTTTTGCCCTATATCTTTGTCAATAGATTAAGACATTTCGTGCCATTTAATGTGTCATCTTTGTCCTGGCAATGGATAGCTAGCCTTTAATTTAGGTGTGGTGGTGGTGGTGGGGGGGGGGGGGGGGGGGTCTGTGCGGTGTCTTCTAAGTTTCATGGAGGTCTAGGGAGGAAACTAAACAAACAAATATATATATATATATATATATATATATATATATATATATATATATATATATATATATATATATATATATATATATATATATATATATATATATATATATATATTTTTTTTTTTTTTTTTTTTTTTTTTTAGTTTCCTTCCTAGACACCTCCGTCAACCGTTAAAAACATCCCCAAGACATACATTTTGTACATTTGTCGATAGAACAATGTCTCTGGCGAAGGCCGGTTCCTCCTAAATTACATTTTCGCTATCACTCACCAGGAAAATAATAGACACATAAATGGCCCGAAAGGTCTTAATATTGACACAGAAATGGGATGACATGTCTTAAAATCGCCAAAGTAATGGGCCGAACGTTTTCAAATCTGAAAACTAATGGAGCTAATAATGAGGGAGAAGGGGGTCCATAAACATCAAGGCTCTCCTCTCAGTTAGCTGCCTAGACCGCAGCCTAAATGCTGCTACCGCCTGACTGTGCTGATTAACCCCTTCTGTACCCATGCCGTCCTTTTAACCTTATTCTGGCAACTGTTAGACGATTTTATTCATTCTAGGAAGGACGTCTACCCATTGAAAGGCAACAGACTATCTCAATTCTTCATAATAAATCGTAGGCTTGTACAACATTCTTTAACTGTCTTCGTGGTGCAATGCATAAGTGTGTTGATTTTCGGTGTGAGCGTCCTGGGTTCGAATCCCCGGACTGCCACATGTGTTTTTTAATTTCATTAATCGAGTTTAAGAGTAGTGGAGAGAACATAATAATTAACCCTTTTGGCAACCATACATACTTCCAAAGCTTCATAAAAACGTATAAATGTAATAATAATTGAGAAGACGTCGACGGTACAAAGGGGCTAATGATAGTTTGTAGTTAGTTTCGTAATTTGCTCAGTTTATTATTTATTATTAATAATATAATTACTATTTTGTTTAATTATTATTAATATTATTTTATATATATATATATATATATATATATATATATATATATATATATATATATATACCGGTATATATATATAATTTATTTATTTATTTATATATATATATATATATATATATATATATATATATATATATATATTGTATATATATATATATATATATATATATATATATATATATATATATATATGTATAATTTATTTATTTATATATATGTATATATATATATATATACCCGGTATATATATATATATTTATTTTTTACAATCTCACTCTATATTTAGCACAGGAACACAAAATGAGCTCACAATATATCCTCTTTCTGTAATGGGGCTTCTCGTATAGTGTTGGTAGTTTTGTAGGATGTGTAGATTCTTCAAATAAATGCATTTGCACCTCAAATAATGTCTTTTGATTTCATATTGCCTATGTATTTACTGGTCATTGTATACAATATATGTATTCTTTCTCTCCCTCGCTTTTGTCACACCAATTTGTTGTTTATATAATATATACACAATGATTGCAACTTTCCGTGCAAAAAAAAAAGAAAAAGAAAAAAGAGACGGGGTATAATTCTAATGGTCCGGTAATGATTAAAAAGCTAAAATACTGCTTAAAGATTTGCTTCTTTATCAAACATTATCTTAGTTTCCGATAGTTCAAGGTATTTAAAAAGAAGGACATAGTGAAATTTTGATATAAACTCTCATTAAGTTACTGTATTCTTTAAAACTTACTGAAAAGTTCTTAATAGGAACTACTTATAAAGACAGAATCTTGAGAATTTTATAATCTTGCTGAATTCTCGTATTAAGATGAATAAATTGTACTTTATTGAAATGTTGTTACGTTTTTCCTCCTAAATTACAGGCTCGCCAGGAAAATAAACGACACCCAAGTGGCGCAAAAGGTCTTAAAATCGCCAAACTAATGGAGCGAACGTCTTAAAATAGCGAGACTAATTCGGCTAAACATGAGGAAGAAGGGAGGTCCAATCTTTAAAACTTACTGAAAAGTTCTTAATGAGGAACTACTTATAGAGACGGAATCTTGAGATTTTTTAAATTTAGCTGAATTCTCGTATTAGGATGAATCCTTAATGGAGCCCACCTCGCTTTTTTCTCTTTCTCTCCCTCTCTCTTTGGGTTATATCCATTCGGTCCCATTCAGCCTACTGTTTTAAGACGTTTACCCCCATCCAGGTGTCAATATTTTCCTGGCGAGCGGTAGCGATCCAGCATATATATATTTTTGTTTTTGACAGCAAGCTTAATTTATAAATTTTTCTATAGAAACATTTCTCCGGCGAAGCTGGATATTCTCCATACAATGCTGGCTCGCTATCGCTTGCCAGGAAGAAATCGACACTTTGATGGGGATAAACATCTTTAAAAAGTTGGCTGAATGGGGCCGAATGGATACAAGCCAGGGAAAGAGAGAAAAGGAGAGAAAGACAAACAAAGCTGGGGACCCCCCTTAACAGAAACAATTTAATTTAAAGTCGCGCGCGCGTTTGTGTATGTGTGTGTGTGGATTTGAAACTTAACATGTATACCTTGTTAAACTATGCAATATTATCATTATTCATAATTTTTTTGTTAGGATAATCAAGAACATAGTACTCATACTCAATCTTTTTTTAGCAAGCAAATTATATTTGTGAAACTAAGCTTTTATTTATATTATATTTAACCACAATGCAAAGCAAAATTCGTTAACAGTAATTCGCGGAGAATATATAAGTGTATTTCTAATTTATCTATCTATCTATTGCCGGACACCGTGATCATTGAATAGGTGGCCACGAACGAAACGGCCCCATGCACCTCTGTCCCCAGTCAGTCGACGGCGCCTCCTCCCATCCACCACCACCTTCACTCGTGATATGTTTATTAACCTGCCTAAATGTTAAATATATAACGATGTGCACTATAGGCATACATGTTTCCTATCATTCAAAGTAAAAAGAATATAACGTACACAGACGCAAAATAAAATAAGTAAATATAATTTACTAACACACACACACACACACACTGACAAAGAAAGTCTCAGTAACAACTTGGACAAACTTTCAGGTACCATGGACATCTGGCATTATAGGGTGCCATTTGAATCTCATTATCACCTTTAACCAAAGTTTTCGTCGCTCTGATCCACTGAGCTGACCTTAAAGACTTGTCATCTGATAGGTTCGATGGGCTGAGGGGCGGTTCATTATGTAGGCCTATGCTATTCAAGTCGGTATCACACGAGCGCTTTTTCCCTCAACATTTATCCTCAACACTGGTCTGGCAGCTTATGAGGCAATCATTTAAAATATTTATGTTACCTAAATTCATCTATCGTCAGTCTACTTTCTGATACCAGTCAAAAAAATCCAGAAATGTTGCCAGAAAAAAATGTGATCGTCGAATGTTGACTATAAAAGCTCTCGTGTGATACCGGCTTCAGTGACACCAGCTCCAGGAACATGGCTGAAGAAGGGCAGTGCTATATATCTGGCTCTCCTAGGCTGGTACAACTATACGGTGTCTGCCTCAAGCCTGGTGTACTGTACCTGCCTGTTACCTCTTCACGTCGTAAGTAAGGTTGGCATTCTCCCTATATACTTAATATTAAAATACATTATAATCTACGTATGCCTTGCCTGGGAGTGCGGCTAATTGTGTACAGTATACTGTTTAGTGATAGTGAATCCGGTAACAAGGAAGGTTCTCTGGGGAAGTATAGAAACTTGGCATTAATATACAGGAGAAATATAGTAATATCATATTTCTCCATAGGTATCAAGAAATATGTTGCTAAGGAACTCATTTTACCGTCAACTTTAATCAAACTGGCTTCATTCTAAAGGAGTATGTGTATTAATAGAATAATCAAAGTTCCCATAATAATATACCGAATGAATTATATATTGATATTATTATATAATTATTAAGTTATTATTAAGTGTAACATTTAATTATGATTAAGTTTGTATTAAGTCATATTATAGTGTAGGTAATACGTTCTTCCAAAAAAGGCGTATACACAAGTACACGGCATAGACTTGTGGATGGAAAGATTGTAGAAAGGGCATTGATGGCTTATGTGCTGGTGACAAGGGAAAGATTGTGAAGACTGCTGGATGTGAATGTGCTGAGAGGTGAGGCTGAGGCAATGTCGGATCATTACCTGGTGGAGGAAAAGCTAAGAGTTAGGAGTTACAGGAGAATAAGAGACAAGCGTGAAGTAAGAGAGGTAATACAAGTTAATGAGTTAGAGAAGAGTACAAAAGAGAGGGAGTAGAAGGAAAGACTAAATGAAAAGTGGATGAAAGTGAGAGAGATGGAAGAGAGAGAAGTAGAGGTTGAATGGCAACAGTTTAAGGAAGGAGTGAAAGCAAGTGCAGAGATAGTAGGCAGTAAAAGGAAAATAGGAGGCAGAGGTATCAGGAAGGGAAGCGATTGGAGGAATGATACGGTGAGAAAGGCAGTTGAGGAGTAGAGACAGTGTTTTGAGAGGGTTTTACAGGATAGTAGTGTTGAGGTATGGTAGAGGTACAAGGAGAAAAGGAGAGAGGCAAAACGGAAAATTAGAGAAGAGAAGAAAGATGCAAATGAAAGGTGGGGTCAAAGGTCGAGTGAGAAATTTGAAGAAAGAAATATGTTCTGGAAGGAGGTAAGTAGAGTAAGGAAAGGAGGACAAAAGAGGGAAGAGTCAGTGAAAGATGCAAACGGAGAATTACTAGTGGAAGGAGGTAAAGTGAGGAAAAGATATGCTGAGTATTTTTAATCTTTGCTAAATATTTGAGATGGAAGAGAAGCAGTGGTTGATGGAGATAAGTTACCCAGGTTATCCAGGTGGCAGGGAATGAATGACAGAATTGAGAAATATTAGGTGAAAGAAGCGGTGAGACAAATGAGAGCGAGACAAGCAGAAGGTTTGGATGGTATTGCTGTGGAGTGTATAAAGAAGGGTGGAAATGTGATAATAAATTAGCTGGTGAGACTATTCAATGTGTGCTTTGTTGTGTCAATGGTACAATAGACTGGAGGAGTGCATGTATTGTGCCGTTGTAAAAGGAGAAGGGAGGCCGGCAGGAGTGTTCAAGTTATAGAGGTATAGTTTATTATCAGTGTTTGGAAAGCTGTATGGCAGGGTGTTGATAGAAAGGATAATAAAGGGTACAGAAGTTGCAATAGAAGAAGAGCAGTGTGGTTTTAGGAGGGGAAGAAGGTGGGATCATACTTTTGCAGTAAGACAGTTATGCGAGAAGTATTTCGAGAAGCATAAGGAGATATTTTGGGCTTTTATGGATTTGGAAAATGCGTATGATCGTGTGATCGAGAAGCAATGTGGAAGATGTTAAGGATTTATGAAATTGAAAGGAAATTTGTCAAGAGCAGTTAAGAGTTTTTATGAAGGGAGCAGAGTGTGTGTTAGAGTAGGAAATGGTGAGTTGAGTGAATGGTTTGAGGTTAATGTAGGTTTGCGAAAGGGCTGTGTAATGTCACCGTGGCTGTTTAATATATTTATGGATGGTGTGGTGAAGGAGGTGAAAATGAGAACTATGGGTAGAGGATCGGGTTAAGTAGGAAAGAATAGTAGAGATTGGGAGTTTAATCACTTGCTGTTCGCTGATGACGCAGCTTTGGTGGCGGATTCTGAGGAGAAACTGCAGAGGGTAGTCAAAGAGTTTGGTATGGTTTGTGGGAGGAGGAAACTGAAGAGGAACGTCAATAAAATTAAAGTAATGGTGTGTAATTGGGGAGATCATAGGGTGAATCTAGATGTGAGGCTGGATGGGGAAATAATGGAACATGTAGAGCGTTTTGAATATCTAGGAGGAACGATAAGCAGGAGTGGAGGTATGGAATTGGAGGTAAAACAGAGAATGTGTTAAGGAAGGAAAGTTTTCGGGGCAATGGGAAGTAGCCTATGTGGAGGGGGAGAAATGTCGGATTGAAAGTTAAAAGTGCAATGTATCAAGGAATTGTTGTGCCAACAGTGATGTATGGGGCTAAGACATGGGCTCTGAAGGCAAAGGAGAGAAGAAAGCTGGATGTGATGGAGATGAGCTGCTTGAGGAGTATGTGTGGTGTTAATCGTAGAGACAGATTGAGGAATGAAGAGATACATAGGAGAGTGGGGCAGAAAGAACATTTGTTGGCCAGAGTGGAGAGAAGGGTGCTGAGCTGGTATGGTCATGTTGAACGAAGGGAAAATGAAAGGCTTACAAAGAGAATATGTGAGTCAGATACAAGGGGAGATAGAAGGGTAGGAATGACCCCCATTGAAATGGAGAGACTGTATAAGACAAGCTTTGAGTGATAGAGGAATGACTATAGATCAGGCAAGGGAAGTGGTAATAAACAGGAATGAATGGAGAATGCTTGTGAATAGATGAGTGAACAGTGAACACGTGGTCATTTGAGAGAAGGGGTCGGGCACCAGTTCGACTAAATAATAGTCCGTCAGGCGCCTGGCCCGGAGAGCCGGTATGTATAAAGGTTGCGCCTGGAAGTGTGGTGGGCAGGCTTGCGGTTTTGGCTTGCTGCATGTCTGCCTGGTGAGACCAGAACCTCTCCGGGAGGTCGGGGGCTGGGGGAGTGCTGGAGGGACCTTGGTTATCCCTGGTCTCTGGGTCTTCTCCTGGGTGTGTGTGAATTTGTGTTCATTGTCTTCTGTTGTGTTGTGTTGTCCCTGTTTGGGCTCTGTCTCGAGTCGGTCAGCCCCCCCCCCCCCCCCAAAAAAAAAGAGGAAAAAAAAGGGGAATGAGCCTGAGTATATAGATAGATAAATAGAAGTTATTGATGGTAATAAAGCCCCCTGATACAAGGATGGAAAGGTAAATCACAATCCATATACCCTAAGACTGTGCATACGTCTTACCTACTCGTGTTTTACCCTTGATTGTTTACAGTGCATATACAATCTTTGGGTATATTGATAGTGATTTACCTTTCTATCCTTGTATCACGCGAGTTTATTACTATCAATTAAATCGGTGGAGCGGTAAATCGCCATATCAATATACACAGTAATTATATATACGTTTTCAAACCCTATGTATGAATACCCTTGATTGTTTACAGTGAATATACCCCGTTCAAAGTAACGTGGCAGATGCTTCAACACTTCCTCTCACAGTTGTGTCTGATTGGTTCAACATATTTCCATCTTCTGAACATAATAGAAGTTCTTCATTATTCAGCTTCAAGGCGCACTTCACACACCAGTGTCAACATATAATGTTCATTATTTAGGTTCAAGGGGCACTTCACACACCACTGTCAACAAATAGTGTTCATTATTTAGGTTCAAGGGGCACTTCACACACCAGTGTCAACATATAATGTTCATTATTTAGGTTCAAGGGGCACTTCACACACCACTGTCAACAAATAATGTTCATTATTTAGGTTCAAGGGGCACTTCACATACCAGTGTCAACAAATAATGTTCATTATTTAGGTTCAAGGGGCACTTCACACACCAGTGTCAACAAATAATGTTAATTATTTAGGTTAAAGGGGCACTTCACACACCAGTGTCAACAAATAATGTTCATTATTCAGGTTGAAGGGCCATTTCACACACCAGTGTCAACATATAATGAATATTCTAAATGACAATCATCAGGTAATGGTTTGGTGTCAAATTAGTACTCTCAGATTATAATTATACACTGGAAAATGTTAGCACTTAATTGTAACCAGAATGTGTATGTGTTATAATATGAATTGATCAAACGACTGACACTGCGCATGTATACTGTATGTACCAGTTTTGCTATAGCTATACGCTCAATGTTTACAGTGTAATGTGTGTAAATAAGTTCGATTTAAGAAGCTCAGCAGCGTTCTAAGCAAGCATATAATGCAACCTTATATTAACATCATTAGGCCAGGAGTAAATTTATTGTTATAATTTCCCCTTAAATTTTTAATCGGCTTAGGTAGTAGCCTCTTGTAGGCATATAGCTTAATGTTTTTGTTCATTATTATATGACTATTGCGAGGTTCATAAAATGTTCCGTGTATTACATATTCAGTTATATCTATGTGTATTTAGTAGATAAATATTTCTGATATTATTATTCCATACCGTGTTCTGCATGTTACTTAGTAAATTTGTGTATATACTTATTTATGAGTGTTATAAATTTGGACTTATTAGCATAATATTTCTGAAAAAATAGCATACTGAGATAATATTTGAATATTTTATCTTACAGGACATTTTCGTATGAAACCAGAGGTAATGAAGCCTAATAAATTACTGCTGATAGTAGTATCCGTGTACTTAACACGATGGCTGGTGCCCCGATGTACAGCCAAAGAACTTCCAAGCGAACTCAACCAGTACCCTCAACTGCAAAAGGTTGTGAGCATAAGAATTTCATCTGACCAATCGCTTCATTGTTCTGAAGCGTCATGTGATCTGGTCCAAAGCTTCCAGAATAAACCGAATACATTTGTACGAGGATATTACAATCGGAATGACAGCAATGCAAGAAGCTTATCACCAAGAGAGACAGAACACACAGCAGAACAATCTGAGTCTCTAACTGGACTGCTGACGGAGGTAGTACTTCAGGAACTTCGTGAATGTCAATTGGTTCTGGCCTACAGTGACACCGATGTAAACAATAACGTGGTCAAGAATTTGCTGTTGCTACTGTCAAATCCAATTCAGGTAGGTGTGAATCCTTGTCTTCTTTCCTAGGCATTTATAGACAGGCGGTAGCAGCAATCATAATTATGTTGTACACGATTTCCTCATTCTTCACTAACCAATCACATTAAATTAGTTACCTACGGCCTATTAATGAAGTCACTTGGTGATTCAGATAGAATAATAAGAGAGCTTGAAGGGTGGAATCGACTAGGTGACCAAAAAGAGTTCACTACATTACGACACAACGATTCCCTGGTCACACTCCCACAAGATAAAGCACATGCACTTAATTCACAGTTCCAGTCAGTATTTACACAAGAACAAGCAAACTTGCCGGAACTGTCACCATCACCACACCCACCTATACCTCCACTGACTTTACACACCCGTGAAATCGAGAAACTTTTATCGACCATTATCAATAGGGACGATTGCCTCCGAGTACAAGACGACTTAACTGCGCTTGAACAGTGGGAAGCCAAGTGGCAGATGACATTCAGACCTGACAAGTGCCACCATATTTGCTTCACCCGTTCCAATAAAACCATCCCATTCCCTTACAAACTTCACAATACCCTTTAGATACCGTTCCCTCCCACAAATATTTGAGGGTCCACATCTCAGCGGACATGAGGTGGACCCCACACACGAGCAGCATTCAAGCTTTCAAATCATTAGTTCGGCCACACTTAGAATACTGTGACACCGTCTGGGATCCACACACTCACAATAATATCAATAAATTATAGGCCATACAAAACAAAGCTGTTAGATGGATCAGACGTGATTAGCCTATAGACATACTACATCAGTCACTTTGCTCAAACAAGACATTAAACTAGACCCCCTTGTAACAAGAAGACAAATACGCAGACAGCAAATGTTATACAAAATCACAAACAATCTAGTGGACATAGAAAAAAATACATATTTACACCCTACAAATATTCAATTTACGAGACGCAGCCACAACTTAAAATACCACACATATCAGGCAAGCACGGACATATTCAGACATTAATTTTTTCCCCGCAGCATCCAAGAGTGGAATCACCTCCCATCTCACATAGTTAATAACCCCACTCTTGATTCCTTTAGAAATAGGATCACTAATCAATATCTCCCTAATCCTTTACCCGATCTTATCCCTTGCTCCTAATTCCCATGCACAACCCCCGCATATCATGTTGCCCGAGAGCAGCCCTCTGTGGGTCCCCCTAACAAGAAAACAAGAAGAAGACTATGATCATCTGTATACATGGAGCCTACAGAATATGGGAGGCTAGCAAAGCTGAAGTGAAGAGATGCTGATACAATGGAAGATTGTGAACCAGGTGAAATATGATAAGTATAGTGATAATGATCAGGGACTAATTGGTTTGTAGTTATTCTAACTTTGCTACTTGGAGTGACCTTGATATGCCATCAAGAAATATATAAAGACAAAGATAATGAGCATACACATAGATAGATACATGAAGTATTTAAATAGACATAATCTTAAATTGATATTGTATTCTAGTAACTCTAAAACTCACCTGATGTGGAGCAGAGAACACCTTGTTACTTTCAATGCACCCAAAACCCAAATTGTCCATATATCTACCCGTCACAATCTTCGACTAGACTATCCCTTACTGTACTCTTCAACAACACACAATTCAATCCCTCACCTTCTCTCAATATTCTTGGTGTCTCTTTTTCTTCTGATATTTCTTGGAAATACCATATTACCACTCTTGCTAAAACTGATTCCAAAAAGTTATATGTGCTCCGTTAGTTTTTTTGTTCTATGTGAATGAAGGAGACAAGGCAAAGCTGCCTGTAACAAGTGCCTGTAAATAAAAACCATGCAAATGCAACATTCAACACTATTCTATGCAGCGAAAAAATTAGCTACAGTGTTTCATAATCCTTTCAGTATCAGGGGACGCGTTTTGTTTCACTTAGGATATCATTCATATATTCTATTCAACTTAGAAAAGAGTGAAGTAGTCAGAGAGTTCACTGATATGGTTCCTGCTCCTTCATTCACTAGTCCCTTTTTAAATTCCTAACATGGTCTAATGATAGCCAGAATTACAGGATACAGAGCGACGTCGAATGCCGAAAGGTGTAAATAGGACCGACGTGTAACAGTTTTCAAGCAATGTGTATGTATCTGTGTATCAGGTAGTTGTTGTGAGGGCTGAGGAGGACCTATTGGGTGTGTCCTGGTCAACACGGTCAGCAGGGTGTAGAGGATACCTGTTGTTGATGAACCACACTGAGCCCCTCCTTACCTTAACCAACACCCACCACCACACCTGGGACTATCACGGCAGGTACAACAATCATTGCATTAACCTCCAATATGGTATACGCAAGTTCATAGGTCATGTTCTATCCACATAATGCCCACCTTTGTTATCTGTATAATACCTCTCTCTCTCTCTCTCTCTCTCTCTCTCTCTCTCTCTCTCTCTCTCTCTCTCTCTCTCTCTCTATACATATATAATATATATATATATATATATATATATATATATATATATATATATATATATATATATATATATATATATATATTTTCTTTAATACATACGAGGTTGAAAGAGATGGCAATTTCTGCATTGGAAATTTTATTATTCAAAGTTTCCAGGTCTCTGATGAGTTTTCGCTGGGTGGCAGGAAGTAGATGAAGGAGATGAGCAAAATTCATGGTGGTACAGGGTTACATTAATGTACATAATGATACAGGATATACGATGCGTTTCACTGGACAACCAGCATTATCAAGTAAGGATAGAATGATATAAAAGGTAAACAGGAAGGGTATATATAGAGGGTGGAGGATCAGAGGAGGCGAAAATCAGGGGGCAAAAGTCTGCTATTGGTGGAGGGGTATTCTAGGAGAGAGAAAGATAGAACCTTCACGCATGCGCACTGGATGCGGGATGGTGGTCGGTTGGCGGGGTCGAAGCTGATTGGCTGCGTGTCGAGGGGCGTGAACTAAGTTGCGTAGTACGTGTGGCGCCTGCAGAAGACAAAGCTGAAGGAGGTAGTGCGGGGGGCAGCGTCAAGGGCACCGGGGGGCGAGGGGGGGCGTTAGGTCCTGTAGGAAAGTGCCTTTTGGCAGAAGGAAGGATCTGAAGGTCCAGAGTTTGGTTGTTGATGTTGGGATGTAAGGCTTGGATATATAATGCTTCGAGTATAGGTAATCTCCTTGGGTCACTTTCTTTATCGAGTATGGTGGTGTGTTTCTCTAACTCGTTGCGTGTGAGGTGGGGGTGGTTAGGGGTGAGATAGTGGTCTTTGATGGCTCCAGCCTGAAGGTGAAGTGTTAACCGACGTGAAAGACGAGTCTGCATCATACCAATATAGGAATGAGGTCCACAGTCCTCATAATTACAGGTATGTTGGTAAATGACGTGATCGTTGGTCATCGGGCTCTTTATCTTGGTGGAAGCTGGTTTGTTGCGGAGAACGAGGTTGGAGGTCTTTGGGGATTTGTAATAAATTATTAATTTGATTTCTTGGAAATTTTACGAGACGCCCCCCGGAACAACAACCACACAATTGCCTCTCTCGACGTAGAAAGCCTGTTCATCAACGTGCCAGTGGATAGGACCATTGACATGATTCTACGTCGAATTTACCATTGCCCTGATACACCAACACTGGACATTCCGGAGAAGGCCCTGAAAACACTACTGGAGCTATGTACCAAGGAGGCCCCCTTCCTTTGCCCCCGGGGCAACATGTATAAGCAGATAGACGGTGTGGCAATGGGCAGCCCCCTAGGAGTTCTTTTTGCGAAGTTTTTTATGGGTACCATCGAGGAAGAGCTCCTAGCTGCCCAACGACTACTGTAGATACGTGGATGACATCTTCGTGCAAATCATGAACCTCTACGAACTACAGGAACTCCAGCGTCGCTTCATGACCTCCTCCGGACTTAACTTCACCTTTGAAAAGTCAAACAATGGACAACCCCCCTTCCTCGACATCCTCGTAGCTCTGAACGACCATGGGTTCAAAACCACCGTCTACATTAAACCTACTAACACTGGACAATGCCTCAACGGCGATAGTGAATGCCCCCGCCGTTATCTTCTATCCTCCATCTCCGCCTATGTTAGGAGAGCCCTCACGCACTGCTCTACCTGGGCCGACACCCACCAGGAACTAGAAAGACTATCCCAAGTTTTAGTAAATAACGGATACACCAACTCCGACATCTCCAGCACCATCAACCACCATCTTGAAAAATGGTACACCCAAAACCCTCCCAACATTGACCCCCCCAATGAAATTAAGATCTTCTACCGCAATTTTATGTCCTCTGAACACAAAAATGACGAGGCCGTCTTAAAAGAAATAATCTCCAAGCATGTCCACCCAACCAACCCGGAAAACAAAATCAAATTAATAATTTATTACAAATCCCCCAAGACCTCCAACCTCGTTCTCCGCAACAAACCAGCTTCCACCAAGATAAAGAGCCCGATGACCGACGATCACGTCATTTACCAACATACCTGTAATTATGAGGACTGTGGACCTCATTCCTATATTGGTATGATGCAGACTCGTCTTTCACGTCGGTTAACTCTTCACCTTCAGGCTGGAGCCATCAAAGACCACTATCCCACCCCTAACCACCCCCACCTCACACGCAACGAGTTAGAGAAACACACCACCATACTCGATAAAGAAAGTGACCCAAGGAGATTACCTATACTCGAAGCATTATATATCCAAGCCTTACATCCCAACATCAACAACCAAACTCTGGACCTTCAGATCCTTCCTTCTGCCCAAAGGCACTTTCCTACAGGACCTAACGCCCCTCCTCGCCCCCCGGTGCCCTTGACGCAGCCCCCCGCGCTACCTCCTTCAGTTTCGTCTTCTGCAGGCGCCACACGTACTACGCAACTTAGGCCACGCCCCTCAACACGCAGCCAATCAGCTTCGACCCCGCCAACCGACCACCATCCCGCATCCAGTGCGTATGCGTGAAGCGGTTCTATCTTTCTCTCTCCTAGAATACCCCTCCACCAATAGCAGACTTTTGCCCCTGATTTTCGCCTCCTCTGATCCTCCACCCTCTATATATACCCTTCCTGTTTACCTTTTATATCATTCTATCCTTACTTGATAATGCTGGTTGTCCAGTGAAACGCATCGTATATCCTGTATCATCATGTACATTAATGTAACCCTGTACCACCATGAATTTTGCTCATCTCCTTCATCTACTTCCTGCCACCCAGCGAAAACTCATCAGAGACCTGGAAACTTTGAATAATAAAATTTCCAATGTAGAAATTGCCATTTCTTTCAACCTCGTATGTATTAAAGAAAATGTATTACCTGGCTTTACTAACATATATATATATATATATATATATATATATATATATATATATATATATATATATATATGTAGAGAGAGAGAGAGAGAGAGAGAGTGACAGAGAGAGAGGTATTATACAGATAACAAAGGTGGGCAATGTTGCATCTCTCACTATTCACTACAATAATCAGAGTTCCTCGGAGCTTTCCCAGTGTATACCACCTCCTCTACGTAGGGTACGTAGTACCCGCCTTGCAACACAATCCCACCCCTACTCTGTGCAACTCTCCAACCCAAGAGTGAAACGCTATTCACAGACTTTCTTCTATTTAACTGCTGAGCTCTGGAACTCTCTCCCAGAATCAGTCTTTCCCTCTTCCTATGACTTAAATTACTTCAAACTCCGTGTGTCCAGGCATTTAAGCTCGAACGTCCCTTGATTTCGGCCCTGTCACTCTTTGAAATCTGGGGGAGGCACTCGCTGCAGGCAGTTATGCCTTTTGTCTCCCTCATTCACATAGAAAAAAAAAAAAAAAAAAAAAAAAAAATATATATATATATATATATATATATATACTGTATATATATATATATATATATATATATATAATTGGTGTATGGGGAATTAGGAAAATATATTTGCCTACAAATACTATAGTTAATGACAAATGATTATATTACAAAGCAATTTCGTACAGTCAAAAAAGTTGAATGCACCCAACGAAATTATAAATATTTATAGAGAAACGTTCCGGAGAAATTTTCGATCAGATCAATGTTCCTAAACAAAAGGAATGGTAAGTATTTCTCATTTGATTTTCAACAATTCAATATTAAAGAATGGAATTAGATAATTTGTTAGTTTCAGTCATTCATCTCTTTTAAGATCAATTTGACCTTATTTGCTATTCATGTATGGATCCATAATATTATTACTAAGACATTTCCAGAAGATATTACTAAGTATTAAATATACGTTTTGACAAATTTGAAAAATATACAATTTTTTCTATTGCAATACATATCAATCCATAGAGCAAAATGGTTATAATAAATATATTCGCTGAAGACACTACCGAAGAAATACCGTGGTTCTAAACAAATAACCTTAAGGGGGCAGTACTCGCTTTTTCTGGACCCCCTTCTCCCTCATGTTTAGCATATTAGTTTTGAGGTTTTAAGACGTTCGTTCCGTTAGTTTGGCAATTTTGAGACGTTTCGCCTGATTTTGTTTATCAATATTAAGACCTTTTGTGCCCTTTAGGTGTATATTTTTTTCCTGGCGAGCGAAAGCGAGCCTCTAATTTTAGAAGGAACCGGAAAATGTACACATTTATCTTGAAAGGGGGTCTAGGGGGTGTTTTTCTAAGCTTGATGGAGGTCTAGCGAGGAAACTCAAAACTATATTAATAAATAAATATATAGACCAAAAACCAAGCACTACCCGATCCCCTTTGACCCACAGATTCGTGATCGTGTGTCAGTCTCTGGAGCAGCTCAAAACGCTCGCTGCTTCCAGGAACATCAAGAAGACCGAAAATATCCTTGGTGTAGTCAAGGTAAAGTATGAAGGTAAAAAATCAAGGTAAAATATCAAGGTAAAGTATCATGGTAATTATATCAAGGTAAAATATCATGGTAAAGTATCAAGGTAATAATATATCAAGGTAAAATATCAAGGTAAAATATCTTAGGTGTAGTCAAGGTAATAATATAGGATTGGGTTATTATGATATTATATTTAAACCCCTTCACCAGCATGACGTAATTTTCATCATATTCTGGTTACTATTAGACGATTTTCTTTAGTTTGTAAGCTACCTACCCGACTCAAAGGGGTTAATACGATCTCAATAAACCCTCTTACTAACATACTGTAGGTCCTTCTTAAACTGCATAAAATCATCTAATTTAAGCCAGAATCAAAAAGACATCATGGTTTTGAAGTTTTGAAGGGGTTAATTATTATTGTGTATTTTGTTTATATTTACCATTTTCGACCCCTGAGAAACAACAGCGACTTTTTTTTAAGTTACAGGCTCACTTCCGTTCGGCTAGAAACAATGAACAGTTAACCCACTCTGTACCGGCGACGTGCTTTTCATAATATTCCGGCAACTATTATATGATTTTATTCAGCTTTGGAAGGATTTGTGGTAGCTAAAACGATTATTTGAGATAGTGTGTAGTCTATTAATGGTTAGAGGTCCTTCCTGATCTAATCTAATCATCTAATAGTTGCCAGAATTTAAGGAAAAGGACGTCACAGGTACGGTATGGGTTAAATCGTGTGAAACGTCTTATTATCGCCAAACAAATGGGGTGAAACATCTTAAAATCTCCAAACTAATGGAGCGAAACAGGGAAAATCCAAAATATTCTCCTCCGGACCAAATAGAGTTAAAGGGTTTGAACTATACCATCTGAACAGGTGTTTTAAAATAATGTAATTAACCCTTTCTCCATTTAGGTCTAGCTATTGGTAAACAGTATTAGTCAGTTTAAGGCGATGTCATTCGAGCGTATTTTCCGTCATTATTGGTTTCGGGCAACTGCAATCTGGCAGCTTCATAATTTAAGTTCTATGAAAATTCAGTCACCTAATCTAACTTCAGTATAGCTACCGATTCCAATGCGAAAGAGAACCAAAATATTGCTAGACAATCTTTATTTATTAACATTTGATGGAAAAAGCGTTCGTGTGACAGACGCTAAAGTAGAAAGAAAATTTGGAAGGCAGAGGGCTATTTGAGATTTGTTTACCCTTGGATTCTTAGTAATCCTTCCAAACCCAAATAGAATCCTTTAATGTTAGCCAGAATTAAGTTAATATGATGCCTGTACTCTGAAACAAAAAGGGCACGTTAACGAGTTTTGTTTTTAGTCTTTCTTTTTTTCTATGAGAGTGAAGGCGGCAAAAAGCAAAGCTGCCTGTAACAAGCGTCTCCAGCAAAGTTGAAAGTGACAGAGCCAAATTCAAGGTACGTTAGAGTAAAAGTGTCTGGACACACGGAGCTTGAAGCAGTTTAAGTCATAGGATGAGGGAAAGACAGTTTGAGGGAGATAATTCCAAAGCTTACTGTACTTATTGAGTACAAGAAATACTGGTAAAATCGGTTAATTTTTGTGATGGCCGACATTTTCCCGGCAGCAATTCTGGGGTCGTTTGCATTAGTATCGGACACAAAATTAAAGATAAATTAATTCAGGTGACAACATTTGTATACCAAATTAACTGAAAAAGTTTAAGCTTGTGTGATCAGGACTGACTTTTGTTGCTTCAGGTAGTCTGCCTGGCGGAGATTAAGTAAAATAATATTATATGGTTTTCGTTATCCTGAAGAGACTCAATTTCTTACCTCTAGGCTGCTCTTTATTTATATATCAGTTAGCCTACATGCTTAAGATATCTTTAATGATTAAACCTTATTTTCTATAGACAGTTCGAAAATGGTGAAGAAACTCTGGGTGCCAATTGTTCTCGTTATTTTTAATAAACACGATTCATACTAACTAAATCCATTGAATTGGAAGTAAAACAGATATCTAATGAAAGTGACTTTCATGGTTCGAGAAACTACCACAACTAACAGGCAACAACAAAGCAACGAACACTTTCGTCGCCTACCCCCTCCACACAGGTCGTTATAAGCTCTCCTTCCTTCCTGCTTCTCAAATGTTTGCAATGAAGTCCTGAATTCCTAGGATGAGCTCAAGTTACTCAGTGATCAAATATCCACTTGTTGCATTATGAGGTGAGCAGTTAATATGAGCCTGAGTGGCCAATATTTGTCCATGAAGCCGATTCAACTTTAGTGACTGTTTTAGACTGAATAGTCATAATTACTGTAGATAAAGGCCACGAATCTAGGTCTGTAGTTAAAAACCTTTTAGGGGTGCAATGTAGCTTATATAACTAGAGGACTAGGAATAGAATAGACTAATAAGGTAGAACCTAGAAAAGGCAGAACATGGATATGGAAGGGAGAGGGAGGAACATGGGAGCGTAATTCCCAGGCTCATGATAAAAAGGCATCATGACTGGGAACTACTACGCTTGCCATGGGAGGAGCATTGCCTTTATCAACCGCAGTTTTTTCTTATGGGAGGTGTTATACCATTGACTGCAGCAGTACCCTTGAGAAAAGATCGACCCCAAATTAGGACAGTACCCCCACCAAACAGAACAGCTCCCCCTACAGCCAAACCAGCTCCCCCAAAGGCTGCTCCTTCGTCCAAAAGGCGATGACCGGCATTCCCAGAGCCGGCCACCATAGCAGTGATGTCACCAGCCCACCAAGGCTCCTGGTTGGCCATTAGAGGGAGTACAGCCACCAATAACACAGCCATGATGTCACCCACCAGCAGAAACTTCCGCTCCTCTCCCCCCTGCCTGTCACCCCGAGATGAGAAGGACCTACAGCATCCAGAGAAGTCACCTACCGACGTAGCCTTTTCTCATATAGTCTTCCTGAGGGCCGGAACCAGATAAATCAAGGATATGTGAGCAGACGAAGCAGCGGATGTCATGTCACCTCCCCTCCTGAGATCAGAGTGCTTCCCTGCCTCAAGGTGCTTCCCGGCCCATCAGAGTGTTGCCCGACCTCTCTTCAGTGCAATCCAGCCTGAACCAGTGCTATCCGGCCTGATCTAGAGTGCTACTTGGCCTCTAGATATATCTGTACCAGCAAATCCTGGATAGGTAATTTAATTAAGAGACGCTATTGCAACTTCGACCTGTCTTTCAGGGCCCTTTAACGTAAGATACATTACGTACCATTTGCCAGTAAAACACACACACGCTATCATTCATTTTGCCAATCACTTACAAGTATAATGCTACACGTCTGCTTGACCACTCAGTTACCAGACTGCTGCATACTTATATGTGAAGTACTCTGCCTTACATGCACAACACATTAAAATCCAGTTTAGTTATTCCCCCACAACAACTTGTACACCCACTATTGTATCTTCTCTCAACACCTCACCCTTGTTCTATAAGAACCTCGTAACATACAGTGTTGTTTACTCAACCCCCTTCATCGATTATAGGGGTTGGTATCTCAGGAGGAATTTAAAGTGGGCATAGGAGATAAAACTGTCTATTATTCTTAAATAAATTACCCATATCCTTTAAGCCTAGTTCACACATGCTCGAGTCCGAGCCCGAGTGTCCAAGAGTCCACAGTCGTGGACAACTGGACACTCTGGTAAAAATTAGCCCGAGTGTGCAAAATTCTACGTGTGTACACGAGTTACGACAAGTAGCCGCGAGTGCACTTGTGGACACTCGCAGTCCTCCACGAGTCACTACGAGTGTGCTGTGAGTGCACTGAGAGTGGGGGAAAATTTGAATTTTAACGGTCATTTCCGGAGCACGAGTAGCTATAAGTAGTTACGAATCACTACGGATATTCACGAATCACTATGAGTCACTGAGAGTTACCAAGAGTGTCTTGATGTTGAGATGACTCGTGGCGACTCGTAGTGACTCGTGGACACACGTGATGACTCGGGCAATTTTTGACCATGTGGTTTTGTCCGCGAGTTACCGTGAGTGTTCACGAGTCTTTCACGAGTAGCTACGAGTAGTTACGTTGAGATGACTCGCGCCCAGATTTTCATGCAGAGATGAAAATTTGGCTCCCCAAGCCGAGTTCCCATGAGTATCCACGAGACTCCCACGATGTTGCCCGAGTTTCCATGACTATGCCCGAGTAGTACGCGAGTCCCCGCGACTGTGGAGTCGTGGAAACTCGGGCATGTGTAACAGGACCTCGTGAAAATAGCAATAGAATTAGATCTTGAACATTGGACTCACACTGTCGATGTGGATCTACTGCTAGTGTCGGCAGTTGAACCTGCACCCCAACAGGATTTTCTGCTTATAATTAAACATAAGAAGACATCTGTCGGATAGTCATGAAAAAATGGAGGAAGGAGAGAGGAGGGTGTACATGAATGTGTTGTTCCCACAGGGTGACCGTGAAGGAGAGTGGAGGGTGCACATGAATGTGTTGTTCCCACAGGGTGACTGTGAGGGACAGTGGAGGGTGTACATGAACATGTTGTTCCCACAGGGTGACTGTGAGGGACAGTGGAGGGTGTACATGAACGTGTTGTTCCCACAGGGTGACCGTGAGGGACAGTGGAGGGTGTACATGAATGTGTTGTTCCCACAGGGTGACCGTGAGGGACAGTGGAGGGTGTACATGAACGTGTTGTTCCCACAGGGTGACCGTGAGGAAGAGTGGAGGGTGTACATGAACGTGTTGTTCCCACAGGTTGACCGTGAGGGAGAGTGGAGGGTGTACATGAACGTGTTGTTCCCACAGGGTGACCGTGAGGGAGAGTGGAGGGTGTACATGGACGTGTTGTTCCCACAGGGTGACCGTGAGGGAGGGTGGAGGGTGTACATGAACGTGTTGTTCCCACAGGGTGACCGTGAGGGAGAGTGGAGGGTGTACATGAACGTGTACTGGGGTGAGGGAGTCAGGTCCGTCACCACCTGGCGTCACCACAAGTTCACCTCTCAACTGGACCTCTTCCCTGACAAGTTGTCTGACCTCCGTGGTGCTGTCCTCAAGGTGAGTAATAGTACCTCAGCTGGACCTCTTCCCTGACAAGTTGTCTGACCTCCGCGGTGCTGTCCTCAAGGTGAGCAATAGTATCTCAGCTGGACCTCTTCCCTGACATGTTGTCTGCCCTCCCCGGTGCTGTCCTCATGGTGAGCAATAGTACCTCAGCTGGACCTCTTCCCTGACAAGTTGTCTGACCTTCATGGTGCTGTCCTCAAGGTGAGCAATAGTACCTCAGCTGAACCTCTTCCCTGACATAATGATGGATATATGCAGAACAATCCCATGTGACCAACTCTCATAAAAAATAATAACAGACGAAAAGCCTCTGTGCTCTGTTAATAACAATGCATATAGGAACTGTATTAAAAGTATTCACTCCAGTCAGCATTGTGCATGTAAGACACCACCTACTAATTGCAGTATTTATACATTCATAACAGCCCACTGGTTTCATCCTAAATATACATCTTTATAAATATAATTAAACTATTTTCAAAATAATGATAGGACATTAAATAGCATCTATGAATTATTCAATGCTATCATTATCTATATATTTTTTCTACAGGTTTCAACATTCGAATTTGCCCCAAGCAATATGTACTTCCGAGGAAGCAATGGGTCACTGCTCTTTCGGTACGGGGAAGACGTTGCTCTGGTTGAAACTCTTGCCTCTGCCCTAAACTTTACTGCAAATTTTGCTGAGCCTGCTGATGGTAATATATTTTGAGTGTAATGCAGTATTTTTTCTGTTTCACTTTTTAAAAATCATCATGACAATATCTGCAATACTTTCCTAAATTATGTACTAAATTTGTATTTTGGTTCCCTTGATCTTTTTTACTAGTCTTTTAGTGATAAAGTGTATCACTATATGCATTAGTTTTGCCTCAAAATCTAAGTAAATATGCCAGATAAGGTAAAGGAAACCTTTGATATTGATTTACTATATGGCAAAATGCACACTTTAGTATGCTAGCATTACTAGAAATATATATATATATTTGTTTGCATATATTTCACTAATAATGACCAGTAGTTAAAATACTCTGTTATATCACAAATTCTGCTTCCAGTCATGTAAGAAAGATTGAAGTGAACCATTTATTGAAAACTACCTACTTTCTGGTTCAGTGTTTACTGTGGAGGTATTAACATGTGACCTCACTTGGAGCAGGGTGCAATGGACATGGGATTTTCTGTGGCTTCACATGGATCACAATTCACAGGATAGGGAATATACTTTGGTTCAAGGTTCAATGGGCATTGGTTTACCTGTGACCACACTTATAATCAGGGTTCACTGGAGGGGGATTAACCTGTAACCTCACTTGTATTTGGGTGAACAGGATAGGGCTCAACATGACCTTAGTAGGGACATACTGCCCAGGTTGATATTAATCATGAATATCAACTTTTGATCACACCAGGATGCAGTACATGTTTTGGGAACTACTTCATATATCCAGCATTAATAAAATGGATTAGTTGGTTTTGCTTATTTCTAGGTTAATTTTAATGAATGCAGTGTTATTGACATAGGGATTGTTTTAAGCGAGACATGGAGGGACCTGGTTGCTGGGAACTACTGAGAGAGGAGGCTGACATGGGAGTGACCAATATGCTGCATATTTAGTTAATTATTTAGACAGGTGGTGACTTAAATGGAGTTTCAATTTCATTGACGTTACAAATGGATGTGGTTCAGGCAGCACTAAGAATAAATTGATTGCTAGGTTAGGGGATTACTGGGAGGAGAGGCAGACATAGAGCCGGATGAAGACTTAACACTGTCTGGTCTGATATTATGTTTAATTATTATTGAGAATATTGCTTCCTTTTGCCATTTTCTAGCAGAGTATTTTTAGTTTGTTCCCTTGGCTAACAAAGTCTTCCTTAAAACAAAAAATGCTAACCGGCTCCTTCAAGCTCAACTTGTATATTTTGTTATAAAAATAATGTACTGGCCAAAGGCGGATTTCTTCTGAGTTATAGGCTTGCTGTTGCTCGCCCAGAAAAATAATTGATACTTGAATGATGTGAAGTGTCTTAATATCGCCAAACTAATGGGGCATCTCTAAGCTATTGGCGTGAAACAGGGAAGGCCCCCTATCGGACCAAATATGTATAAATACATTATCGAGAATATTTGTTTTGGAAGCTTTAAATAGGTGTGCTTCAAGTGGGTCGACGTGAAGGAAGCTGATTGATGGGTACTGGGCGGGGAGGCTGAAGGAACTACTGGTACATCATTTATTCAGCATTAAGGGAACCCATCTCGCTTTTTTTTTCTTTCTCTCCCTCTCTCTTTGGATTGTATCCATTCGGCCTTCATTCAGCCTACTGTTTTAAGACGTTTACCCCTATCCAGGTGTCGATATTTTCCTGGTGAGCGGTAGCGAGCAAACATATATATATTTTTCTTTTGAGAACAAGCTAAATTTGTACATTTTTCGATAGAAAATTGTCTCCGGCTAAGCCAGATTTCTCCATACAATGCTGGCTTGCTATCGCTCGCCAGGAAGATATAGACACCTGGATGGGGATAAACATCTTAAGACAGTTGGATGAATGTGGCCGAATGGATACAAGCCAGAGAAAGAGAGAAAAGGAGAGAAAGATTTAAAAAAAGCAGGTGACCCCCCTTAATTAAAATATTATGGTAATTTCTACGGTAATCTATAGTATATGATTTAGTATTGTTGATATCATACATAAGTGTGTTTCAGGTGGGACATGGGGCAAGTTGGTTGACGGGTACTGGACGGGTATGTTGGGGGAGCTACTGAGGGGAGAGGCAGACATGGGGGTGGCCAACATGTACCTCGTCAAGCGCCGAGCCTCACTACTGGACTTCACCGCGCCATACAGTGCAGAGGTAGCAATGAATATGAAGTTGTTTTCAAAATATTCTGACCATCCTTTTAGACGAGTATATAATGCTCATGATTTTATGATGCTTACAGTGCATGTATTGCGTATTACTAACAAGGGACTCAATAGGATATACAAGTTCAATATCAGTTTAGGATGATACTCCTCTCAGGTTAAGGATTTAATTAAAATTTCTTGCAATAATTATAATGATATATATATATGTATGTTAGTAAAGCCAGGTAATACATTTTCTTTAATACATACGAGGTTGAAAGAAATGGCAATTTCTGCGTTGGAAATTTTATTATTCAAAGTTTCCAGGTCTCTGATGAGTTTTCGCTGGGTGGCAGGAAGTAGATGAATGAGATGAGCAAAATTCATGGTGGTACAGGGTTACATTAATGTACATGATGATACAGGATATACGACGCGTTTCACTGGACAACCAGCATTATCATGTAAGGATAGAATGATATAAAAGGTAAACAGGAAGGGTATATATACAGTAGAGGGTGGAGGATCAGAGGAGGCGAAAATCAGGGGGCAAAAGTCTGCTATTGGTGGAAGGGTATTCTAGGAGAGAAAAAGAGAGAGAACCGCACTTCACGCATGCGCACTGGATGCGGGAAGGTGGTGGTCAGTTGGCGGGGTCGAAGCTGATTGGCTGCATGTCGAGGGGCGTGGCCTAAGTTGCGTAGTACGTGTGGCGCCGGCAGAAGACGAAGCTGAAGGAGGTAGCGCGGGGGGCTGCGTCAAGGGCACGGGGGGGCGAGGGGGGGGCGTTACGTCCTGTAGGATACTTTGAATAATAAAATTTTCAACGCAGAAATTGCCATTTCTTTCAACCTCGTATTTATTAAAGCCAATATTATATATATATATATATATATACAGTATATATATATATATATATATATATATATATATATAATATATATATATACCGGTATATATATATATATATATATATATATATATATATACTGTATATACATATATATATATATATATATATATATATATATACAGGTATGTATATATATATATACCGTATATATATATATATATATATATATATATATATATATATATATATATATATATATATATATATATATATATATATATATATATGTATATATATTATATATGTATATATATATATATATATATATATATATATATAAATATATATATACGGTATATATATATATATATATATATATATATATATATATATATATATATATATATATATACCGGTATATATATGGTATATATATACTGTATATTTATATATATATATATATATATATATATATATATATATATATATATATATACTATATATATGTATATATATATATATAATAGTGGCCCCTTCATCATTGACAATATTGCCTATTAGTATAATAGTCTCCATTCAACATTCCGCGTCAGCATTTTGAATCTACCGTGCTGAAGGATCATGGAGTACTCTTCATAAGTGCACGCTTAATTCCCTTATGCGATCATCATTATGATAGGGTACTCTACAGAAAAAACTCCGTAAAAAAAAAAAAAATATTTCCATATATGAATTTCTTGCGTTTTGCTACCCCGACACCAGGCCCTCTAGCGGCCATCTCGTCCTTCCTCCTTCCGCGGCCATACTAGCAACACGAGTTTCGCCGTGCTCCGCTTTATTTTTCTTTCCAGCGCTTTCTAGTGAGTCCTTGCTCATTTGTATACACCTGCGTTGTAGTAACAAGGTTTAGATTAGCTAGCAACGGCTATCCCATTGGTATGTCCGCAGGAAGTGTGTAAATTAGGGTACTATTGTAACAGGCGCCTACGTATCCCAGGATCTTCGCGCCACGTGTGTTATTTTATGTTGTGTTTGCGCCTTTAGCTTTTGATACATACCTAGGAGACTACCATTCTACAATTTTATGCTGCAGACCGTCAATATTGAGGCAGTGGCATATTTTATTATACTATGTAGCAAATGCTCTGGTCTAAGGGTGCCTGCACGTCGCGCTCCACCTTCCAGAGTTCGTATTTTGCTTTTAGGCCCCTATCATGGGCCTCCCCTCGTCTGTGTGCTGTGGCTGGGTCTTCGGAGCGTTGTCGGCTGTGATGTTGCTTCGGACCTCATGGTCATCCAGGTTAGGGGTTTCCAGTCTAGGCTACAGGTAATTTAGGATTCTGAATTCTCTGTGTTTATTTTTGCCTTTGTGTGCCCCTAGTGATGGACATGTGTGCTTGCATGTTTAGGGGGTTTGGGAGACGTCCCTATATATATATATATATATTTATATAATTGTGCTCAGTGGGTTTTGGAGAGGGAAGCAGTGCTTTTGTCTCCCCTCTCTAAAATTTTGGTTGTTTTCTCCGACGGCCTCTTGCAGCAGGGCCCAGGTTACCCGTCTTCAAAACGGGTAGGGAGCAACCAAATGTCCCGGCGTGGTAAGGCTGAACCACATCCCTTCCGGCGGAAGTGCAAATTCCTACGGGAGCTTAGAACTCGGCCCGCCGAGTTAACTCGCCCTGACCGTATTAGTTACGCGACAAATCGCTCTGCGGCGCCATAGTCGAGTGTACAAGTGTTAAGATTCGTTATACAAACTCGTTTCATTATCTTTCTAGTGTTTTAGTAATAGATAATCATACACTACTGGTCAATGGGCCTGTGGCCTTTGCCATAGGTAAGCGGTTTCAATCAGCTTATACGAAAAAATCCCAGGTTTTTTCACGGCGAGTCCAGCAGAAGGTTAGAGTAGTTGTGGAACTATAGCTAATTTTCCGGCGGACTCAAGGTAGGATGTATTAACACCTCGCAGGTTATTCTTATGAGCATTGATTCCTGGAAATTTTCTATTTCCAGAATTCCCGGCTACTTAGTGACTGCAGTACCGGCGGCGTTGGAGGGCTGATTCCAGCGGGGGGGGGGGGCCCTTTATCCATCATGCCTCAGTTTGAATGATGCGCTACTCCTACCTGTTCAATGTTGCCTATTTTCGCTCAAAAATTATGCTTGAAATGTGTCAAATGTTTAGACCGCTCTAGAGGCTTGTGGGTGTCTCAGCGTTGCTCTGTTTGCTCTGATCTGAAAAACGCTTTATTCACAAAGAAAGACTTATCGTGCTTGGCGGCATTACAAGAGATGAAAGCTACCTTTAATTCTTATGCCAAAGACACAGCCCATAAGGCGCTTCATTGCGATGACGAGGCCCTCTGGGAAAAGTTAATTATCAAGTCGCCTCTAACTAAACTCGCCTCCTGTAAATCTGTTATGCCTAAAGTAAAGTCGAAAGCCCTCATCAGAGGTAGTGAGTAGCAGTAGTGGCACTGACAACGAACTTACTGAGGTTCCCTCCCCCCCCCCCGACCGTCCGAAGAGGAGACGATCACCATCTCTGAAGCGGATATCTAGGTCCAGGTCTAGATCCCCTCGGAGACAGTCTCGGCACTCTTCAACTGACTCTTCCCGGTCCCTCAAGCGCCGGAAAGAGGACTCTGAGTCATCGGCTGGTACGCCGCGTAGTGGGAGCCGGAAGGAGACCCCGCAGCCGCCTCCCTCTACCCCTGCGTCTGACATGCCTCATGTCGATTCTGGCGACTCGGAAGTGGGGATAGAGGCCACGGGTTCCACTCCTAGTTGTGAACAATCATTAAGTGTACCATCTCATGTTACCTTTGCAATCCCAAAATTAAATTATGTGCCACGTAGTGTCCAGTCCACCGGCCCAAGACGGGTCCTGGATGAACAATATAGGGGCTTTCCCTCAGGGTCACAAGCTGTTGATAGCCCTCAAATAATTCAGGACTCTCAGCCACCCGTGGCAGGGGGGTGCTGGCGTCAGTGAGAACCTTCTCATAGAAATATAAGGGGATTCCTGGAACTAGGGGATGAGGATAGTATGGACATGTTACCTTCATCAGTCCCAGATTAAATGTGGCCTCCGGCGGAACAGGTACCGGAGCCACAACAGGATAGTTCTGAGTTAAGTAGGGAGCCAGAGGAAGTGCCTTTAGCCCCGGCTCAACAGACTATTACAGGTGAGGAGTCTGAAGAAAGCTCCCAATCTTCGAGGAGCTCTCACAGTAAGTGAGTTACTTCGGATGAAATCAGTGATATATTACATAGAGTTATGCAACAGTATAACCTCCCTGTATCTTCTGATCCTCCTGCTTGTCAACCGTTAGTTGCCCCCAGTCATTCAATGATAAGACCTCTAGAGCCTCCTGGTTTTCTTCCTTCTCTGACCCCGGCGGTATCCGCGGTGCCAGGCACTACAGTGCCGGCCACACTTGCTACCACCAATGTGAGGGTAATTGCAGATATCACTCCTCCCCCCTTAGATAAGGCACCACAGAAGAAAGGCCCCATGCCTCTCCTCTATGGCCCTGACTGTTCTTGGGTCCAGGCGACACCTCTGAACCCACAATTAGCACAACCAACCATTTCGGGGGACCTTTAGGTCCCTAATGAATGGAAAATTGAGATTAACAAGAGCAGGAAGTTTAGAGCTAAAGATGAGGCAGGAAGGTTGCTGGATGTATCGATTAAGGCTATCCCCAGTTCATATAATCCAAACTTCTTTGTGTATACTGCTGCCCCGGTAGTCCCTTCCGCCTCTTCTGCACGACTCTTTGCAGACTGGTCAAAAGCTGATGGCGTCAATGATGTCAAGGTTTTAAATGCTCTTACGCCGGAAATGGATACACTTCCGGTACTAGACCAAACGCATACACCAGTCCTGCAGATGGGGCGGATAGGGGTAGGTCTCTGGGTAGATTGGGAGTTAGAGGCTCAGGTATTTGCTTCAACAATTACGTCTAAGTCCTCACATCAGGTTCCACAGGAAACGCATCAGTATTTTTCGTTGCCTGTCTCTAAGGCTGATGGAGTGTCACCAGCTTTGTTTGCCTTCCTGGCAGCACCCAAAGTAGCCCTAAACTCATTAGATGAACCCTTTTGTACTCCTCCGTCAGCTTACCTTGAAAGGGATTTTTACTAAGAAACAAAGCCTACCGGCAGTTCTCTCAGTATCTAGTTAGTCTCCAGATTGCTGTCTCACTTACCAGAACTATCTCGGCCATTGCTGACCCTCAGGTTAGGAAGGCCACTGATTTATCTAGACGACTTTTATTGCAAAACTCTATTCAGACCTTAGGTGACATCAGAATTGCAATCATGGAAGCGGTTCAAGCCCGTCAGGATCTGAGAGTGCACCTAGTGAAGAAGTTACCGGATGACATTGGTCGCCGGGTAACTCTTTCGTCGATCCTCACGGCCTCCCTTCATACCTCAGAAACTTGGAGTATAGTTTTCAATTTGGTAAATGGGTGGAAGCAGGTTACCTGCCAAGCTAAGAAGGAACCTGTTAAGAAACCTTTTCACAAGCCAAAGAGCGAAGGTAAGCCTAACCAGCCGCATGCTAAACAATCCTTTCGAGATCCCAGAACCTCTCCTCAGCCGGGAGGTACTCTGCCCAAACCCAAAGGTTAAATACTCAGGATATAAAGGTAAGCCCCACCAGAAGCTAAATCAGGGGCAGACGTCAGCCAAGACTAGCCAGCCGTCTGATACCAACCCACCTCCCCCTTCAAAAAACTAGCCACCCGAACTCTCAATCTCCCAGTGCCGTGCTTAGGTGTACCGGATTCGAGAGTTGCTTTGCCGAACAGGCCCGGTCTGCAGACTGGGTCGTTCCAGTTATTCCGCTTGGCCTGGCCCAGTAAAACTTGGGCCAGGAAAGTAGTAAGCAAAGGAATCACCTGGCGGTGGCTCCGGCGACCTCGACTGCGTCAGGCGCTGGAATGCAACAATGTTTCACAGGCGGTGGAGGCCCTAGTACAAGAGATGATCTCAAAAGACGTCCTTGTCCCAGTCACACCAATTTGCCCAGTATTCACCTCCAGACTTTTCTTAGTGCCAAAATGGGACAGTGTGCAAATGCGACCAGTATTGGATCTCTCGCGTCTGAACACATTTATAATGAATTCACCCTTCAGGATGCTTATGGTCAATCAGATCAGGCTCTCTCTTCCGCCGCAAGGCTGGATGTGCTCAGTAGACCTCAAAGATGCCTATTGGCATGTCCCTATAAACAAGAGGTTCCAGAAATTCCTCGTTCTGAGGATCAGACGAAAGACTTATGTCTTTCAAAGAATGCCTTTTGGGTTGAACCTGTCACCGAGAATTTTCACAAAATTATTCCGGCAAGTCCTTTTGCCATTGTTAGTCCAGGGCATACAGGTGTTTTGGTATCTAGATGACTGGCTGGTGGTGGCAGAGTCAGAGGAGTTATGTCACAACCATGTAAACCAAGTATTCAATCATGTGCACAACCTAGGGTTCAAGGTGAACTTGGCGAAGTCTTGCCTTGTTCCCACAAGGAATATTCAGTGGATAGGGCTGGTCTGGGACACCACCGATCTAACTCTTACTCAGAGTGTGGACAATCGGAACAGATTTCGCAGGAAACTGTTCCTCTTTCTCCACAGTCAGAATACGACCAGGAAAATGTGGGATTCTCTGATCGGCTCTCTCAACTGGATCCAATTGACTGTGAAGTTGGGCCGGTTGAAAGTAAAGAGACTAATCTTGGCAGGCAACAAAGTTTTTCCTCTCTCGCCGGAGAAGAAATTTTGGCCAATTCCTCCATTAATCCACAGCTTGCTATCGGCCTGGGCCAAGCCGGAGATGCTTTACTCAATAACGACATGGGTTTCTCCCCCGCCTACGGTATGGGTAGACACAGACGCTTCAGGGGCTCTCTCAGTCGAATCTAGGCTATCAAGGGCAAGGCACTTGGCCCCAAGACACTCTTTGTCACATCAACAAGCAAGAGCTGTTAGTTCCTCTCTTTTTCCTCCAAGATCACAGTATGTCTTTGCAAGCAAAATCAATAGCATTCCGTATGGACAACCTAACTGCAGTCCATTGTATTCAGAAGCAGGGCTCAGTGAGGTCTCGAGAGTTGCTAATATTGTCAGAACAGATTTTTGCCCTGGCCGAATCGCTGGGCATGCAGCTTATCTCCCCGGCATGTCAAACGTCTGGGCAGACGCTCTGTCTCGCAGGCGGAGCACCCTAGTAGAATGGGCTATCAAACAAACCGTCTTCGACAAGATGATTGCAAGGCCTTACCGTCCACAAGTGGATCTGTTCGCATCCGAGGAGAATCACAGACTCCCTCTTTTCTTAACTCGCCGAGGGGTGACCCCGGCGGGGGGACCAGATGCATTGTTGGAGGATTAGAACACGTGGACTTCAATTTATCTTTTTCCTCCACCAGATTCTGTACTAATGTGCAGGGTGATTCACAAACTGAGGGGTTACCGGGGCTTAGTCTCGATGATCGCGCCGTTATGGCCGGATCAGGCGTGGTACCATCAATTGCAGGAATGGTGCAAGACCCCGGTGTCACTCACGGTCTCCGCCTTCCACTTAGAGATGATTAGCAACCTTCGGACCTCGCTCAGTTTTGCCTTATTGACCTTTACAAGGGAAAATGGTTAGCTCAATTTGGGGAAAGTGTCACAAATAAACTTTTGAACCAATATACTATGTCTACCAGGAGACAATACCAGTCACATTGGAAAACTTTTACGACCTGGATTGTAGAGTCAGGGCAAACAGATGCCTCAGGAGCCTTGATTTTCAAATACCTAGATTATCTATTTGTGCACAAACAATTTTCAGTAATCACTTTAAAAAATCACTTGTCTGCCATCAGAACTCCCTTTTTTGATCTCACGGGCCTTTCCATACCGCAGGCGGAGGAGAAAGGCTTTATGAGGGCGTGTTTCAAGCTGCGCCCACCACCCCGTCAGCTCATGCCCACCTGGTCACTTGACAAAGCCTTATCATTACTTCAGTCGCGTAAATATAATAATACGCCGGATTTTGATTCACTCTTGAAGAAGGCTGTATTCCTCATGGCTCTCGCCACTGGAAATAGGGTGTCTGAGCTGGCGGCGATGAGCAACGAACCTAATTGTCTTAGGTATGGGAGGCTACACGATCATGTACAAATTGCGCCGTCTCCCACATTTATTGCAAAGAACGAGCATTCCAATCATGTGTTTTCTGAATTTTCTGTTCCGGCATTGAAACGCGGACACACTCATCATATTTTATGCCCTGTGCAGGCCTTATCTAAGTTTATGAGGGCTGCGCATCCTCGCCAACCAAGTGCTCTGTGGGTGAATCAGGCAGGTAATCGTGTTACAAGAAGAAAGTTAGCTTCCTTGCTGGTAGACGTTATTAAAGAAAGTAACCCTGGCGTAGTGGGCAGGGCTCACAACATCAGGAAATGGGCAGTCTCCCTTAGATTCCTTCAAAAAATTTCTATAGAAGACATTGCTAATACTCAACTTTGGGCTTCCAATCATACTTTCCTAACACGTTACCTGTCGGTCGCTCTAGATAAACCAAAGCGTACCTGTGTAGCTTTACGACAACGGGTCCAGTAGGTTACGTTCTATTATATAAGTTTTGTTTTAAAAAGGGTGGGGGGGGGGGTTGCGGAATAGCCCATACCACTAGGTCCCCGTCCGCCGGAGACTGTGATAAATCACGAGCTGTGATCAAACTGATTATACAATTAAAGATATTTTATTTTTATGTTAAGATTAAGAAGAAATCTAGCGTAAGTTGCAACTATGCAGTATTATCAGATTGTACAAACAGATTATATTGTACAAATAGTGTTAAGGTGAGAACGACATTCTTCAGAATTATAGTTCGATCTAAGGGAACATATGCGTGTCCCCACAAAGTATCATGCATAGATCTTGAAGTGAGATCTGGTCATGAGTAAGCAGACTTTCTTGATGTCACGCACTGCTTGCAATCTTTTGTATTTTTTATATATATTGTTTGCATACAATAAAACTTAAAAAAATGTATATGGATTATTTGTCCCCTGAGGTTAAGGATATTGTCACGAATGTCCCCCTCCAATCTTGGTATTCAGGCAATATCGTCAATGATGAAGGGGCCATTATTAAATTATAGGTTTGATTCCCGGAGGGAAGTAGAGAAAACCTAATATTTATTAGGGCCCCGTAATCATTGACGATAAACGTCCCTCCCAACCATCCAACTTCCCATTCGTTGATTTCTATAGTTTGATCTTGGCATTTCAATGAAGAACGAGATGGCCGCTAGAGGGCCTGGTGTCGGGGTAGCAAAACGCAAGAAATCCACATATGGAAAGTCATATGATAACAAATATTAAGTTATTTTTTATTTTTTTATTTTTTACGATGTTTTTTCTGTAGGGTACCCGATCATAATGACGATCCCATAAGGGAATTAAGCGTGCACTTATGAAGAGTACTCCATGATCCTTCTGCGTGGTAGATTCAAAATGCTGACGCGGGATGTTGAATGGAGACTATTATATTAATAGGCAATATCGTCAATGATTACGGGGCCCTACTAAATATCAAGTTTTCTCTACTTCCCTCCGGGAATCAAACCTATAATATATATCAAGCTAAAAGGCTTAGTGACACTTTAGAGTTCAAAGAAATAAATCATCTACAGATTTCATGCTTCATGGCCAGAACAGAACCTCCACTCCTCAGCTGGCAGTCCCTGGCCTACCCCTTCCATCCCTGGACCTGGCTGGCCATCCTTGGAGGCCTACTTGTGGCCGGACCTGTACTATACTTCTTTGCTGCAGCCAGTTCAAAATGGTAAATAATAGAAACGGAATATCACAGTTTTGAAGTACCAAACTACTGTATATTATTATATAACATTATTTAGGAATGACTTGCTCATGATGCGTTGCATACTAGCAACCGTATGAGATGATTGTCACCTTACTTTTCAAGATTAACATGTTCATCTACGAACTTTCTTCGCTGTGACAGAGAATAGCTGCACTCACCTACCGACTCTAATCCCAGTTTGTCTCCAGAAGAGGCTCTTGCCCATGTCTACTTTTATTTTATGTAACACTCAACACAATCGATTGATTTCGCTCAGCCATAATATAGAGGACTTTCAAGAAGTCTCCTCTGTATGGTTGTCATGTGAAGCTACAACAACCTTGATAATCCTTTCTTGCACAAGGATGTAGAATAAAAGTCCAGAGATAAGTTTATAGGTTCTATATTAGCCAGAGATACAGAGAGCTGGGAAGCACTGTTATGCTGAGTGCCGACCGGATGTTACTGAGGCAACATATACAATGTTGCCAGATATATTTGGTGCAATATTGCCGCTACTAAAGAGTATGGTATATTACCATGGGATATTAAACAATGATAGTATTGCCCTGAAAGTACATGTGTGTATGTTGCAATATGATTAAGTCATGTGTACACTCTGTATATATGTTATGTGTGCACTTAGCCTATATCAACACCTCCCTCCCCCTTCAAGCTTGCCATACGTTGTTGACCTGACTCTTTTTCTAGGAACCTTTCAGACCTACGTGGGGCCATGGGGGAAGGGAAGGACTCTCTTTCCGGGTCCGTGCAAGACACAGGGTTCTCAGGGTTATGGGGGAGGGGTTCAACACCAGGGGAATTCACTGGGCAGAGGAAACGACGGTTCCGCCAATATATCTGACCACTGGGGAGACGAACCTCATAATCCCTGAACCTGCCGCAGACCATGACGACCCCAACCTTGTTCCAGCGGTGAGAAGTCGGGTCTTGGATCCGCACTGTGGTGCCGACTCTCAACCTGGCAAGGGGGCATGCGTGCTGGTCATAGTTTCTCTGCACCAGCGCAGTGTGGGCAGCTGCACGGCGGTCACTGTCCTTGGCCTTGGCTTGCCACTCTGCTGCAAAGGACTGGGGATGAGCAGGGACACAAGACCGTAGTGGGTGGCCATAAAGGATTTGTGCCGGGGAGTGGCCTGTGAAGTTCGGGGTGTTGTGGAGCTCCAACAGTCCACGGTCAAAGTCCTCACAGTCGATGTTGCCTGAGGAAGCCGTCTTCAATATGAGGTGTTTGACGGACTTGACGGCAGACTCGGCATGACCATTGGATTGTGGGTAGTGTGGGGAAGAGACCAAGTGATTGACTCCCCAACGCTCCATGAAGTCCCGGAACTCACGGCTAGTAAACTGTGGGCCTCCATCTGTACGTAGGCGGAGGGGTACACCAACTTCCCTGAAGTAGCGGCAGAAGATCCTGATGGTGTTTGAAGCGGTAGTATCTCCTTTGCAGGGTACGACAACGGACCAGCCTGAGAGTCGGTCTGTTACGACGAGGAAGGATTTCCCCGCCACAGCGAAGAAGTCGGCTGAAATAGACTCGAAAGGCCTAGTTGGGTTGTCGTCGTTGATCATGGGTTCCTGTTGCTGACTAGGCTGTAAGACCTGACACGGCTCACAAGCTTGAACTGTGTTGGCGATGTCCGAGTTGATGCCAGGCCAAAAGACAGCCTGTCGCGCCCTACGCTTAGTGGCCTACACGCCTCTGTGACTATCATGCAGGTGAGCCAAGGTGCGGCGGCGGAGGGCTTCAGGAACCACAACCCTCGCTCCGTACAGGACGAGTTCACCATCTGCTGACAGGTAGTCTCGTAGTTTCCAGAATGGGAGTAGAGAGTTGTGCAGGTCGTAGCGGTTGGTGGGGAAACCCGAAGTAACGCACTCACGTAGGCGGATGTACACATTATCCGCTCTGGCTGCGTCTTGGAGTTCCTGGAGAATCCTGTCTGCGTCCTGTGAAGGAGAGTTGACGTCGGTGGTGGCGGCGTTGACAGTCACGAGGGACCTGAGGTGAACCGTGGCGTCGGCACATGCTAACTCATCCTCTGGCGTCGGGTGGCTGACAGGGGCCCGTGACAATGCATCAGGGATGCAGAGCAACCTGCCAGCGCGCCAGACAGCTGTGAAGAGGTAAGGTGCGACTTTCTCCTTCAGACGTTGGAGGCGGGGATTTTCAACCGCATCAAGGGTGTAGTTGTTGAAGATGGGGATGAGGGGGCGATGGTCCATCATGAGGGTGAAGTGTTGCAGTCCGATGAGGTAGAACTTGCACTTGGACATGGCCCAGCCCACGGCTAGCATCTCCAGCTCAATGGTGGCATAGCGGGACTCAGGGTCGCTTAGGAACCTCGAGCCACACTAAACTAAGCGGAGACGGTTGTTGCCATGATCCTGTAGGAGGGCGTATCCAATACCATTGAGGCGGGACGCATCAGTTTGTAGAATCACTGGTAGGGAAGGGTCGAATGGGGCCAGGACGGGTGGACTGAGCAGGGCAGCCTTGACCCGGCGGAAAGCCTCATCGTGGTCAGCGGTCCACATGAACGACCTCTTCGGGCTCATCAGGGGGCGCAGGGGCTGAGCGGCAGTGGCAATGTCGGGGGTGAACTCTGCCAGCTGGTTCACCAAACCCATGAAGGAGCGAAGGTCGGTGATGTTGGCTGGTGTCGGGAAGTCCTTGATCGCTCCGACTTTGCCAGGGTCAGCCAAGATGCCCTCACCTGAGAGCGTGTACCCACAGAAGTTCACACTGGGTGCAGCGACCACGAACTTGTCCTTGTTGAGTGTGATCCCACTGTCGCGGCACCGTATGAGCACTTCATGGATACGTTGAAGATGTGTGTGGAAGTCCTCCTGGTAGAGCAGCTCGTCGTCGACACTTTGGCACAATTTTGCACCCCTTGGAGGGCCCTATCACCGCGAAGGCAGAAGGCGTCACCTGTTGCAGCGGAACCCATTGGACCTCTACAGTGTTGGAAACGGCCATACGGTGTGATGAAAGTTGTGAGATGCTGGTCCTCCTCCGCAAGTTCCATCTGCCAATATCCAGTCAGGGCGTCTGCCGTTGTGAAGAATTTCGCCTGCGGGGCCACACTGCGGATCGCTTCGAAAGGCGTCAGTGAGGGGTGGGCTGGGCGGGAAACTTGGCAGTTGAGCTTGGTAAGGTCGACGGTGAGGCGAACTTCGGCGTTGGGCTTGGCGACGACAACGAAGGGGTGGCACCACTCCGAAGGCTCATCGCCGGCCAGTTTAATGATACCTTGTGCAACTAGCGAGTCCAACTCCTGCTTAACTTTGTCCCTGAAAGCAAAGGGGATCTGCCGCGGGGTGTAGATGGCAGAAGGCACAGCATCGTCCTTGAGGTAGATCCACATTGGGGGACCCTTCATAGGCTTGAGTGGAGCTGTCTGGAGATCCTCCTTGGAGACCAACACATCCTTGAACTCTCGAAGAAAGAACTCCTTGGCTTGTGCAGGTGACGTGGTGGCTGTGAAGGGTAGCTCCTTAGACATGTTGTTGTGTTTAACCTGTAGAATTGGCTTGGGGAATTCCGCTGGAATGATGGCTAATTCTTGACAGTGGCGTTTGGACAGAAGCGGCGTCTGAACACCCTCGCGGACTTGGATTGTGGCAGAACAGGAACGTTTGCTGATGGTGAATTGTGCATGAAACGTCCCCAAGGCAGGAGCCATTGCAGAGCCATCCACGTTGAGCGTCGTTGTCGGAGGCGGAGGTCGTAGGCTGCTGATAGAAATCCGAAGTATGTCGAGGTGTCTTCGGCCAATCACTGTGATGTCTGCACCTGTGTCTGGCAGCATGTGGAGTTTTCTGATGGTGCCGCTGTAGGTGAGACTCACGGATGTCATTGTGGGTGCCTGAATAGGTGATCCCACACGTCGGCAACTTGTAGTCTTCTTTGCTGTAGACTTGTTGTGGGAGGAAGCGCCGTTGTCCTGTGTGTAGTTGTCCTGACTGGCGGGCTTCTTCAAAGATCTGCAGCATTTGTCGTAGTGGCCCATATGGTTGCAGCGACGACACTAGGCGGTGGTAGCAGGGCAAGCAGGGGTCCTAGGCTTATGACCACGATGGCCGCAGTTAGTGCAGGTGTAGTCTTCAGCCGGGCACTTGTTCTTGTCGTGCCGGCGAGCACAACGCTGGCAGGCGGCAGCCGACGCCAAGGACTGTTGCGATGTGGAGAACTTGTCGCGTTGCTTAACTTGCTTGTTCTGCTTGTACGGTGACACGGCGTTAACCTGGGACGGTGGGGCACATATGGCTGACGTAGCGCTTCGAGTGGCCTCGTATGAACGGCAAATGTTGACGATGTCCTGTAATGAAGGGGTGGCGTCGAGAGAAAGCAGCTTCTGTATTATTATTATTATTATAGAAGCTGTCTAAGCCTCCCAACAGGGTGCAGATACACCTATAAAAGATGAATCCCCACAAAATACCCGTAAGTACTGGAGAGAGACTAAGACAACTAAGAAAATGGAAAAAGGCTACAGTAGTTAGAGAGCCCAGAAGAAAAGATCAGTTTGTCAATTAAAACACCATTCTAAAAAGAATCAAAGCAAATCATGATTAAAACAAACATGTACTGCTGTAATAAAGCATTAACTCTGGACTTAAAAGCTGAGATATTGGTTGACTGTACAACCTCGTTTGGCAAATGATTCCAAAAGGGAATCATTGAAGGAATAAAACACCGAGAAAACTGAGATGTAGAAACATTAATTGGAGTCATGGCAAGGTCATTAAGACTCCTCGTAAATCTTGTTGCAATGGAATAAAAGGTTCTGGTAAAACACTATGCAATGGATGCTGAGTATTGTTAAACATTTTAAATAAAAGACTAAGGGCACCAGCCCGACGCCGATGATGAAGATCAAGAGATAGAGCAGGGAGAATAAATTTAATAGAATTAAGAGCTTTATCAAGCAAATTCAAATGACAGTCAGCAGCCTATTTCCAATTGGGGCAGAGAAAACCTTGTTAACTTTAATGCTTCCAAAACCCAATTTCTCCATCTATCTACCCGTCAGGATCTCCCAGCGGACTATCCCTTATTCTTCAACAATACAAAAATCAACCCTTCATCTTCTCTCAATATTCTTGGTGTCTCTTTTTCTTCTGCTCTCATTTGGAAGGACCATATTACCAGTCTTGCTAAGGCAGCCTCCCAGAAGCTGGGTGTGCTCAACCGCCTTAGGGGGTTCTTTTCCCCTGCACAGCTTCTTGCTCTGTACAGGGGCATAGTGCGCCCTTGTATTGAGTATTGTTCACATGTGTGGGGAGGTTCCTCTCACACTGCTCTCCTAGACAAAGTTGAAAGGAAGGCCTTTCGTATCATTAACTCCCGTCCACTCACCAACTCTCTGCAATCTCTCTCTCTCCGCCGCAATGTTGCATCTCTCTCGCTATTCTATCGCTACTATAATAATCAGTGTTCCTCAGAGCTATCCCAGTGCATACCACCTCCTTTACGTAGGACACATGGTACCCGTCTTGCAACTCAATCCCACCCCTACTCTGTGCAACTCTCCAACCCAAGAGTGAAACGTTACTCTCAAACTTTCTTCTACTCAACATCTGAGCTCTGGAACTCTCTCCCAGAATCAGTCTTTCCCTCTTCCTATGACTTAAATTGCTTCAAACTCCGTGTGTCCAGGCATTTTGGCTCGAACGTCCCTTGATTTTGGCCCTGTCACTCTTTCAACTATGGGGGAGGCACTCGCTATAGGCAGTTATGCCTTTTGCCTCCCTCAATCACATAGAAAAAAAAAAACACAAAAAAACAAACAGGAGAGCAATACTCAAAATGAGGCAAAAAAAAAGCATAAAAAGATTTTATGACTGTGGTTTCACAAGCGAATGTTTTGTAACACTTGCGAAGTAAACCAATCTTTTGAGCAATAGTAGAAGATAAGGAACGAATATGCTTCTCAAATGTCAACTTAGGATCGAGAGTCACTCCAAGCAAACGCAAACCTGACACATCCTCAATTTGTTCACCAGAAACATGCAAACAAGGATGAGGAGGAGCCAAAGTACGTGATCTACTGATTATCATGGAGTGAGTTTTCTTAGCATTAAACTTCATACCCCAAAGTTCACACCAAGAGGTAATCTTAGCCAAGTCCCTGTTTAGAGATGCTGCAACTTCGATTCTACTCTCTGGACATGGAATTGATGAGTATAAAGTTATGTCATCGGCATAAGAACCTAGTTTATTTTCAAGCTCAGAGCACAAGCAAGCAATAAAAATAATAAAAAACAGAGGCCAAAGCACACTGCCCTGTGGAACACCCGAAACAACAGGCACAGAAACAGAAGTTCTTCGTCGTGTATGCCCATTAGAATGACTATCTTGAGTTGGGTCTCCTTGCAGGCTGAAGAGTTCCCTGGGCAGACGTCAATTTCTTCGGCGATGTGGCAGAGACGGACGTAGAAGTTGTTGAATGACTTGCCCTGTTTTTGCTTGCAACTGAAAAGGTCCCTGCGACGGAGAGCTTCATTGCGAGAATTCTTGATGTGCTCCTGAAGTGCATCGAGGACTGCGTCAACGGTCTTGTCAGTGTCAGGGGGTATGCTTAAGGTGTGCTCCAAAAGCCGCTGTGTCTCCAGGGTTAAGCACATCCGCATCTGGATCAGTTGTTTCTCCCTCGGTAGTTTAGATAAGTCCACCATAATAGAGTAATCGTCCCATCGACGCCTCCATTCTCTGAAAACCTGGAAGGTGGCATCAGCACGAAGGGACGGCGGTTTCTGGGTGATAGCCTTTTGTGGTGGAGCTGGGGCTGTAGGGTGGAGGATGTTGTGGAATAGGGTGTTGTCCCCGGTGAGGTAGGTGTAGGTGCGGCGGCAGGTGGGGTAATTTGGGCCAGAGCCTGGACAAGGGCGGAGAACTTGGCATCGTCCACCTGTCTCCTGTGGTCCTCCTCCATTTGTCGTCTGGTTTCCTCCTCCTGTCGTCGTTGTTCCTCTTCCCATCTTCTGCGGTCCTCCTCCTGTCTTCTGGTATAGTCGTCCCGTTGTCTGCATTGCTCCATATACTGTATGAACTGAAGGAGGTCTGCACTTGTGGTAGGTTGTAGACTTGCAGGGTGTGGTGACATGGGTGGCAGCCCCCTATAGTGTAGGGGAGATAAAGTGGGGGGAGGTTGGGGAGGTGGAGTGAAATGAGGGGTGGTGAGAGGAGAGGTTGGAGTGGAATGAACTGACTGGTACCCCATACCAGTAACTCCAACAGTATCTCCATCATTATCTCCACCACTATCTCCACCAGTGGCTCCACCATTATCTCCCTCCCCAGTATGGTCGTGTGGGGTGTCTCTGGGCTCCCCATGAATCTGCTCATCTCCCTCCATCATTGGTTGATAGCTGACACACTGTAGTCTTGCAGGAACGATGAAAATGTGCAGTACAACTGGAACAGTTTATTTAACCCTTAACTGGCGGCGCGCAACGTAAGTCGAGTGAAATAAATTTGGACTATGTGGCGGCGTGCGACATAGGTCGTGTGGCAATTTCAGCACGTAATGTTGCTGAGAGAGAGAGAAAAGTGGTGGCAGGAGAGTAGCGAGCGTATGACTGCTCCAGACCACCGCGGTGGACCAACTGACATGAATCCCACCCTCCTCTACCCTCTCACACTCGCTACATAGTGAAATGTATGGGGAAAGTACCGAATTACATGGTTTTTGCACTCGTGTTGCGCGGTTGTTGCAAGAAAACTAGCGGTCATACAAGGATCGTTGTGGTGTCATTGGAAAGCTCTGTTTATGCCCTTTCAGGGATAGATACTTGTTTTACGCTCTGGGTCTTATTTAGGCATGAAAATTATCACGTAAACAGCCCTATTTTTGGTAAAAACACCCCCCTGGGGACTACATATTATTTACCGCCTAGGCCACTCTTTAGGTGTTAATAGTGAGAGAAATGATCTGTGCTAGAGTGAGTGAGTGAGTGAGTGCGGTAGGCTTGGCAACACCGTGTTGGCTTGGCAGCGATGTGCGTGTACCTCTGTGTGCACATGTGCCGTTAGCTGGAGGGCAAGTTGAGGGCCACTGAGGGGTGAGAACTCAGTGTGGCTGGAGACGTCAGAGGGGGAGGGTATGCTACTCCTCGCTCTTGTCCAGCTGTGTTTCAGCAGCTATAACCCTCACAGCAAGTCGGGAATGGGCACAAATGACATGGGACATATAATAAAGGCACTGCACTACAGTCTCAAGCACTTCACTGCACTATAAAGCACTGCACAATAATATATCCAGGATAGGAGAGGCGAGGTCTTGCAAGATGGCTGGGCTGATTATCCGGTCTTTGCTCGTATCTCCTGGCTTTAATAACACACTGCGCCATGTATGGTTGTCATGTGAAGCTACAACAACCTTGATAATCCTTTCTTGCACAAGGATGTAGAATAAAAGTCCAGAGATAAGTTTATAGGTTCTATATTAGCCAGAGATACAGAGAGCTGGGAAGCACTGTTATGCTGAGTGCCGACCGACCGGATGTTACTGAGGCAACATGTACAATGTTGCCAGATATATTTGGTGCAATATTGCCGCTACTAAAGAGTATGGTAAATTACCATGGGATATTAAACAATGATAGTATTGCCCTGAAAGTACATGTGTGTATGTTGCAATATGATTAAGGCATGTGTACAGTCTGTATATATGTTATGTGTGCACTTAACCTATATCAACATCCTCCTCTCAGAGCTGTCACCTACCTAGACCACCAAGTGGCCAGGACCGAATTCAGGACCACGAGCCACATACCCATACAGCTGAAGCTGGCAATCACGAACTAATAAAAACAATAGGCCTTGGACAAGTTTCAGAGAGTAGATGATGGCTTAATGCCTTAGTATATTGTCAAAACAACTGTTTATACTATACCATTATTATTGATTTGTAATTCCACTGAAAGCCAATAATAGAGTTTACAACAATTTATGATACGCCAATTTATGTTTTATTTTTTTTTTACTTCCAATCAATTTTACTCAGCTTGCGAAACTCTTATGGTTAGAAAGTTAATTACTTCCGCCAATGAAGTTTGAGGAGGATATGTCTTTGTCGTTGTTTATCTGTGAACAAGATATAATACAAGTTAGTTGAGATAGTCTTTAGCTTCTGCACTTCTAAAAGTCCTTCTTAACACCTTACGAGCGGCCTATGCGGTTTATTTATATGTACCGCCCAGCGGGGTGTTTTTAGCCAAAATAGGGCTGTTTACGTGATCATTTTCATGCCTAAATAAGACCCAGAACGTAAAACAAGTATCTATCCCTGAAAGGGCATAAACAGAGCTTTCGAATGACACCATAACGATCCTTTTATGATGGCTAGTTTTCTTGCAATAACCGTGCAACGCGAGTGCAAAAAGCATGTAATTAGGCACTTTCCCCATACAATTCCGTATATAGCGAGTGAGAGAGGGAGGGAGGAGGTGGGATTCGTGTCAGTAGGTTCGCCGCGGTGGTCTGGAGCAGTCATACGCTCGCTACTCTCCTGCCACCACTTGTCTCTCTCTCTCAGCAACATTACGTGCTGAAATTGCCACACGACCTATGTCGAGCGCCGCCACATAGTCCAGCTTTATTTAACTCGACTTATGTTGCTCGCCGACAGTTAAGGGTTAAGCTCAGGAAATTCTTCTTGAAGTAGCATTGGTATACCAAAGAAGTCGTCATCTGACTAAAGTAATTAAAACGTGTGTCTGCATCACATACGCTCGACCTTAGTACACGGTTCATGACTTAATATTACAACATGTGAAATATTTAGCCACCATAAATCTTTCATGAAAGATGGTGTTTTAAAACGGCATAGAGCTAATTATATTTCAGTTTCTACAATACACGTGAATGGATAATATATATTATACTACAGTAGACTCGACTACAATGTTCATAGTAGTGTGCATTTGTGTTTATTATTTGTTATTGTGTGTGTGTGTATGTGTGACACAAAGTTGAATTACTAACAGCTTACTTAGAGCTACAAAGCTATACGATCGAGTAACGTTGCCACTAATAAGAGCTGTGATTTTTTAACCCATAAATGGCGAGCATCCTCATTTGAGTCCGTACTGGGCGAAGGCGAGCGTCCGCATATGAGCCAAGGCTTAAAAATAACCTTTTAAAAAAATTGTGTTTAAGTGAGATAATTCCCCTCCATACCTCGTATCACTCCTCCACATGTGTCAAAATCCCCTTTGTGCCCCCTTTCCCCTTCAATTATCACCTATTTGTCCTCTTATTTCCATATCTATTGGTGTTTTTATCATGCCTATATCTCCAAACCGGTCTATGCCGTGCTCATGTTGCTAGAGAGGGTGTAGAGTGTCTGAGAGTGTGAGTAAGTCAGTCTAGCTACAGGCTCCGAGAAGGGAGGGTGTGGTCCGCCTCAGCTCCACACGTGATGAATGGCCGGTCGGCAATTATTCGCGATTTTGACCATCCAAACACTATTCCCACTTGTTTTATTGTTGTTACATGTTGTTATCTTCATATTAAACGTAAAATAGGCGCATATAAATAAGTAATAACGATATTTATCGTAAAATTACGATTATAGGTGGGAATGGAGCCTAATATGTCCGCCCAGTTGTGTGGTGTCCATTACACATAACTCGCCGTTTTTGGGTTAAGGCGCCACACACAAATTTTCATTTCTGGACATGTCCGAGAACTTCTACCACCTTGCCGACTACTCACGACCTACATAAGATGTTCCAATACACGTAGAACTCCTTCCCCATCTACATGAATCACGCGCCGACTTACAAAGATCTGAAATTCTTGATGAATCCTGAGATAATGACCCCGATTTCTCTGCATGATTGAGGCTTAGCCTCATGATGACGATTTTCCCACGAAGTACTTGTTGTGACGTGTCGAGATCGACTTTGTGAATATGTGAAAACCCCTAAGGCTATTATGGCTCGACCCATCGCTCTTTAGGATCTCATTACTGAGATAAGTGAATTTATCCAAGATCACTATATTCCAACCACATGCATGATCATATCACACTACTACATTCAACTAGATACTAAATATGGGCTGTTCAGCCAGGCTCTCTTGGAAACAACAACAAGTCACCAAATGATTGAATTAACATAGAAATAGGAAAGAACTCATCACTCCTACATTCTTTGCAGTTATGAAGGATTTTTCAACGATTATCTATGATGGTGTTATCGATCGCCTAGCCAACACCAAAAGCAGAGACTATCAAGTTCACCAGTGTAAATCTGGTCACTGGAAGCAATATCTAGCTATTCTCAGTTTACTGGCATGGTGTCAAACCACGCCAATGTTGTTTTGGGACAGTATACAATGCGAGATGGAATATAGGAAATGTAGCAAAAAATTACATTAATTTGTTTATAATATAACTTCTAAATACACAATAAGAACTATTCTTGGTACCAGAGCCATAAGGACCGACATAACTCTAGCTGAGAGTCTAGTAACTAGGTCATTATTGTCCAAAAGGACATTATATTCTGTATATACCTGGAAACTCAAACTGGACCACAACACAGTCCAGATTGATATTTAATATATTTATTTTGTATAATACTCCTCTCAGTAGAATCATACAGAGCAATAAGATATTTGAATCCCAATGAGTGTTTCAGCTCAACAACGGCATAGCCACCGCCTATCAACTGGCGCACCTCACATGCCTCAAGTAGCTAGCAGGCAGATTATCATAGCAACCCCATAGTAGTTACCATCGACACATCCAGACCAGCATTATATACAATCATCACAGTTAATCCCGCCACTGCTAAGCTAATTTCGTGACCACCCCAACATTTGGACATAAGCTAGACACAGTTTGCAGTGCTATAGTACCTTTTTTTTGTTTTTTGTTTTTTTGCCCTACGCTCACTATAATGGGCATCAAGTTGACCTAGTGCAGAAGGCTAGCCAGGTCTAGTTGACGGGTCTAGCCAACTCGCTCTCAATTTGCATCGCCTATGCTAATTTAAGGGGAGGCAGACCGTTTTTCTGGACTCCCTTCTCCCTAATGTTTAGCTCCACTAGTTTTGAGATTTTAAGACGTTGGTTCCATTAGTTTGGCGATTTTTACACCTTTCGCCCCATTTTGTTGTCAATTTTAAGACCTTTCGTGCCATTTAGGTGTGCAATTTTAAGAGGAATTGGCCTTCGGCCGGAACGTTTTTCTACCGAAAAATGTACAAATTTATCTTGAAGGGGGGTCTAGGGTTTTCTTTTCTAAGCTTGATGGAGGTCTAGGGAGGAAACTAAAAAAATATATGAATACATTAATTAATAGACCAAACAAACGGGTAGTCTCCCCTTAAGTACATTTAGATAAGGATGTATTTTTAGGTGTTGTCATCCTTAATGTGAATAACTTGACTGTGAGTGAAATCATTGATATATTTTGTTTCACTACACAATGTTCTACTAACATAATATTATGTTATATTTTTAAAAAACATTACCATATCCTAATGGTATTCTCCTCGGAATATGTACTGCACATTCGCACTAGTGTGACCTTTCCAACACTGATGGTACATATAACATGTTTAGGGAGAGCACAAATAAATATGGAAAACGGTATCTAAGCTCATCACAGTCAAACTGCAGATATCTTCATCATCTTAATGAAGGATTTGTGTGTTCCTTAAATTAAGCCAGGGAAAACACTTAAGATAAAATAAAACAACAAATTTTATCTTTACCTGAGAAACAGTTTGCTAATAACTCGTTCAACATAAAACATGATTGATAAAAACTATTCCATTGGCTTTGACAGCGGTGACGAGATTTCGAATCTGTCCCAACTTGGATTCAGCTCGCTTTACACATTCGGCCTACACTTCCGAGAGCCCCAGTCAGTGCAGCCTCTTATGACCAGCACCCGGACCTTCACCATGTTCCTGTGGCTCTACACCGTCATCCTTACTGTAGCTTACTCCACCAACCTCACTGCCTTCCTTATGGTCCGGAAGCCCCCGCCCGCCATACAGACCATTAAGGAACTATATGAATCTGGCCTGGAGGTGGCGGCGCTGGGGACGGTTCATAAGTATGCTCTGGCGGTCTCAACTGATAAGTATATGAAGGTATCTATAATATAGAGGGGATTATGCGAACAATTATAATACTGGTTGTCCTTGAGTTCACGAAATCTGAATGTTGTCATGGAGTCAAATGTCCATTTGATATTTATCAGTAGTATGTTAGTTCTTGAACTTGCAAAAAACAAATAATTATAATATAGTTTCGAGACCCAATATTCTGAAAGCAAGTCAAGAATTGATTTTTTTTTATAATACCAGCTTGACACTATCTGCTGCAACGTCTTGGGGGTTATTATGGTATTTTGTTGTATTATTTTTAAGGGTTTTAATTGTTTTTGCCATTTTCGAACAATGTGTTTTTAGTTTACCCCGAGACTTGAAAAAACGCCTCTCCAAATCCACTTCAAACTAAAAAAAAATCCCCCAGACCCCCTTCAAGCTAAATGTGTACATTTTTCGGTAGACAAATTTCCCGGCCAAAGGCCGGTTTCTCCAAAATTACAGGTTCGCTATCGCTCGCCCAGGAAAAATCGATACCTTATTGGGTTGAAGCACCGTATAATCGCCTAACTAATGAGATGAAACGTCTTAAAATCTCCAAGCTAATGGAGTAAAACAGGGAGGCTCTAAATTGACCCGCCCTGCACCTAATAGGGTTAAAGGTGCAGCTATGTTGATGTTGCTCCTATAATTAACTGATTATTGAATCGGGCTACATTTCCGCAGTTCTGTTCTCGGTGCAGACAACACAGAGTAAAGTAATGTGTTGACTTTCATTTGGGAGTTAGATGATCTACAAGTGTTCGAGGCAATTAGTAAACCCATGATATTTTATATTTCGATGTTTTCCAATAGTTTTTTTTCAGATTTATGGTAGTTGTCTTCAAAAATACTATAATACATGAATATTGTCTTATTTATCATCTACTTTGGATTCCTAAGGATTGGATATGTATACTTTACGTAAATTGGTATACTTAATTCAGTGGATGGTAACTATATTCATACTAAGCTTTATATATATATATATATATATATATATATATATATATATATATATATACCAATAATGTAAACCGCTCTCATCTACAAGAAAACCTTGTGATATAATAAGTAGAATTCCATGGATATTATTATTTATGCATTAATGTTGCCCTAACAGGGACTTCTGGACGTTTACGCAGTGTACGACTCTAAAAAGGACGCCTTTGCCAGAGTGTTACGAGGGGAATCTGTTTTGTTGCAGAGTAACAGCTTCGTCAACTTTTACACAGCCACAAGGTTCAACGTCCGAGGCGACCCAAGAGTTAGGACCATGAAGGTAAACAACAGTGTACTAGGACAGTTCAACCAACAAGATCCTTAAAACACACACACACGCACACACACACACATAGGGGAGGTGTGGTGGAGTGCTCTTGCCACTGGACTGGTAATCCAATGGTCCCGGGTTCGAATCCCGATATGTCAATGGGAAGATATTATTGTGATGGAATTTGTGCTGTACCTAGTATCAGTGCATTACCACAAAGCCCACCGAAACACCAAAAAATACCCTCATTGTTCCCTGATTAAATAGCACTGTATGAATATTCCCATATTCAAAATATGCTACAGGGGAGCAATGCCTAGTGACTTAATTGCTCAATAGGTGGGGTTCTGTGAGTGAGGGTCCGAGTCTAAGGGGATGAGACGGTGAAGCGCGGAGGCGGAGCAGCTTTAGAGATGGGGCTGCTTTGGGCCGCGGGTGGGTGCTTCGCATGTCTCACTCCCTAGACTGGAAGGATACCTCACAGGCCTCACCGTGTTCAGCGGTAGGATGTACAGGCTCTCACCCTATGCCTGAGAGGGAGTAGTTGGAATATATATATATATATATAACAAAAAAAACATACACACACCTTGAAAATCTGCTAAAGAATATTGCATACGCTGTTTAAAGCAAGATCTGTATACGAATACAATTTCTGAATGTCTTGACCGACTTAGATTGTATTTAATTTACAGATTAGAAAAAATAGTTGTTACCGAAATGTTAACATTAAAGAACAAGTTATTTTGTATTAGCAGATATTATCTGACCAAGCTATAGTATAAGACACTTGTTAGATCTGTAAGGAGACTGCTCATCCGTCTGCTTCTACTCTGAAACCGAACTCTAGTTCTATCGCTTGTGAGTTAAGGGGAGGCAGACCGTTTTTCTGAACCCCCTTCTCCCTAATGTTTAGCCCCACTAGTTTTGAGATTATGAAACGTTCGGCCCATTAGTTTGGCGATTTTAACACCTTGCGCCCCATTTCGTTGTCAATTTTAAGACCTTTCGTGCCATTTAGGTGTCGATTATTTCCTGGCAAGCGATAGCGAGCCTGCAATTTTAAGAGGAACCGGCCTTTGGCCAGAAAATTGTTCTACCTAAAAATGTACAAATTTATCTTGAAGGGGGTCTAGGGGGTGTTTATTTAAGCTTGATGGAGGTCTAAGGAGGAAACTAAACATATATATATGAATACATTAATTAATAGACCAAACAAACGATCTTCCTCCCCTTAAGTGAGTCAAGTTAAGGAATGGACCACAGTAGAAATTTTGTAGTATGAAAGAGTGACCGTCATTATCTTTCGAATGTAGTGATTGGTGTTTTTTTTTTTTTTTTAATTATGTAGCATTTATATCCAGAGATCAAACTATTATCTTGTAGTTGTTAAGCCGAATGTTTATGATTGGTATGAACTATTATTCGCCTGTGAATAATAGCTAAGAACATCAGTGGCCCAAATATGGTTGAACTTGGTGGATCTCTCTACGCCACAGCCACCCGGTTTCCTTGGTAGCTTTGGTAAACTCAGCTCTCTCAGTTGACTCAGGCCGGTATCACACGAGAGCTTTTTCACTTAACATATAACCTTAACACTGGTCTGGCAGCTCATGAGGTACACATTTAATATTTTTCAGTTACCTAAATTCATCTATCATCAGTCTAGTTTCCTATACCAGTGCAAAATACTCCAGAAATGTTGCCAGACAAATGTTGATCATCGAATGTTGACCATAAAAGCTCTTGTGTGATACTGCCTTCAGCTTACCCTCAAAATTCACTGTCACCTCTTTTTCAGATAAACCTCAACTGACAACTTTCCCTCTTAAGGGGAGACAGGTATTTTTTCTAGATCCCCTTCTCCCTCAGGTTTAGCCCCATTAGTTTTCAGATTCCAAGATGTTTGCCCCATTATTTTGTCGATTTTAAGACCGTTCACCTCATTTCTTTGTCAATATTAAGACGTTTAGTGCTATTTAGGTGTCGATTTTTTTTTTCAGGCCAACGACAGTGTGCATGTAATCTTGGAAGAACCGGCCTTTGGCCGGGAAATTTTTCTACCGAAAAATTTACAAATTAATCTAGAAGGGGGATTGAATGGATTTGTTAAAAGTTTGATGGAGGTCTAGGGAGGAAACTAGAACCAATAATAACAAAATACATTATACGAGCAATTATATAATCCCATCCCCTCTTAACTGAAACTGACTTCTATGCCCTACTGATACCCTTATTTCTACCAAACCTCGCCTCTCAACTCTACTCCCCACCCGTATTTCAAATCTACCTGTCACTGTTTTTTTGTATCTTTCTCTCCTTTTCTCTGTTTCCCTGGCTTGTATCCATTCGGACCCATTCAGCCAACTGTTTCAAGACGTTTATCCCCATCCAGGTGTCGATTTATTCCTGGCGAGCGATAGCGAGCCAGCATTGTATGGAGAAATCTGGCTTCGCCGGAGAAATGTTGCTTTCGAAAAATTTACAAAATTAGCTAGCTGTCAAAACAAAAATATATATATGCTGTCTCGCTAACGCTCGCCAGGAAAATATTGACACCTGGATGGGGGTAAACGTCTTAAAACAGTAGGCTGAATTGAGCCGAATGGATAGAAGCCAAAGATAAAGGGAGATAAAGAGAAAACAAGCGAGGTGGGCTCCTTTAATTGTCAAGGCAATTTAGTTTTTTATCTCAATTTCTGGTTTCTTCACTGGGTAACGATTGGTTATTTTAGATAAAGGTAGCTTAGGTCAGATGAGTTAAGGTAAGGAAAATTTGATTGCATTAGTTGTGGAGAATATATACTATCACCTTAAGGGGGGTGACCTGCTTTTTGTTATTTCTGTCCTTTTCTCTCTTTCTCTGGCTTGTATCCATTCGGCCCCATTCAGCCAACTATTTTAAGACGTTTATCCCCATCTAGGTGTCGATCTCTTCCTGGGGAGCGATAGCGAGCCAGCATTATATAAAGAAATCCGGCTTCGCCGGACACATTTTTCTATCGAAAAATGTACAAATTTAGCCTGCTGTCAAATAAAAAAAAAAATATGCTGGCTCGCTACCGCTCACCAGTAAAAAATTGACACCTGGATGGGGATAAACGTCTTAAACCAGTAGGCTGAATGGGGCCAAATGGATACAAGCCAGAGAAAGATAGAAAAGGATAGAATAAAAACAGGTCACCCCCCTTAAGGTAATGATTTAGGTGTGGGAAATTACTGTATATATATATATATATATATATATATATATATATATATATAATATATATATATAATTATATATATATATTATTTTTTTTTTTTTTTTTTTGCTTGGTAGAGCGAGACAACAGTATAAGATAGAGATGCGAAAGTAGGAATATTTTATTAGAATATATGGTGTTAGAACTATTGGTATGGGTACAGGAAACAACTGTAAAGAAATTAGTTATTATGGAATCAACATTCCTCAAGGAGGGGAGATACCGGATGGGGCAGGATGAAAAGATGGAAAGAAGCAGTGCCAGCAGGTTGAAGTGAATGGTCTAAACATTGATGAGAAAGTTGAAGGGGGGGAGGGACTAAACATTGATGATAAAGTTGAAAGGGGTGGATTAAACATTGATGCAAAGTTTGAAGAGAGTGCACTAAACGTTGATAAGAAGGTTGGAGGGGATGGACTAAACAGTGACGAGAAAGTTGAAAGGGTAGATTAAACATGCATGATGGGATGACAAGAAATGGCGAGGAATTGAATGATGTGATGGAATGGATATCATAAACGTCATCTAATGTGTATGAGATGAGCTCTAGATGGAGCCTACTGAAATATTTCAAAAGCAACGTGATCATGTTATGAACTGCCTTGTGTTCAGGAGTTATCCTGACTTAGCCTTATCTATCTATCTATCTATATACTCAGGCCCAATCCCCACTTTTCCAAAAAAAATAAAACAAAATCGACTGAGGGCACTATTATTTTTAGATCGTCGGAAGTTGATATCAAGATTGAAGATAATAAAAGCAAACAGTGTCTAGCTCATCGGTCTCATATTATTATGTTCTATCCAACAACCAACTCTACTCCTAAAATCGATTAATGAAATATTACAAACACATGTGGCAGTCCGTGGATTCGAACCCAGGACGCTCACACCGAATATCAACACCTTATGCATTACACCACGAAGGCAGTTAAAGAATGGTGGACACTGCCTACGATTTATTATGCAACTTCGAATCCTGCATATCAATCTAAGCATTTACACACATCCCAACTGCAACTCACGTAGGCTATGCATATGTGAATGGAAATGACAATTAATGGGGCCTTAACCACTAGGGAAGGCCTCTCGATAAATTACTCCTGAACCAATATCATATTACAATAGCGCATCAATACAAGTCAATGTCCTCTTGTTTGGAATTCGTCAAAATTGGTTTCAACTTCAACATCGATTATGGAACATGATTGTACAAATGGTAATATTAGAATATTGGTGCCCATGAATTTATATTTTATTGGTATACCCTTTGCCTGACACACAATTAATTTTCTCTGCTAATCACTTCGCCGTTACTTATTTTATCAACTATATGAAAACCGTTAGATTAGATTGAGCTAGCTTAGATATGGGTGGCATAGGTTTGGTGTGGGAGACTATATTCTGAATGTGAGTAAATAATATGACGATACAATCATCATTGGAGGGAAATAACCTTAAAATTCGCAATATATCACTTAACCCCTACTGTACCAGAGGATATTACCACAAATGTACCCTCCAGTACCAGGCAGTGTGGCCAAAATGGCTTCAGAGGAAAAAGAGAACATCCTCCCACCTAAAAAGTTAGCGAAACACTGGCCCAGCCAGCTTATGGAGGCTTGCAACCAAGCTGAGAAGCGTTGCCAATTACTCTGAGCAGTTTTTACAAGCCATGTTAGCAGCTACTGCTCGATACTGGCAGTTACAAGGACCGCATATTACTGATGGACGTTGTCCGTCTCTGGTACTGACGAGTGACTTTTTTAATGACGGCCAACGTCCGTCACTGGTACAAAAGGGGTTAACCCAAATTTTCACTTCTCAGGAATGCTTCTCGCCCTACAATGTGGCCATGGCTCTCCAGCGACATTCGCCACTCAAGAGAAAGTTTGACAAAGTGATAGTGAGGATTCAGGAGAGTGGGATATTGAAGCACTCCGTGGCAGATGCGCTTCGTTTGGCTGCTACGACCAAGGTGGGATAGACAGATGTGGCATTATACCTTATTGATATGTTGATGCCCTTTAGTTCCCAATTCATAACTGACGATTTTATTTACTTTTTGAATGACTAGTACGAGTCAGAATGTTAATAAGTGAGCCCACAGATAGCACATGTCCACAACAGGTTGTCTGATTTGTTAAATTGATGGCTAGAGATAGGATATAGAGGACACTTCAAAAATCTTACCAAGGAACATAAATGTAATTTAAAATCATTACTTGTAGCCCAGAAATTTCCCTGTGCGCCCATGCGTTCGATTGTGCACCCAAATGATCGCCTATTAGCCCCAAAACTTGCTAGCATTCCCAAAAGTTTGCCTGCATGGCCAAAGATTTGATCACTCAACTCAAAGCTCACCCACACGATTCGAATTTTGCTTGCACCCCCCAAATATCACCTGCACAGCCAAAGGTTCACTATGCAGCCAATGGTTCAATCATACATATTTCCAAAAGTCTGCATGTGTGCCCAAAACTTTGCCCACGCACCCAAAAGGTTGCAACCGAAGCCAAATTTGGTCGCTTAGCCCAAAATTCTGCTGTGTGTCTGTGCGTCCCAAAATTCGTCCACATGTTCTGAAGTCCAACTGCGTAACCAAAACTTTGGTTGCATGTCTAAAAGATTACCCATGCACTTAAAGATTTGCCCACTAACCCAAATGTTCAACTGTGAGGCCCAAAATTCGCCCACACAGCCCAAAGTTCTTCTCTAAGATTGAGATAAAAAAAAAAAAAAAAAAAAATCTTTGTCACTTTATGATACCAACAACAATAGTGATTTTATCGCTCATTCAAATTTTAGTCCCTCTGCAGTGGCTCACATACTTTAACTCCTTCATTACCGGTGACTTCCATTTTACTATATTGTGGCAACTATTAGACTATGTTATTCAGTTGAAGAAGGACTTATAACAATTAAAAGACCTCCAACCCTCTCATTTAACCAGATTTACTACCATAGATCCTTCTTTAACTGCACAAAATTGTCTGAATATAGCTAGAATAAATTTTAAGAGACGTCATCAGTACAGAAGGGGTTAATATAAAATGGTAGGGGTGACTTAACTATTTTCTCCAGAACGCACACACAACACTTATGAACTCAGATACACAGCTTAAGCTACAGCCTTCCTCATAATGCTGGGGATTGTACTGAAGCGTGAATAACGAATAGAATATATTGACCTGAAAAATAGAAAATATAATTTTAGTTAGAAATTAAATAACCAAACATTTAAAATACTAATGAGAAGTTGATTATTTTTCTTCTCCTTTGCAATTATAAGTTCAGCCGTGAATAATACAATATTGAAATACAAAACTAAAATTTGAAAAGCAAATATGTATCAGACATATAAAGGGCCTCGTTTATATGTTGTTGGGTAATACATTTTTGATAACGAAGAAGATAATATAATTAGCTTGATATACAGTAGGTCTAGGGAGGAAACTTAAACAATATTAGATAAATATATAACTAACCTAATAAATACCTCCGACCCTCTTCCTTCCCCTTCTACAGGAGTACGGTGGTGGTGAAGGGTCAGCTCTACAGGACTCCACCTACAAGCAGGCCCTGAGTCTGACCCACCTGCAGGGGGTCTTCCTAGTGGCAGCGGTAGGGTGGCTGATGGCCATAATCGTCTTCGGTTTGGAACTCCTTGACCACAGAGAGCCTCATGTTCAGCCCCATTAGTTTTGATATTTTAAGACGCTTGCCCATTATTTTGGCAATTTTATCTTATTTTTTCCTGGCGAGCGAAAGCGAGCCTGCAATTTAGGTGGAATCAGCCTTCAGTTGGGGCATTTTTCTACCGAAAAAATGCACAAATAAATCTCGAAGGGGGTTCTTGAGGATATTTGTTTTAAAGATTGATGGATGGCTATATAGGAACTTAAACAATAATAATAAATAATTAAATCAGTACTTCCTTGATTTTCCATAGAATGATTAAATCAGTACTACACTGTTTTTCCATGGACTGATTTTTACTTCCATGGCAAGGAACCCTCAGAGAGTGCAGAGCGCATTACACAGGTGATATTTTCGGGCATGGAAGCATACATCCCACTTCTTTGTCGCAAACTAACTCACAAACATCTTGGTTAACTCACTCTTGTTCTACTGCTGTCCGTAATAAGGAGGAAGCATTCAAATGAAGCCATCGCCTTTAACCTCAAGAATCTCATACTTTACTGTATATGTTTCAGCTCAGAATCAAGCCAAGCCTGTCCTTCAACTTGCCAAAAACTCATCAATAACAAATGCTCTGAAGTTTCCAACTCTAGCTCTTCCCAATCTTTTTGGTATCAAGCCAAGAACCTCTCCAACAATTTCACTTCCTCGTCTTTCCCTCCTCTTTTCCACTCTGATGGTACCAAGAACACCTCTTCCTCTGACAAAGCTGAACTCTTCACTCAAACTTTTGATAAAAGCTTCCTCCTTGGATGATTCTGGCGCTACTCCTCCCTTTCCACCCTCTCTACTTATGCCCAATATCATAATCTCTTCTAAGGATGTACTTTCTGCCCTCTCTGGGCTTAATACTAAGAAGGCGTATGGACTGGATGGTGTTCCTCCTGTTGTACTAAAAAAATAACTCTTCTTCCGTGTTGACTCCCTGCCTAGGCAAACTCTTTAGTCTCTGTCTCTCCTCTAACGTCTTTCCTTCATGCTGGAAGCTTGCTCTCATTCAACCTGTTCCAAAGAAGGGTGACCGTTCTCAATCCTTTAACCATTGTCCAATTGCTCTCATTTCTTGCATCTCTAAGTTTTTATTAACTATTCTTTACTCAAAATGTCTTCAGCATTTATCTTCCCATGATCTACTTCCAGATCGCCAATATGGTTTCCTTAAGGGCCGCTCTACTGGTAATCTTGCTTATCTTACTAATTCATGGTCATCCTGCCTTCGGGACATCGGTGAAACTTTTTCAGTTGTGTTAGACATATAAAAATCCTTCAAAAGAGTCTGGCACAAATCTCTAATTTCCCTCCTTCGGTTTCTTTTTTTTTCTTTTCTTTTTCTATGTGATTGAGGGAGGCAAAAGGCATAACTGCCTATAGCGAGTGCCTCCCCCATAGTTGAAAGAGTGACAGGGCCAAAATCAAGGGACGTTCGAGCCAAAATGCCTGGACACACGGAGTTTGAAGCAATTTAAGTCATAGGAAGCGGGAAAAACTTATTCTGGGAGAGAGTTCCAGAGCTCAGCTGTTGAGTAGAAGAAAGTTTGAGAGTAACGTTTCACTCTTAGGTTGGAGAGTTGCACAGAGTAGGGGTGGGATTGAGTTGCAAGACGAGTACCACGTGCCCTACGTAAAGGAGGTGGTATGCACTGGGATAGCTCTGAGGAACACTGATTATTATAGTAGCGATAGAATAGCGAGAGAGATGCAACATTGCGGCGGAGAGAGAGAGAGTTGGTGAGTGGACGGGAGTTAATGATACGAAAGGCCTTCCTTTCAACCTAGGAGAGCGGTGTGAGAGGAACCTCCCCACACATGTGAACAATACTCAATACAAGGGCGCACTATGCCCCTGTACAGAGCAAGAAGCTGTGCAGGGGAAAAGAACCCCCTAAGGCGGTTGAGCACACCCAGCTTCTGGGAGGCTGCCTTAGCAAGACTGGGAATATGGTCCTTCCAAATGAGAGCAGAAGAAAAAGAGACACCAAGAATATTGAGAGAAGATGAAGGGTTGATTTTTGTATTGTTGAAGAATAAGGGATAGTCCGCTGGGAGATCCTGACGGGTAGATAGATGGAGAAATTGGGTTTTGGAAGCATTAAAGTTAACAAGGTTTTCTCTGCCCCAATTGGAAATAGTATTTAGATCAGAATTTAAGAGTTGTATGGCTTCATTACGTTTGTCGTTGAGGGATTGCTGTCTAACCTTCAATCTGTGCATTTGTCTCTAATTTCCTTTCTGACCGCTGCATAACTGCAGTTGTGGACGGTCATTGCTAACTTCCTCAACCTATCAACTCTGGTGTTCCTCAGGGTTCTGTCCCATCTCCCGTTTACATTCTAATATTCATTAATGATATCCACAACTGTACCTCTAGTCCTATCCACTCATATGCTGGTTACTGTATCTTACACTATTCAACTAGTTTTTCAAAACAACCCAGCAAGCAATCACTCCAAAAGTGACATGAAAAGGCCAAAACACGCATATCTTCTGATCTATCAATTATCTCTGATTGAGTCAGAGAAAATCTTGTTGCTTTCAATGCCTTCAAGTCCCAATTTCTCCCTCTGTCTACCCATCACAATCTTCCACAAGACTATCAGCTACTCTTCAACAACACACAAATCGACCTTTTATCTTCTCTCAATATTCGTGTTGTATCTTTTTCATCTAACCTTTCTTGGCAAGATCATATTACCACTCTTGCTAAAACAGCTTCCCAGAAGTTAGAGGTACTGAACCGTCTCTGTGGGTTTTCCATCCCCGCACAGCTTCTTGCTCTGTATAGGGGCACAGTGTATTGAGTATTGTTTCGAAGCAGCCACATCTCTGAAGCTGCTTCGCTCCAGTGCTTCACTGTCTCACCACCTAGACTCGGACCCTCACTCTCAGAACCCCACCTATTGAGCAATGAAATCACTAGGCATTGCCCCCCTGTAGCATGTTTTGAATATGGGAATATTCATACAATGCTATTTAATCAGGGAACAATGAGGATATTTTTTTGGTGTTTTGGTGGGCTTTATGGTAATGCACTGATACTAGGTACAGTTGGTCATAGTTCCAGCTGACCCACCCTCGCTCTGGGGCTCGCAGAATTATCTGGCAATACTGGTGTAGGAAGGAGGTGTGTCTTACAAAGATTGTGATTGGTAGATCTGATTTCGGCTATATCATTGTTAGAACATATACTAAAGAAGGGAAAGTAAACCTATCTCAAATAAAAATACATACATCGCTATGTATGATCCCGAACATTCACCCAAAGTTAGTAGATTTGCTTAAATATTCAAGTTATTATATCCACTGATTGGCAATTACACCAGTATTGCCAGCTAATTCTGCGAGCCCCAGAGCGAGGGTGGGTCAGCTGGAACTTTGACCAACTGTACAACACAAAATCCATCCCAATAATATCTTCCCATTGATACATCGGGATTCGAACCCAGGACCATTGGAGTACCAGTCCAGTGGCATGACCACTCCACCACACCTCCCCTATACATACAAATGATTAATACCTATTACGAAGTTACCAAATTATTCCTACTAGAGTCAATTAGATACAAATTGGCTAACCAATAAGCTAGAACATTAACACGTAAGAATACTAACCCCAGATAGGCTACAGGGTATAATGTGGTTAAGCAAAAAAGGGGACATTCAATAAGAATAGCTAACGAACAGACTGTAACAAAGGTTTACAAAATATGACGAACATGGTTATGTGTGTCTCCGGCAATGGTGGCTAGGAGATTGGATAAATCAAAGTTAAGTGGAAGGAAGAAAGGTGTTGTGTTCGGTATACACGTGAATGTGTTTTCACTGATTTTCTTGAATTTGGTTTGATCACTAAGCATAGACTCTACTTTATCTACGAATTCAGTTTAATCTAAAATAATAGTGCCTCTTCCTTTGTCAGGTCTAGTGATTAGAATAGAATTGTCTGACTTTAGCGACTTCAGTGCATCGTATAAAGTTTGTGGAAGTTTAAGGAGGGAGTGTTTGAAGTCATCAAATTCACGATACGACGAAAGATCAATGGCAGAAATGCCTTCAACTAAGTTATCCCAATGTCTACCAAGTGCACGTCTGATATTGGTATGCTTAATTATTTGGGTGAGCTTTTCGAATGCAAAATAATGCTAGATAAAGTCTACCTTGAATTTATGGAGGGCAAAATATATTGAGAGCAGGTGTCATCATGTCTTGAATGAAGTAACTTAACCCTTTCATTACCGGTGACGTCTTTTTAATGTTGTTCTGGCTGTATTAGACGATATTAATCAGTTTAAAAAGGGCTTACAGCAATTAACCCATTCTGTACCGGTGATGTAATTTTCCATATATTCCGGCAAATATTAGACGATGTTATTCAGTTATAAGAGCCTCTAGCAACTAACAGGCTTCACACTATCTCGCTTCAACCCTTTGACTTCCAGAGAGATTTATTAAACTGTAGTAAATCGTCTAAATATAGCAAGATTACAATGAAATAGACGTCGCCGGTACAAAAGGGGTTAACAGGCTTCGAACTATCTCACTTGACCTTTTTTTTTCTACCACAGATCGTTTTTATACTACACAAAATATTCTAAATATACCTAGCATAAAAACAACAAGCCGTCGCCGGTACAGAAGTAACTTAATGGAGCCCAGTTATTCTGAACATTGGCATTGGTATATGGATATTAATAAAGGGCCCCACCTCGTTTGTTTTCTCTCTCTCTCCATCTCTCTCTGGGTTCTATCCATTCGGCCCCAATCAGCCTACTGTGTTAAGACGTTTATCCCCATCCAGGTGTGAATGTTTTCCTGGCGAGCGGTACCGAGCCAGCATATTATATAAAATGTTTTTGACAGCAGGCTAAATTTGTAAATTTTTCGATAGAAAAATTTCTTCTGCGAAGCCGGATTTCTCCAAACAGTGCTGCTATCGCTCGCCAGGATGAAATCGACACCTGCATCCCCTTCTGTACCGGCGACGTGTTTCTCATTATATTCTTGCTATAATTACAAGATTTGTATGGCTTAAGAGGGATCTGATGAAGTCAGATAGTGCCACTTGTATGTTATATTTAATTAGAGGGAATGAGAAAAGATAAATAAAAGAGCAAACTAAGCAAGAGTGAGTAGAAGTAGATGAGAAACAAGATACTGTGGTGTGTGTGTGTGTGGATTCAACACTTAAAGGGAGGCTGGCCGTTTGTTTGGTCGATTAATTCATTTATTCATATATTGTTTTAGTTTCCTGCTTAGACCTCCATCAAGCTTAGAAAAACACCCCCTAGACCCCCCTTCAAGATGAATTTGTACATTTTTCGATAGAAAAATTTCCCGGCCGAAGGCCGGTTCCTCTTAAAATTGCAGGCTCGCTACCGCTCGCCAGAAAATAATCGACACCTAAATGGCACGAAAGGTCTTAAAATTGAAAATGGGGCGAAAGGTGTTAAAATCGCCAAACTAATGGGCCGAACGTCTTATAATCTCAAAACTAGTGGGGCTAAACATTAGGGAGAAGGGGGTCCAGTAAAACGGTCTGCCTCCCCTTAACATGCCTTGTTAAACTATGCAATATTGTCATTATTTTAAGATTGATTTGTTGGGCCAATCGAGAACATATTGAACTTATACTCATTATTTTGTTTTGTTTTTCTGTTCTGTTAATCAAATGCAATTCGTGAAACTAAGCTTTTATTTACACTAGATCTAACCGCAATGCTAAGCGGAATTCGTTAAAGGTTTTTAGCAGAAAATATATAAGTGTATTCCAAATAATACGCTTATTAACCTGCCTTGATATATATTATATAACGATGTGCACTATAGGCATATACTTGTCCTATCATTCAGAGTAAACTAGAAAACATACACAGACGCAAAGATATTTACCCTCTAAAGATCCTAATACACATTTCTTGTATGTTTTCTGGCTATTATTAAACGGTTTAATTCAGATTAGGAAGGGTTTATGGAGGTCAGAGGGTTAATTGAGATAGTCGTTACCCTTGTAATTCCCACAGATCCTTCCTAAACTATATAAAATCGTCTAATGATTGCCTGAATAAACTGTCAAAACGCGTCATAATCTTCTAAGTGTTCAGTCATTATAATTTACTGACAGATACACACACACATACACACACACACTGACAAAGAGAGTCTCAGTAACAACTTGGACAAACTTGTATGTACCAGGGACATCTGGCATTAGGGTGCCATTTGAATCTCATTATCACCTTTATCCAGAGTTTTCGTCGCTCGGATCCACTGAGCTGACCTTAAAGACTTGTCATCTGATAGGTCCGATGGGCTAGGGGGCGGTTCATTATGTATGCTATTTAGCGACACCAGCTCAAGGAACATGGCTGAATAAAGGCAGTACTGCTGGCTCTCCTTGGCTGGTACAACTCTACTGTATCTCTGCCTCAAGCCTGGGTTTCTGCACCTGCCTGTTACCTCTTCACATAGTAAGTCAGGTTGGTATTCTCACTATATCATCATCATCAGCAGCAGCAGCCATTAGCAGTCCACTGCTGGAGAAAGGCCTCCCTTAACCTTGACGAGGGTCTCACCTGTACTATCTCAACATTTGCTGACGATACAAAAATTGCAAATAGCGTACTCTCAAAAGAACAAGTTGACGATATGCAACCCAATCTAGATAACTTGTCATGTTGGGCCTAAATTTGGCAAATGAGTTTCAATGCGGATAAATGTAAAGTACTACATATCGGATACCAAAATGAGAAAGCAAACTATTCGATAAATGGCACTCAGCTTAAGAATGTAAACAGAGAAACCGATCTGGGAGTAACAATATCGAGTAACCTAAAACCGCGTCAACAATGTTCAGAAGTTGTTAAGAAAGCAAACAAAATAATTGGCTTTATAGGCAGGTCATTTGGGCATAAATCCAAAGAAGTTATCCTGACCCTTTACAATTCCTTAGTCCGCCCTCTTCTGGAATACTGCGTTCAATCCTGGTGCCCTTATGACCAACAAGATATAGGCAAGCTAGAACGAGTTCAACAAATGATACCTAGCCTAAAGAGCAAACCATACGAGGAGCAGCAGGAGCGTCTTAGAGAATTAAATCTATTTCCTTTAACCCAGCGCATATTAAGAGGCGTCTTAATTCAAGTGTTCAAAATCATCAAAGGCATCGACAATATGAACTGTAGTAAGTACTTCACTATCGACCAATCTAATTACACGCGGGGAAACGGTTGCAAAATTATTGGTAAATCTTTTAACTCACACGAATCTAAGAATTTCTTCTTCAATCGAGTTGTCAACTTGTGGAATGGGCTTCCCCGAGACGTCATAGACTGCAGCACCGTTGATTCATTTAAACTTCGCCTAGACAAATATCTCGCATCAAACCTGCTGTGTTTGTAAATTAATAACTTTATTTTATCCCCCTCTCAGTTACTAACCCATCTGTCCCCTACTAACTTCCTAATCCTGCCACGGACATTAGTTCCAGGGCAGTAGTTCCCTTTCCAATGTTCCCTTACCCACTCTAAACCACTGTTTGGACACTTGATCCTCAGTGTTTTGGAGGACAAGCAGCCTAGAAGGGTCACTAGACCTATTGTTGCTTGATTTCCTTTGTACTCCTTTGTACTCCATGACTCCCGAGACTTTGCCAGCCGTTGCCATGTTACCCCTGCAGTCTTTTCTATCTCGTCTCTCTACTCCTGTCTGGTCTTCTCCTATCGCACTTTCCTTCTCTTGGGGTCCAGTCAGTTAGTCTTTTACTCCACCTATTGTCCTCTCATCTTGCTATATGTCCTGCCCATCTACACTTCTGCTCTTTAATACTTTCTAGAATATCCTTGACTTTGGTTTGCTCTATTACCCACGATAATCGCTTCCTATCTCTAAGTGTTATTCCTAGCATTGATCTTTTCATTGCTCTTTGTGCCCTCCTAAGCTTATGTTCCATTGTTTTGTTATTTTCCAAGTTTCAGATCCATAGATCATGGCTGGTAGCACACACTGGTTATACACTTTACGCTTAAGGCATATTGGTTATGTACTTTTCATGATGTTCTGGTTGCCAAATGCTTTCCATCCTAGAGTGATTCGCCTTACTATTTCACGTTCATTGTCTTTTGCTAGTTTCATTATTTGGCCAAGATAATTGTATTCTTCTACTTCCTATAAAATGTCGTTATCAATTCTAATTATTCTACGTTGGGCCTTATCATTGTACATAACTTTGGTTTTACTCCTGTTCATTTTTATATCTACTTTGAGACTTTCTTTATTGTGATCATTGAGCATTTCCTGGAGTTTTTCTGCTTTCTCTGAAATTAAGACAATGTCGTCTGCAAATCGGAGATGGTTAATGTATTCTCCGTCTACATTAATTGCCCTTGATTCCCATGCAGATTTTCTGAATATCCCTTCAAGACAATCTGTGCACAGCTTGGGTGAGATTGTGTCTCCCTGCCTCACTCCTTTCCCAATCTTTATCTTCTTTGTGTCTCTGTGTAATCGGACCACAGCAGTGTCTTTTGCATATATATTCTCTAAGAGTTTTATATGTTTCATTTATTCCTTGTTCATGTAGCGAGTTTGCTATAGCTGTTATATCTACCGAATCGAAGGCCTTTTAGTAATCTACAAAAGCTAAACAAAGAGGTATAGTATACTCTAAGGTTTTCTCTATTAGCTGGTTCATTGAATGCAAATGATCCATGGTTGAATATCCACTTCTAAATCCTGTCTGTTCCCGAGATTAGTTTTCATCTAAACTTTTATCTAACATATTTGTAAGGATTTTAGAGAACAACTTGTAAATAACTGATAACAAACTAATGGGACAGTAGTTGCCGAGATCTATCTTGTCGCCTTTTTTGTAAAGTAGTTACTATTGCATTGCACCAAGCTTCTGGAACACTCCGCTCACACAAACATTGGGTGAACAGCTGAGCTAATCTACACTGGACCTCATCTGCTGCATCCTTCAGAAAATCGCTTTTAATCCCATTATCTTCTGGAGCTTTTCCCCTTTTCATTTTGTTTAGGGCAGACCTTACCTCATCTACAGATATATGTAGGACCTCACCTGTTTCTGTTGTAGAATCATGTGATGGAATTGAAATACTTGAAGAGTATAACTTTGCATAGAACTTTTTGACTCGTGTCACATTTGTTATCTACAGTTTATGATTTCACCATTGCTGTCTCTCAGAGAAATTATCTGTTGCTTACCTAAGGCTAGTTTACGTTGTGCTAGTTTGATGGTTTTTCCTTTCCTAGTAGTTTCTTCAACTAAGTCCATTTTTCTTTTTCTTTCTCCTTGCCCTCGTCTTTTGTTGATTAGGAAGTTTAGTTCTGCTCTCTCAATTTCATCTCTCTTCGTTTTATATTTGCATTGATTTCCTTCTTGTTTATTAGATTTACATTGGTTTGCGAGTACTTGCTTTCTTTACTGGGGTTTGTGCTCCCTATCTCTTCTGCTGGTTCTCTAATTGCTAATGTTAGGTTTTCGTTTACTTTGTTGATGCCATGTTCATTGCTGTCGAGAACTTGGAATCTATATTTAAGTTCTAGCTGGAACTCCATCTTATTCTCTTTAATCTCTCTATTTACTTAAGGGGGCCTACCTCGCTGTTTTTTATCTTTCTCTCCCTCTCTCTTTGGCTTGTATCCATTCGGCCCCATTCAGCTAACTGTTTTAAGACGTTTACCCCATCAAGGTGTCAATATTTTCCTGGCGAGCGGTAGCGAGCCAGCATATATATCTTTGTTTTGACAGCATGCTAAATTTGCAAATGTTTCAATAGAAAAATGTCTCCGGCGAAGTCGGATTTCTCCATACAATGCTGGCTCGTTATCGCTCGCCAGGAAGAAATCGACACCTGGATGGGGATAAACGTCTTAATTAAAACAGTTGGCTGAATGGGGCCGAATAGATACAAGCCAGGGAAAGAGAGACACGGAGAGAAAGATAAAAAAACAAAAATTAATATTAACACACATTATATTCTACGTATTGCCTTGCCCGGGAGTTACGCTGCTGTAAGTGTATATACTATTGCCTTGCCCGGGAGTTACGCTGCTGTAAGTGTATATACTATTGCCTTGCCCGGGAGTTACGCTGCTGTAAGTGTATATACTATTGCCTTGCCCGGGAGTTACGCAGCTGTAAGTGTATATACTATTGCCTTGCCCGGGAGTTACGCAGCTGTAAGTGTATATACTATTGCCTTGCCCGGGAGTTACGCTGCTGTAAGTGTATATACTATTGCCTTGCCCGGGAGTTACGCTGCTGTAAGTGTATATACTATTGCCTTGCCCGGGAGTTACGCTGCTGTAAGTGTATATACTATTGCCTTGCCCGGGAGTTACGCTGCTGTAAGTGTATATACTATTGCCTTGCCCGGGAGTTACGCTGCTGTAAGTGTATATACTATTGCCTTGCCCGGGAGTTACGCTGCTGTAAGTGTATATACTATTGCCTTGCCCGGGAGTTACGCTGCTGTAAGTGTATATACTATTGCCTTGCCCGGGAGTTACGCTGCTGTAAGTGTATATACTATTGCCTTGCCCGGGAGTTACGCTGCTGTAAGTGTATATACTATTGCCTTGCCCGGGAGTTACGCTGCTGTAAGTGTATATACTATTGCCTTGCCCGGGAGTTACGCTGCAGTAAGTGTATATACTATTGCCTTGCCCGGGAGTTACGCTGCTGTAAGTGTATATACTATTGCCTTGCCCGGGAGTTACGCTGCTGTAAGTGTATATACTATTGCCTTGCCCGGGAGTTACGCTGCTGTAAGTGTATATACTATTGCCTTGCCCGGGAGTTACGCTGCTGTAAGTGTATATACTATTGCCTTGCCCGGGAGTTACGCAGCTGTAAGTGTATATACTATTGCCTTGCCCGGGAGTTACGCAGCTGTAAGTGTATATACTATTGCCTTGCCCGGGAGTTACGCTGCTGTAAGTGTATATACTATTGCCTTGCCCGGGAGTTACGCTGCTGTAAGTGTATATACTATTGACTGAGACTGGATCCGGTTAAGGGGAGACAGACCGTTTTTGCTGGACCCCCTTCCCCACTAGTTTTGAGATTATAAGCCGTTTGGCCCATTAGTTTGGCGATTTTAGCACCTTTCGCCCCATTTCGTTGTCAATTGTAAGCCCTTTCGTGCAATATAGGTGTCGATTATTTCCTGGCGAGCGATAGCAAGCCTGCCATTTTAAGAGGAACCGGCCTTCGGCCGGGACATTTTTCTACCGAAAAATGTACAAATTTCTCTTAAAGGGGGGTCTAGGTTTTTTTTGTCTAAGCTTGATGGAGGTCTAGGGAGGAAACTAAAACAATATATGAATAAATGAATTAATAGACCAAACAAACAGTCAGTCTCCCCTTAAAAGGACGAATAATACTAGGCTCTCTAGTTGGCCACCTTTGTATAACTGGTAAGGCTCGATCTCTTTAGCAATTGACCACTTGTGAGTTTTCGTCTATAAGGATGTTGGAGCTGTAGACAACGATATTTAACAGAATTTACAGCTAAAATACGGTCGTAGTACATTTATAAATACATGAAACCCAATTCAACATACCATTTATCCATCAGAAACGTACATTATTCTGTTTAATATCGATGTTCACGGCTCCAACTTCCTTATAGCCTGAAAGTCGCAAGTGGTCAATTGTTGTGTTCTGTTCCTGTCTGCAAAGTAGCATATGAGGGTAGAAATCTGAGCATCTTCATCAGTACTAAGAGATTAGAGCTACAAGGACACATATAAAACCAATGGCTGGGGATAGCATATAATGTATAGTATTTAAGGGGAGGTTTTTAGTGTGTTTCCTAGACTTCCATCAAGCTTGAAATTACACTCCCTTGACCCCCTTTCAAGATAAATTTGTACAGTTTTCGGTAGAAAAATGTCCTGGCCGAAGGCCAATTCCTCTTAAATTACAGGCTCGCTATCGCTCGCCAGGAAAAAATCGACACCTAAATGGCACTAAAGGTCTTAAAAGTGAGATAAATGGGGTGACAGTTCTTAAAATCGCCAAACTAATGGGGCGAACGTCTTAAAATTTCAAAAGCAATGGGGCTAAACATGAGGGAGAATGGGGTAAAGACAAAAATCCCTCAAGTGGAAATCTCCCCTTAAGACGATATCACACTAGAGCTTGAATAGTCAACATTCGATGATCAACATTTTTCTGGCAACATTTCTGGAATATTTTGCACTGGCATCGGAAACTAGACTGATGATAAATGAATTTAGGTGAGATATATAGTTTAAATGTTGATCACATAAGCTGCCAGACCAGTGTTGAGGATAAATGTTGAGTGGAAAAGCGCTCGTGTAATACCAGCTTTAGTAAGACTCGATAAGTGGCATGGGTGAAGAGGGGAAGCATAGTTAGAACTAAAAATATGTCCAAGGGCTGAATACGATTAAAGATAATTACGGCATCTTATTTCACTCTGATTATAAATGCCGACATGTAATTATATCGCTATTAATAATACAAATATGTCACAATACATGTGGCAGTCCAGGGATTCGAACCTAGGATGCTCACACCAAAATTCAATGCATTTATTAATTGCGCTACGAAGACAGTTAAAGAACCTTGACTTCTTGAATTTGAAAACGTTATGACTTTGTAAGTAAGTAATACACTGTTAATTCATATGGTCTGGAAGCTTACAAATTTACACTTGATCAGAATTCAGCCGCCTAACATAATCTATCTTCAGTCTAGTTACCGATACCAGTGAGAAAAAGTCCTGAAATAATACGAGAAAAAACTTGCTCATGGAAAATTGACGGAAAATGCCCTCGTGTGACAGCGGCTTAACACAAGTATTTTAGATAATTTCAATTAATAATAGATGATTTTATTATAGTTTCCTCTGACCATAACATGCAACTTAGAAAATGTCTGGCCGCATAGATCTGACCATAATTACATAAACTTAGAATCTATAAATAAATAAGTCAATAACCTAAATTATACACTTGTTAGTCCAGAGGTGCTTCGCTCATGCCTAACCATACCATATAATTAATTTCCAATGTACCCTACACTGATTTTGACATAAACTTGACAATATCGAACCCAATTTTAGATTTTGGCCGTAGATATATTGTATTCTATATTTGTATTAATTTCACCATAACACCAAACACCTCCAAATGAAATTAATGAAAGCATATATGTGATCCACCGGGATTCGAACCTGGGTTATCACACACACATTGTTTTGCCAATTTCCTGCCACTTAGGTGTAGATTTTTTTTCCTAGAGAGTGATAGCGAACCTGTAATTAAGTTAGGAGGAATCGGCCTTCGGCAGGGACAGTTTTCTACCGAAAAATGTACATATTATTATCGAAGGGAAGGGGGGTGGGCGTCTTGAGGTTGTATTTATATATCAAGAGGTGGTATGGTGGCAGAGGGAGTATACACCCTCCTCCACCACCCCCGACTACATAACATCAAGGGGAGACTGGCCGTTTGTTTGGTCTATTTATTTATTCATATATTTCTTTAGTTTCCTCCCTAGACCTCCATCAAGCTTAGAAAAACACCCCCTAGACCCCCCTTCTAGATAAATTTGTACATTTTTCGGTAGAAAAAATTCCCGGCCGAAGGCCGGTTCCTTTTAAAATTGCAGGCTCGCTATCGCTCGCCAGGGAAAATCGACACCTAAATGGCACGGAAGGTCTTAAAATTGACAACAAAATGGGGCGAAAGGTGTTAAAATCGCCAAACTAATGGGCCGAACGTCTTATAATATCAAAACTAGTGGGGCTAAACATTAGGGAGAAGGGGGTCCAGAAAAACGGTCTTCCTCCCCTTAATGGCCTGCTACTGGATATGAAGATGTGGATGTTCTGGGGTATACTCCACCACGGAATGCTATTGGGCCTAGTGTAGTATATCATAGAAAGAAATAATTATATACCTCAACATTTAGAGTCCATAAGTATTGGTAACTCAGTATTATCAGTTTCTTGTGTACTGACCCTTGTGTTATTTTATTTATTCATGGGTTGGTAGGACATTGTTTTTACTGCTTTGTTTTTCAATTTCTTCACATTGAAAATTATTCACTGATGAAAATGACATGAAACATCAGATTTTTGTGATGATTAATATAGGTGTTGAGAGATATACAGATAGGTCGGTATTAAAATATAATATTATTACTATTTTGGAAATACCACATTCGGAAATACCCCTTCATTGACATCACCTCACGGCAGAAAGGTTGAACCGGTAGGAGGTTGGTAGATGTGGTAGGTGCAGTGGTGGTCGTGATTGTGTGGTCGTGATGCCATTGTAGCACAGGTGTACCACAGTCTCACATCAAAATTTGTGTGTCATTGTTTGTCGCCGTGGGTCCGTTTTACCAGTTTACCAGGCTATGCCCTGCTGTCATGACAGTTGTTGCGCCGTCTTAACCCCATTCGCGATCTTCATTTTGCCATCTTTACGCCGTCGTCCAACGATGGTCACACGCTAATATCGTGCCCATTAATCCCCTGATTAGCGCCAACTTTCATTGTCGTGGCCATCGTGGCCAAGATCGTCTACGTATGAAGGGCAATTGAGGTGACCATAAAGTCCTGTCCTCATTGGGCACAACAACGTCCGCCAGTCTAATATGACTGCTTCTGTGCTCAAAACTCTCCACCTTTGTCGGATGTGTATGTATTCCAGCAGGATGGAAATTCTGACGGTTGCGGATACGAGATTAGGGGACGTCACATGAAGGCGTGCTCAGTTGCTCATGGGCTTCGTTAAGGATGTATGTCTATCATCGCACCAGGAATCTCTGTCCTTGAATGCAGTAATGCTATCACCAGACATTATATAGAAGCTTATCGTGAGCAAAGATGTGTATGGGCTGTTGAAAGTGCAGAATACAAAGCATTTTTTTTTTAAGATGGATGCATTTAACCTAGTAGCTATGATATCTTAATTTAAATAGTCTGCCATGGTGCGAATACTGTACAGTATATGAACGAATAGCCGACCCTCTCAAAATGTATTGTAATATACATCAGTGTGTTGGTATCACAGTCACACATCCCACTGCGAATATTTGTTTTGCGCACAAATAATGTGGGTGTGTTTTGGTCGTGGTCGGGAGTTGCACGGTTGGCGAGAATAGGCACCCCCACTCACCCCTATCAGCTGGCTTGCACATGGGAAGAGTAAGGGAGGGAATTATGTAATATCCCCTATACCTCCCTTATAAAGTATTATTATTGCACTACAAGGCATATGTCAAGAATTTGAAACCAGAAATTACGTGTAGAGAAAAAAGAAAGCACCTAAAGCCATTAGGTAAGGCATAAGCGAGTAAGTAGTGAGTGAGTGGTGGGAGGGAGGGTAGAATTTGTCCTCCCTTCCTTTCCTTGCTTCTAGATTGCTTGCAAGCCGTCTCGCTTGTTACAGGGCATTTCTACTCACTTACTCAGATACATTTGTAGTATAATTATGGTATACATGGGATATATATGGGGTTGAGGGAGGGTCCCAGAGCCCTGTCACAGCCTCCACAAAAATAAAGGTGTGTGAGGTGTAAGTGTATTATAATGCTTGTTATCGAAAGTTGCCATGTAAGCCTATTCCAGATCGAATTGTCAGCCGCCTAGGCCTGTTGGCACGGTTTGTTGTACATGTTTCAAAATCCTATTTCCTGAAGGCAGATAATAGCTCCTTCCCGAATTAATTAATCTGTAGCAACTCATTCTATGATTCTCACATCAAAGTAAACACATAATTATTTTCTACATTGATACAGAGGCACTAGACCTCTAGATTTTGTTTACCCTAGAACATTTTCTTTCTCTTTCGGCATTGTAACTCTTGGCTGGTTTTCTGTCTCCCGGTATTCTACCGGAAGCATTCCTCTCCGGTCCGGATCGGTTCCCCTGGGTAGAGGTCGATCGTTTGGGAGTGCGAGTCAGGGGTCAAATCTAGTGGTTGTTCTTGTGGACGGTTGGTACAGTTCCTTGCTAGGTGTCCGGTCTGTCTACAAGAGAAGCATCGAATCAGGGCTTTCGGATACCCTTTCTTTGGGTTCGGGTTCTCCTCTTCCCCTTTTTGTTTTTCCTCTTTTACTTCTCTAGCCTCCAGAATCTTTTTAATGACCTCCATCAATTCCTTGGTAGTGTTAACCTAATGAATGATGCAGTGTTTCCTAACTTCTACCGGGCAGGCTTGCATCATGATCTCCCTGATCTCAGTTTCCTGGTTCTCTTGGTTCATATGGGGACACGCTAGTTTCACATTCTTAGTGATTTCCCTCCTCAGGGCTCTCACATTTTGGCCATCAAGTTTCAAACTCTTCAGTTTGTCTCTGGCTTTTCTGGTGGAAGTCTCTCGTCCAAATTCTTCGATTAAGGCGCTCTTGACTTCAGCCCACGATACTAGTCCTTCCAGACGTACTCTCACATCATTCAGGGCCTTATCTAAGTGTGCCTTTCCATAGGCGATTTTCTTCCCATTTTCCGTAGGGGAAAATGAGAAGAAAACGCCTATGGAAAGGCATACTTAGGTAAGGCCCTGAATGATGTGAGAGTACGCCTGGAAGGACTAGTATCGTGGGCTGAAGTCAAGAGCGCCTTAATCGAAGAATTTGGACGAGAGACTTCCACCAGAAAAGCCAGAGACAAACTGAAGAGTTTGAAACTTGATGGCCAAAATGTGAGAGCCCTGAGGAGGGAAATCACTAAGAATGTGAAACTAGCGTATCCGCATATGAGCCAAGAGAGCCAGGAAACTGAGATCAGGGAGATCATGATGCAAGCCTGCCCGGTAGAAGTTAGGAAACACTGCATCATTCATGAGGTTAACACTACCAAGGAATTGATGGAGGTCAAGTAATGTGAACTGACATTCTAACTGCTCAATCCAAAGCTCGATTTCTTCCTTCCCCTCTTCCCGTAGTCTGAATGGTAACATGCCCGTCATCCTACCTGTTCCGTTAGATAATTATACTCAATCCAAATGATTTGTCGAATCCCACCGCTTGCCACCAAAATGTAGTATTTGATTCTAAAAATGTTATGCTACTACTACGGGGGATAATTTGACAAGTCATTTAGAAGTTCGTATATTTTATTTAACATACTTCCTAACTACCCTAATAATAGGTTCTTGGCTCGGGCCGAGATGAGTTCAAGACACAGATTGAATATTACGTCGATTCATGCTAGGTTGTACTTAGGACCCATAGAGTTCCCGTTACTCCCTAACTGAATCCCCGCTATTCAGGTATTGACTCAAGTCGGCTTCGATCCTACGACCCGTTATTAGTGATTAATCCTAAATAATTAAGTCAAAACCCTGCTGTGTCTTTTATTGAGACCAGGGCCATATGAACCATATGCTCTTTGCCTAACTAAAACAAAAGTTATATTCGTTCCTCTACACCTTTAGGTTTTCCCACGTTTACCGAGCCTTTTCCCAATCCCAAGGCTATAACATATATAATCTATCTCCTCAATACATAGAATATATTTATTCCTCTGACACAACCGTCGTTACTACACAAGTACCTCCACAATGACATAAAATCATACAAATTACCGAATAAGATTACAAGGTCTCTCTCACGTACAATATGGGTTCTGCCACCCAGTTACTTCACAATCTAGGTTTACAATCTTTACCTCAATCACACTATTGGGTTCCGCCCCCCAGTTACTTCACAATTAGGTTTACAATCTTTATCTCAATAATACTATTGGGTTCCGTCACCCCGTTACTTCACAATATAGGTTTACATTACTTATCTCAATGACACTATTGGGTTCCGTCACCCCGTTACTTCACAATATAGGTTTACATTACTTATCTCAATGACACTATTGGGTTCCGCCCCCCAGTTACTTCACAATATAGATTTACAATCTTTACCTCAACAACCCTATTGGGTTCCGCCACCCAGTTACTTCACAATTAGGTTTACAATCTGTACCTCAATTACATCTTCTGAATTTACCCTCTAGTAACCCTGTTACCAACACGCTAGGTTACCTTTCACTTTAATCAATTATCGTACTAACAAAAGATGAACCGTGCCTCAGACGCATACACGGAATAACTCTTTTAAACTTCATAATATCATAGTTCACATTGGGCTAGTGTCCTTCGTTACAGTTTCCTTTTTACACAACTTAATAAATGATTCATAGGGACTAGCGTCCATCCCTAGCTATAGCTAACCTATTAGGCAACTGAACAACTGTTTCCCTCTTTAACTTACTGGTTGCCTCATTTATTACCAAAAGTATTCTTTCCCTCCCCTCTTTACTTTTACTCTTGTAATCTTTAATCTATTTGGCAACTAAGCAACTGTTTCCCTCTTTTACTTTGGTTGCCTCATGTATTAACAAAAGTATTCTTTCCCCTACTCTTTTAATCTTTAATCTCTCCTATCAGATCCTATATAATAACTCTTCGGCTTGGTGCCGGTGCTAACAAAAATAACTAATTAATAAACACATCATCATCTTTATATATTCAGGTAAGTCTAAATTCTTTTTCCTTTAGTCTTGTCCTAGAAGGACAAATCAATTTATATAGAAAACCACCAGGTTAGTCCACCACATCTCTCTTTCTCTCCTTATAATATGCGGGCCCAATATTGGTCCTTAAACAAATGTATTCTGGTATGCTGGATCAGGTGTGTGTGTGTCTGGAACTGTGCTTAAGTGAGGGCGAGGTAACTGGAAAAGTGGGTTCCTGTGGTTCCTTTGTTCCTTAGCCTGGACTAAATTCAAGTTACATACTGTCCGTCTGGAAGATGAGGTCATGAGATTGAGACTTGACACTCTGATTGCATCCATCCCAGATAGTCAAACAGCATTTGGGTTGGAAATCCGCTACCATCGTGCGTGCTGGCGCAAATATGTAAGCGACCACAAGCCCCTTCCAGATGAAAGCACTCAACATCTGCAGCGTGTCAACCTCCGAGAGGCCCAAGCTCTCTTCTTTCATCATATTCGTCAAGTCATCTTCAAAGACCATGAAATTCGCACACTGCAAGGCCTGCTGCAGGACTATAAGCGCATTATCTCAAATCACGGACATAACTCAGTAGTAAAATCCAGCTACTTAGAGGAAATTCTCGTCAATGAATTTGGGGAAGACATCGGATTTCATGAACGCATTCAAAAGAATGTGAGTGAACTGGTATATGATACAACAGCAGCAGGTGCATACATCGAGGCGGCAATATCTTCATTGGGTGTCAGCAATGATCAGTTGGTGATGAATGTTGCGGCACGACTCAAAGAGCAAGTCATCAGGACAAATACTATTCCCTGGCTCCCATATATACACGAGTTGGAGAGAGAAGAAGACCTCAGTGAGCTCCTGCTGAAGCTGCTCACATGGCTGAAACACCCAAATAAGTCTGCAATTGATAACAGTCCATCCGTCCGATCGATTGCATCTATCCTCACAAGCTACATCACTGGAAAACGCACTGCATTTGAGATAAATCTCTCTGTCTTGCTACATGGAGTGACCAAGAGTAGGGAGATAGTCGACATAATGCACAAAGATGGACTGGGCATCAGTTACAATGACGTACTTATGCTGCGAGATTTTTGGGTGGTCAATGACCACAAGTGCTCATCTGATTGCCCCTTCGAACTAGCTGAGGGTAAGCCTGCTATCGCTATAGTCGACAACGATGACTTCAAGAGCGACACACTGACCGGTGCTGGCCAGTCACACCGCACTAATGTCATGTTTGTGCAGCCAGAATCATTTGATACAGAACTTCCTTCCGAGAATCACGAGGATAGACCAGTTCCCGGTGCCAACTTTGCATCAAACCTCTCGACAACTCTCAAAGAGCTCAGAAGTGAAATGCAAAAAGTCAACCCATACAAGACAGCGAAGCGTGGGGAACCACCTCTCAGGAAGCCACCAGCTGATCAAAGTACTCCTCAACCTGACACATCGGTGCAAAGAATTCGTGGTGTGATCCATGAATTGGCCAGGGCGCAAGATGACCGAACGAGACCTAAGCCAGAAGAACAGACTGTGCCTGGGTTTTCAGGGTTTCACGCCAGCATGTCAAATGCAGATGAGAAGAGTCGAGCAATATACCACATGACCTATCCCAACCCACCCAGTAAGACAATTCTCAATGATGTGATGTGTAAGCTTGCAAAATCAATCGAACAAAAAAAGATGCCTTTTGCAATAATTGTTGGTGATCATCCTGTCTACGTGCTCATGCTAGAGTTGAAAAGTGAGAATGCTGAGCTCTTCAGCAAAATCTTACCATTCATGGCACCCTTCCACATCCAAATGTCGTTCATCTACAGGCATTTCTTCAAACGGAATTCCAGAGAACAGCAGCAACAACTAGCACCGAGATCATCTACTGTATAGTTGGCAACACTGCAAAGAATCTCACCACAGGCAAGCTTGTGCCAGAGCTCACATGCTCCCATGCTGAGGCAGATACGGCAATGCTCACCATATATAGTGTGCTCCGGTCAGACAGCTACACAGCAGCTGTCGTTCTTGACACAGAGGACACAGACAACTACGTGCAAGCGGCATATGTTGCTCAGAAGACAACAGGAATCCTGTGTGTGAAACGCAAACGTCAGCTTATCGATGCCCGATGTTTGTGCAGTGAGGCAGTAGTGGCAATGGCTGCATCCATCATACCCCTTCATGTCCTCAATGGGTGTGACCACATCTCTGGCTTCTATGGAGCAAGCAAGAAGCTCATCGCAGATCGTCTGGAGAAGTCTAAAGAGGCACACGACCTGCTAGCAGCATGTGGTACACAGCTCCTAGTCACAGAACAGGTCATCAGTGATTTGGAACGGTTTGTCATTCGATATGTCTATGGTGATACCAAAAGCAAGACCCTGGGAGATGCGAGGGCAGCGAAGTGGAGAGCTCAGAAGAAAAAAAGCACTATCCGACTTGTGCCTGACTTGGACAGTCTCCGTCCACACTTGGAGCGTGCAAACTATCTTGCATATTTGCAAAAGTATTACCAGCTCCAAAGTCACCCCTCACCGATCGGCCATGGATGGCATCTTGTAAATGGCCTATGTCTGCCTGTTCGTTCAACCCAGCCCCCACTTCCCCCATCCATACCACTACCTACAAATCCGCAGGCAGAGAACAACAGTGATGATAGCAGCGAAAGTGAGGACAGTGATTCTGATAGTGGCTCATACAGTGAATCATGTAGTGACAGTGAAGTGGCAGATTAGTATGTACAATTAGTATAATACAATACAATAACAATACAATATATAATACAATACAATACAATAACCATTCCAGTGGATTTGTAATGCCAGAATTAGTGAAAAAAGACACCTCATTCGTCCTTGTAGCTCATCTGATGCCAGAGATATTACATTTCATGTTTTTCAAGATGGCGTTGGCGGCCATTTTGAATATTGGGCTCTAGCAGAGTAAGCCGTCATATTTCAGAGGGGCATAGGAGCTAATTTTCCTTTAAAATGGTTCAGGTTGTCAAATCCATCGAGAGAAAAAGGTAGGAACAAAATGGTCACGGATTCCAAGCAAATGACCCTACTATCTTAGTTGCATTTGTAAGGGATCTGCCTCATTTGTACCGGTGTGCAAACAAACGAGCGACAGAGAGAGACTGGGTGTGTAAGGGATCTGCCTCTATTCGTTTAGTAACAAAGTTGTAGATATGTGGAATAGGCTACCGAGTCCTATAGTGGGATCAAGAACAATAGAGTTCAACATAATATTAGATAGGACAAGATGGGTTGGGTGTGAAAGGCTGCCACAGGCCCAATACAAAAATGCACCTTGTGTCAAAGTTTGGTCCCGATCCGACAAGTAGTTCCGGAGTTATTGCGTAAAAACCGGACTATATAATTATATTTTTTATGGAAGAATGCAATACTCTTGAACCCCTGAAGACATTGCTTGCTGTTTGAGGGAGGAGGAAAGGTAAGTCACACCACACCAAATATTGTCAAAACATTGAAGGTCTAGAACTTTGTTATTTAACTAAGCATTTGGCAGAGGGAGGAATTGTTAAAAACCTTAGCCAATACTCTGCTATTCACCAAAAATAGATTTGAATTATCATTATTATTTGGTAGGGTAGGTATGTATAGGTAGGTTGGTTAAATAATTGCTGGAATTCGTAGGGACTCTAACTATTTTGAGAGAGTTAAATTTAAAAAAATTTATGGATCTGAATAATTAATATAACTATTATTAATTAAGCAAAACTAGGGGATGCGGGGAAGCCTATAGATTGAAGACTGAAAACGTTGTGTGGGTACCTTACACAGTGTTAAAGTAATTTATGAATAGACAGTTTTCAATGCTGCAGCCAATCTATTCCACCAATTTCTATTCATTTGGTACCAAAACGTTCGGAATTGCGAGCCTCACCCAACTACGCAAACATGGCTTTGATCATCTGCGTAGTTTTCAAGATGTGGATTTTTAAGTGTTTTCAAGGTTTTTCAAGATTGCCGGAAAAAAACTCACGTGCAAAGCAAAACCTTTTCCATAACATTTGCGGAGCATTAGTATTGGAGTCCATAATATGCCAAAGCCCAATAATTTCCTATGAGTGGGAGAGACGGTATTTAGGTTTCAAATTTTTCGGGAAATCGGCTGCCATGGACCTGTTTGGCCGCCATTTCGGATGTTTAGCATATCAAAAGTTGCCCAATACAAAAACGCACCTTGTGGGAAAGTTTGATCCCGATCTAAAAAGGGGTTCTGGAGTTAATGCATAAAAACCGGCGTGGAAAAACAATTTGGAAGAATAAGAAGATTTAATTATTGTAATAGGGGTTCCCCGCAGGGCTCAAACCCCTAATAATAAGGATAATAATTATAAAATAATATAATAATCATGAGATAAAACTAAATATTAATAAAAAACATTCACGGACATTGGGCAGACAGAAAAACACCCACAGACATCGGGCAGACAGAAAAACATACACGACCATAAGGCAGACAGAAAAACATAAACAGACATCGGGCAGACATAGAAAACATACACAGACATCGGGCAGACAGAAAAACATACACAGACATCAAGCAGACAAAAAAATAAACACGGACATTGGGCAGACAGAAAAAACATACACAGACATTGGGCAGACGGAAAAACATACACAGACACCGGGCAGACAGAAAAAAACATACACAGACGTTGAGCAGACAGAGAAAAACATACAAAGACATCGGGCAGACAGAAAAACATACACAGACATAGGGCAGACAGAAAAACGTACACGTACAATGGGCAAACAGACAAACATACACAGACACCGAACAAACAGGGAAATATACATGTAGGCCTACATTGGGCAGACAAAAGAACATCAAAGTACCTTACTCCAATATACGACAAGCTTTATTACCTTATTCCAACATCTGGTTGACATTACTACATTATTCCCAAATCTTACAGACATTACTACCTTGTTGCAACATCTGACAGACATTACTACATTATTCCAACATCTGACAGACATTACTACCTTATTGCAACATCTGACAGACATTACTACATTATTCCAACATCTGACAGACATTACTACCTTATTGCAACATTTGACAGACATTACTACCTTATTCCAACATCTGGCAAACATTACTACCTTATTCCAACATCTGGCATACATTACTACCATATTCCAACATCTGACAGACATTACTAAAATATTCCAAAATCTGACAGACATTACTACCTTTATTCCAACATCTGACAGACATTACTACCAATTCAACATCTGACAGACATTACTACTTTATTTCAACATCTGGCAGACATTACTACTTTATTCCAACATCTGGCAAACATTACAACCTTATTGCAACATCTGACAGACATTACTACCATATTCCAACATCTGACAGACATTGCTACCATATTCCAAAATATGACAGACATTACTACCTGATCCCAAGAACTGGCAGACATTACTACCTTATTCCAACATCTGACAGACATTACTACCATATTCCAAAATCTAGCAGACATTCTGTAGTACCTTAGTGCAACATCTGGCAGACAATACTGCTGTATACCAACATCTGGCAGACATTACTACATTATTCCGACATCTGACAGACATTACTACCATCTTCCAACATCTGGCAGACGGTCCTACCTTATTCCTACAATTGCCAAAATTACTAGCTGATTCCAACATCTGACAGACATGACTACCTTATTCCAACATCTAACAGACATTACTACCTTGTTCCAACATCTGGCAGACATTACTACTGTATTCCAACATCTGGCAGACATTACTATACCGAATGTCTGCCAACAGTATTCCTACCAGATTCCATAATGTATATCTGCCATATTTACTGCCAGATTTGGAATACCTTATCTGCCAGATGTTGGTCCACTGCCAGATTTAATACTTTATCCTCCTGAGAGATGTTGGAAAATATTCTGCCAGATCTGGACATAACTTATTCTGCCAATTTGGAATAAGTAGTAAATCTGCCAGACAATACAGTACTTTTGCAACATCTGCAGACATTATCTGTCAGATGTAGCAGTGTTGGAATAAATTGTAATGTCTGTCAGAGATCTGTCAGATTGCAATCGGGCAACATCTGCCAACATTGCTACTATTCCAAAATCTGACAGACATTACTACCTGATCCCAAGATCTGGCAAACATTACAATCTTATTCCTACATCTGACAGACACACTAGTACCTTAGTGCAACATTTGGCAGACATTGCTACTGTATTCCAACATCTGGCAGACTTTACTACCTTATTCCAACATCTGGCAGACATAACTACCTTATTCCAACATCTGGCAGACATTACTATTGTATTCCAACATCTCTCAGACATTACTACCTTTTTCCAACATCTGACAGACATTACTACCATATTCCAACATCTGGCAGACATTCCTACCTCATTCCAACAACTGCTAAAAATTATTATCATATTCCAACATCTGACAGACATTACTACCTTATTCCAACATCTGGCAGACATACTACCTTATTCCAACATCTGACAGACATTACTACTGTATTCCAACATCTGGCAGACATTGCTACCTTATTCCAACACCTGGCAGACATTACCACCATATTTCAACATCTGACAGACATTACTACTTTATTCCAACATCTGGCAGACATTACTACCATATTCCAACATCTGGCAGACATTACTAAGGTATTCCAACATCTGGCAGACATTACTACCTGATCCCAACATCTGGCAGATATTAATACATTATTCCAACATCTGGTAGACATTACTACCTGATCCCAACATCTGGCAGACATTCGGCTACTACCTCATTCCAACATCTGACAGACATTACTACCTGATCCCAACATCTGGCAGACATTCCTACCTTATTCCATCAGCTGCCAAAAATTACAGCCCGATTGCAACATCTGACAAACATTTCTAAAATATTCCAACATCTGACAGACATTACTACTTTATTCCAACATCTGGCAGACATTCCTACCTTATTCCGACATCTGGCAGACATTCCTACCTTATTCCGACATCTGACAGACATTACTACCATATTCCAACATCTGGCATACATTCCTACCTTATTCCAACAACTGCCAAAAATGACTGCCCGATTGCAACATCTGACAGACATTTCTAAAATATTCCAACAACTGACAGACATTACTAATTTATTCCAACACCTGGCAGACATTACAACCCGATTGCAACATCTGACAGACATTACTACTTTATTCCAACATCTGGCAGACATTACTACCTTATTCCAAAACCTGGCAGACATTACTGCCCGATTGCAACATCTGACAGACATTTTTTAAACATTCCAATATCTGACAGACATTACAACTTTATTCCAACATCTGCCAGACATTACTCTCCGATTGCAACATCTGCCAGACATTACTACTTTATTGCAACATCTGGCAGACATTACTACCTTATTGCAACATCTGACAGACATTACTACCATATTCCAACATCTGAGAGACATTGCTACTATATTCCAAAATCTGACAGACATTACTACCTGATCCCAAGATCTGGCAAACATTACAATCTTATTCCTACATCTGACAGACACACTAGTACCTTAGTGCAACATTTGGCAGACATTGCTACTGTATTCCAACATCTGGCAGACTTTACTACCTTATTCCAACATCTGGCAGACATAACTACCTTATTCCAACATCTGGCAGACATTACTATTGTATTCCAACATCTCTCAGACATTACTACCTTTTTCCAACATCTGACAGACATTACTACCATATTCCAACATCTGGCAGACATTCCTACCTCATTCCAACAACTGCTAAAAATTATTATCATATTCCAACATCTGACAGACATTACTACCTTATTCCAACATCTGGCAGACATACTACCTTATTCCAACATCTGACAGACATTACTACTGTATTCCAACATCTGGCAGACATTGCTACCTTATTCCAACACCTGGCAGACATTACCACCATATTTCAACATCTGACAGACATTACTACTTAATCTCAACATCTGGCAGACATTAGGCTACTACCTTATTCCAACATCTGACAGACATTACTACCTGATCCCAACATCTGGCAGACATTAATACATTATTTCAACATATGGCTAATATTAATACCTTATTTCAACATCTGGCAGACATTACCTCCTTATTCCACCATCTGGCAGACATTATATACTTCCTTATTTCAACATCTGGTTGACATTACCTCCTTATTCCAACATCTGACAGACATTACTACCTCATTCCAATATCTGGCAGACATTACTACCTTATTACAACATCTGGCAGAAATGATTACCTGATTGCAACATCTGGCAGACATTACTACATTATTCCAACATCTGGCAGACATTACTACCTTCTTCCAACATCTGGCAGACATTACTTCTGTATTCCAACATCTGGCAGACATTACCTCCTTATTCCAACATCTGACAGACATTTCTACCATATTCCAACATCTGGCAGACATTACCTCCTTATTCCAACATTTGGCAGAAAGTACTACCATATTCCAACATCTGGCAGACATTACTACCGTATTCCAACATCTGACAGACATTACTACCTTATTGCAACATATGGCAGACATTACTACCATATTCCAACATCTGGCAGACATTACTACCTTATTCCAACATCTGACAGACATCACTACCATATTCCAACATCTGACAGACATTACTACCATAATCCAACATCTGGCAGACATTACTACCTTATTCCTACATCTGGCAGACATTACTACCTTATTCCCACATCTGGCAGACATTATTTACTACCATATACCAACATTTGGCAGACATTCCTACCTTATTCCAACAGCTGACAGACATTACTACCTTATTCCAACAACTGTCAAACATTACTATTTTATTCCAACATCTGGCAAACATTACTACCATATTCCAACATCTGGCAGACATTACTTCCTTATTTCAACATCTGGCTGACATTTCCTCCTTATTCCAACATCTGAGACATGACTACCTTATTCCAACAAATGCCAAACATTACTATCTTATTCCAACATCTGGCAGACATTACTACCATATTCCAACATCTGGCAGACATTGCTACCTTATTCCAACATCTGGCAGACATCTCTACCTTATTCCAACAACTGCCAAACATTACTACCTTATTCCAACATCTGGCAGACATTACTACCTTATTCCAACATCTGACAGACATTACTACCTTATTCCAACATCTGACAGACATTACTACTTTATTCCAACATCTGACAGACATTACTACCTTATTTTGACAACTGACAGACAATACCACCTTATTCCAACATTTGACAGACATTACTACCTTATTCCAACAACTGCCAAACATTACTACCTTTTTGCAACATCTGACAGACATTACTACCTTATTCCAACATCTGGCAGAAATTACTACCTTATTCCAACATCTGACAGAAATTACTACCTTATTCCAACAACTTCCAAGCATTACTAACTTATTCCAACATCTGACAGACATTACTACCATATTCCAACATCTAGCTGACATTACTGCCTTATTTCAACATCTGGCATACATTTCTACAATATTTCAACATCTGGTAGACATTACTACAGTGCATTCATTCGACATATATCGACAGGCCCCGCCCGCTTCCCAACCGTTATCATACAGCTGGCATGACTGTGCGAGGTTCAACAGGGTTACCAAATCAGCACAAAAATATTATTTAATCTGTTTCCAGAAGTAACTAGAAGAATACAAACTAGTAAATGCCTACCTAATATTGCTAGAATATTACTCCAATATTGATAACATGTGCTAAAAGATTCGGAGTATAGCCAGCATTCTTATTGCTAGGTGTAAAATATTGCCGCTAGATCAAGTCAATATTTATTTATCAATTTAAATTATTAAAAATGGCCTACAAAGCCATCTACCTTTCTACATCAATGAGTGAGAAAGAAATGTTAAGGCTGGAGCCTGTCTTTAACAGCTCCATTCCCTTGTTCAAGTAAATACTTTTAGATCTAGCGGTAAGGTAGCTACATTGGCAACGCCGGTGTCTTCTCTCTCAACTGTCAATGCGCTGTCATTCAAACGTCAGTTCAGTAACTTCAGTTCCCTCCCGTCTTCTGAAGGGGGAAGATGGCGTCTCCTGCCCATACCCCTGGCAGACCTGCTGGTTCTCCCCGACTTGTCAGTCAAACCAGGAATATTGTATTAAATGTATTCAAGTATTTTGATAAGGAGAAAACTGAGCCAGTTTATGTGGTGGTCCTCCTCGTGGTACACCCTGGAAACGTCATTATTGGCGGCTAAATGAATCACAAAATTATGATCTACACAAGTTGACTGATCAGTCAAAATTTAATCACTTCACAATATGAGAGAGAGAGAGAGAGAGGGAGGGAGACTGAGGCACACAGACAAGGGAGGGGAAGGCATTACGGTACCCTATACAACTAAAAGCAGTCGCTCGCTAGGCCTAGCTTAATAATTGTCTATCTCTGCTCTGCCCAAGTAGATGAGGTAAAACAATGGTAATGGAGTTTACTTTTTTGTATAATGGTATATGGTAATATTGTGTAGTAAAGAGTAACTGCAAATATGCATGTATTAAAGCGCTCTTACATCTATAATTAATTTTACTTGGAGCTCTTATCAGCTCCGTGGTAAGGTGACAAGTGACTTGTCCGAGATTGCGGTATGATAAGCTCTACTTCGTCTACGGCGCTGGTGGAAGCGGGCGGGGCCTGTCGATATATGTCGAATGAATGCACTGTACATTATTGCAACATCTGACAGACATTACTACCATATTCCATCATCTGACAGACGTTAACCTTATTCCAAATTCTGGCAGACATTACTGCCTGATTGCAACATCTGACAGACATTTCCACAGTAGCCTAACATCAGGCAGACATTACTACAATATTCCAATATCTGACAGATATTACTTCCTTATTCCAATATCTGGCAGACATTGCTATAATATTGCAACATCTGACAGACATTACTACCATATTGCAACATCTGACAGACATTACTAACTTATTCCAACATATGGCAGACATTATTACCTGATTGCAACATCTGACAGACATTCCTAACCTATTCCAACATCGGGCAGACATTTGTACCTTATTCCAACATCTGGCAGACATTACTACCTGTTTGAAACATCTGACAGACAATTTTACATTCAAACATCTGGCAGACATTACTACAATATTCCACTATCAAAGACATGAAGGACATTGGTCAGACAGAATTCATGTACGAACATCCGGCAGACAGAAAAACAAACACCGACCTCGGGCAGACAGACAAATATCCAGAAAGTGAATGGTTATGCCATCTAGTGAAAAAAAATGGAAACTAGTAATTAATCCCTAAAAGTGAAGGCGTATGCCATCTAGTGACAAAAATGGAAACTAATAAATAAGCCCCAAAAGTGAATATCTACGCCATCTAGTGACAAAAATAGGAAACAAATATATATGCCATAAAAGTGAATGCCTACTCCATCTAGTGACAAAAATAGGAACTATTTATTTATCCCAAAAAGTGAAGGCCTATGCCATCTAGTGACAACAAAAGAAACTAATAAATAAACCCTAAAAGTGAAGACCTATGCCATCTAGTGACAAAAAAGGAAACTAATCAAATATCCCAAAAAGTGAATGCTTACACCATCTAGTGGTACGAAAATATACTAACCTAAGAGATGGCATAAGCATTCGCTTTTGTACTCCTAGATATTAGTTCTATTTTCCTCCAATAGATGGCATAAGCATTCACTTTCTGGAAATGTGTATTAGTTTATTATCTCGCCAATAGATGGCGTAGGCATTCACTTTTCAGATTTAATCATTAGTTTCTTTTTCTGACAATAGATGGCATAAGCATTAAATTTTCTGGTTTAATTATTAGTTTCCTTTTCAGTCAATAGATGGCATAACCATGCAGTTTGCTGGCTGAATTATTAGTTTATTTTTCTGTCTATAGATGGCATAGGTCTTCACTTTTGGGGTTTATTTATTAGTTTCTTTTGTTGTCACTAGATGGCATAGGCGTTCACTTTTTGGGATAAATAAATAGTTCCTATTTTAGTCACAAGATGGCGTAGGTATTCACTTTTGGGGCTTATTTATTAGTTTCCATTTTTGTCACTAGATGGCGTACGCCTTCACTTTTATGGATTAATTACTAGTTTCCATCTTTTGTCACTAGATGGCATAAGCATTCACTTTCTGGATATTTGCCTGTCTGCCCAATGTCAATGTTTGTTTTTCTGTCTGCCGGATGTTCGTACATGAATTCTGTCTGCCCGATATCCTTCATGTCTTTGATAGTGGAATATTGTAGTAATGTCTGCCAGATGTTGGAATAAGGTAGTAATGGTTGTAAGATGTTGGAATATTGTTGAAATGTCTGCCAGTTGTTGGAATGTAAAATTGTCTGTCAGATGTTTAAAAAAAGGTAGCAATGTCTGCTAGATGTTGGAATAAGGTACGAATGTCTGCCAGATTTTGGAATAGGTTAGAAATGTCTGTCAGATGTTGCAATCAGGTAATAATGCCTGCCAGATGTTGGAATACGGTGGTAATTATGTCTGCCAGATGTTGCAATAAGGTAGTAATGTCTGTCAGATGTTTCAATATGGTAGTAATGTCAGTCATATGTTGGAATAAGGTAGTTATGTCTGTCAGATGCTGTAATATAGTAATGTCTGCCAGATATTGGAATAAGGAAGTAATGTCTGTCAGATATTGGAATATTGTAGTAATGTCTGCCAGATGTTAGGATACTGTGGAAATGTCTGTCAGATGTTGCAATCAGGCAGTACTGTCTGCCAGAATCTGGAATAAGGTTTATGTGTGTCAGATGTTGGAAAAAGGTAGTAATGTCTGTCAGATGTTGCAATAAGGTAGTAATGTCTACCAGACGTTGAAATATTGCAGAAATGTCTGCCATATGTTGAAATAAGGTAGCAAAGTCTGACAGATGTAAAAATAAGGTAGTAATGTCTGTCAGATGTTGGAATAGGGTAGTAATGTCTGTCAGATGTTGGAATAAGGTAGTGATGTCTGTCAGATGTTGGAATATGGTAAGTAATGTCTGTCAGATGTTGGAAAGGTAGTAATGTCTGAATAAGGTAGTAATGTCTGCCAGATGTTGGAATAAGGTAGTAATGTCTGTCAGATGTTGGAATAAGAGTAGTAATGCCAGATGTTGGAATATGGTAGTAATGTCTGTCAGATGTAAGGTAGTAATGTCTGCCAGGATGTTGAATAATGTAATGTCTGCCAGATGTTGGATATGGTAGTAATGTCTGTCAGATGTTGGAATTTGTAATGTCTGATGTTGAATATAGTAATGTCTGTCAGATGTTGGAATATGGTAGTAATGTCTGCCAGATGTTGGAATATGGTAGTAATGTCTGTCAGATGTTGGAATATGGTAGTAATGTCTGCCAGATATTGGAATATTGGTAGTAATGTCTGTCAGATGTTGGAATATAGTAGTAATGTCTGTCAGATGTTGGAATATGGTAGTAGTAATGTCAGTCAGATGTAGGGGTAGTAATGTCTGCCAGATGTTGGAATATGGTAGTAATGTCTGTCAGATGTTGGAATAAGGTAGTAATGTCTGTCAGATGTTGGAATATGGTAGTAATGTCTGTCAGATGTTGGAATATGGTAGTAATGTCTGTCAGATGTTGGAATATGGTAGTAATGTCTGCCAGATGTTGGAATAAGGTAATGTCTGTCAGATGTTGGAATAAGGTAGTAATGTCTGTCAGATGTTGGAATATGGTAGTAATGTCTGCCAGATGTTGGAATATGGTAGTAATGTCTGTCAGATGTTGGAATATGGTAGTAATGTCTGCCAGATGTTGGAATATGGTATCATGTCTGTCAGTAGTAATGTCTGTCAGATGTTGGAATAACGTAGTAATGTCTGCCAGATGTTGGAATAAGGTAGTAATGTCTGTCAGATGTTGGAATATGGTAGTAATGTCTGTCAGATGTTGGAATATGGTAGTAATGTCTGCCAGATGTTGGAATATGGTAGTAATGTCTGTCAGATGTTGGAATATGGTAGTAATGTCTGCCAGATGTTGGAATAAGGTAGTAATGTCTGTCAGATGTGGAATAAGTAGTATGTGTTGGATATGGTTAATAATGTCTGTCAGATGTTGGAATAAGGTAGTAATGTCTGTCAGATTGGAATATGGTAGTAATGTCTGTCAGATGTTGGAATAAGGTAGTAATGTCTGTCAGATGTTGGAATAAGGTAGTCATGTCTGCCAGATGTAGGAATAAGGTAGTAATGTCTGTCAGATGTTGGAATATGTAGTAATGTCTGCCAGATGTTGGAATATGGTAGTAATGTCTGTCAGATGTTGGGAATATGGTAGTAATGTCTGTCAGATGTCAGATGTTGGAATAAGGTAGTCATGTCTGTCAGATGTTGGAATAAGGTAGTAATGTCTGCCAGATGTTGGAATAAGGTAGTAATGTCTGCCAGATGTTGGAATAAGGTAGTAATGTCTGCCAGATGTTGGAATAAGGTAGTAATGTCTGTCAGATGTTGGAATATGGTAAAATGTATGTCAGATGTTGGAATAAGGTAGTACTGTCTGCAAGATGTTGGAATAAGGTAGTAATGTCTGTTATATGGTGGAATAAGGTAGTAATAATGTCTGCCAGATGTTGGAATATGCTAGTAATGTCTGCCAGATGTTGGAATATGGTATTAATGTCTGTCAGATGTTGGAATAAGGTAGTAATGTCTGTCAGATGTTGGAATAAGGTAGTAATGTCTGTCGGATATGGGAATAAGGTAGTAATGTCTGCCAGATGGTGGTATAAGGTAGTAATGTCTGCCAGATGTTGGAATAAGGTAGCAATGTCTGCCAGATGTTGGAATATGGTAGTAATGTTGGAATGTCTGCCAAATGTTGGAATGTGCTATTAATGTCTGTCAGATGTTGGAATATGGTAGTAATGTCTGTCAGATGTTGAATTAGGGGAGGCCTATAAATATCTGTCAGATGTTGGAATATGGTAGTAATGTCTGTCAGATTTGGAATAATAATGTTCAGATGTTGGAATAAGGTAGTAATGTCCTCAGATGTTGGAAATAGTAATGTAATGTCTGCCAGATGTTGGTTATAAGGTGTCAGATGTTGGATAGTAAATGTCTGTCAGATGTTGGAATATGGTAGTAATGTCTGTCAGATGTTGGAATATGGTAGTAATGTCTGTCAGATGTTGGAATAAGGTAGTAATGTCTGCCAGATGTTGGAATAAGGTAGTAATGTCTGTCAGATGTTGGAATATGGTAATATTGTCTGCCAGATGTTGGAATATGGTATTAATGTCTGCCAGATGTTGGAATATGGTAGTAATGTCTGTCAGATGTTGAAATAGGGTAGGCCTATTAATATCTGCCAGATGTTGGATTATGGTAGCAATGTCTGTCAGATGTTGGACTATGGTAGTAATGTCTGCCAGATGTTCAATAAGTTAGTAATGTCTGTCAGATGTTGGAATAAGGTAGTAATGTCTGTCAGATGTTGGAATTTGGTAGTAATGTCTGCCAGATGTTGGAATATGGTAGTAATGTCTCAAATGTTGGAATATGGTAGCAATGTCTGCCAGTTGTTGGAATATTGTAGCAATGTCTGCCAGATGTTGGAATAAGGCAGGAATGTCTGCCAGGTGTTGGAATATGATAGTAAGTCAGATGTTGAATAAGGTCGTAATGTCTGTCAGATGTTGGAATATAGTAGTAATGTCTGTCAGATGTTGGAATATGGTAGTAATGTCTGTCAGATGTTGGAATATGGTAGTAATGTCTGCCAAATGTTGGAATAAGGTAGTAATGTATGTCAAATGTTGGTATATGGTAGTAATGTCTGTCAGATGTTGGAATAGCGTAGTAATGTCTGCCAGATGTTGGAATAAGGTAGTAATGTCTGTCAGATGTTGGAAAAAGGTAGTAATGTGTGTCAGATGTTGGAATAAGGTAGTAATGTCTGTTAGATATTGGAATAAGGTAGTAATGTCTGCCAGATGTTGGAATAAGGTAGTAATGTCTGCCAGATTTTGGAATAAGGTAGTAATGTCTGCCAGATGTTGGAATATGGTAATATTGTCTGCCAAATGTTGGAATATGGTATTAATGTCTGCCAGATGTTGGAATATGGTTACAATGTCTTTCAGATGTTGAAATAGGGTAGGCCTATTAATATCTGTCAGATGTTGGAATATGGTAAGAATGTCTGCCAGATGTTGGAATATGGTAGTAATGTCTGTCAGATGTAGGAATATGATAGTAATGTCTGCCATATGTTGGAAGAAGGTAGTAATGTCTGCCAGATGTTGGAATAAGGTAGTAATGTCTGCCAGATGTTGGAATATGGTATTATTGTCTGCCAGATGTTGGAATATGGTATTAATGTCTGCCAGATGTTGGAATATGGTAGTAATGTCTGTCAGATGTTGAAATAGGGTAGGCCTATTAATATCTGCCAGATGTTGGAATATGGTAGTAATGTCTGTAAGATGTTGGAATATGGTAGTAATGTCTGCCATATGTTGAATAAGGTTGTAATGTCTGTCAGATGTTGGAATATAGTAGTAATGTCTGTCAGATGTTGGAATGTGGTAGTAATGTCTATCAGATGTTGGAATATGGTAGTAATGTCTGCCAGATGTTGGAATAAGGTAGTAATGTCTGTCAGATGTTGATAAATGGTAGTAATGTCTGTCAGATGCTGGAATAAAGTAGTAATGTCTGTCAGATGTTGGAATATGGTAGTAATGCCTGTCAGATGTTGAAATGTGGTACTAATGTCTGCAAGATGTTGGACTATGGTAGTAATGTCTGTCAGATTTGGGAATAAGGCAGTAATGTCTGCCAGATGTTGGAATAAGGTAGTCATGTCTGCCAGATGTTGGAATAAGGTAGTAATGTCTGTCAGATGTTGGAATATGGTAGTAATGCCTGCCAGATGTTGGAATAAGGTAGTAATGTGTGTCAGATATTGGAATAAGGTAGTAATGTCTGTCAGGTGTTGGAATTTGGTAGTGTTGTCTGCCAGCGGTGGGAATATGGTAGTAATGTCTGTCAGATGTTGGACTATTGTAGCAATGTCTGCCAGTTGTTGGAATATGGTAGCAATGTCTGCCAGATGTTGGAATAAGGTAGGAATGTCTGCCTGGTTTTGGAATATGGTAGTAATGTCTGTCAGATGTTGAATAATGTCGTAATGTCTGTCAGATGTTGGAATATATTAGTAATGTCTGTCAGATGTTGGAATACGGTAGTAATGTCTGTCAGATGTTGGAATATGAGAGTTGTGTGTGCCTGATGTTGGAATAAGGTAGTAATGTCTGTCAAATGTTGGTATATGGTGGTAATGTCTGTCAGATGTTGGAATAAGGTAGTAATGTCTGCCAGATGTTGGAATATGGTAATATTGTCTGCCAGATGTTGGAAAATTGTATTAATGTCTGCCAGATGTTAGAATATGGTAGTAATATCTGTCAGATGTTGAAATAGGGTAGGCCTATTAATAACTGCCTGATGTTGGAATATGGTAGTAATGTCTGTCAGATGTTGAATAAGGTAGTAATGTCGGTCAGATGTTGGAATATAGTAGTAATGTGTGTCAGATGTTGGAATATGGTAGTAATGTCTGTCAGATGTTGGAATATGGTAGTAATGTCAGCCAGATGTTGGAATAAGGTAGTCATGTCTGCCAGATGTTGGAATAAGGTAGTAATGTCTGCCAGATGTTGGAATAAGGTAGTAATGTCTGTCAGGTGTTGGAATTTGGTAGTGTTGTCTGCCAGCGGTGGGAATATGGTAGTAATGTCTGTCAGATGTTGGACTATGGTAGTAATGCCTGCCAGATGTTGGAATAAGGTAGTTATGTGTGTCAGATATTGGAATAAGGTAGTAATGTCTGTCAGGTGTTGGAATTTGGTAGTGTTGTCTGCCAGCGGTGGGAATATGGTAGTAATGTCTGTCAGATGTTGGACTATGGTAGCAATGTCTGCCAGTTGTTGGAATATGGTAGCAATGTCTGCCAGATGTTGGAATAAGGTAGGAATGTCTGCCAGGTTTTGGAATATGGTAGTAATGTCTGTCAGATGTTGAATAAGGTCGTAATGTCTGTCAGATGTTGGAATATATTAGTAATGTCTGTCAGATGTTGGAATATGGTAGTAATGTCTGTCAGATGTTGGAATATGATAGTTATGTGTGCCTGATGTTGGAATAAGGTAGTAATGTCTGTCAAATGTTGGTATATGGTGGTAATGTCTGTCAGATGTTGGAATAAGGTAGTAATGTCTGCCAGATGTTGGAATATGGTAATATTGTCTGCCAGATGTTGGAAAATTGTATTAATGTCTGCCAGATGTTGGAATATGGTAGTAATATCTGTCAGATGTTGAAATAGGGTAGGCCTATAAATATCTGCCTGATGTTGGAATATGGTAGTAATGTCTGTCAGATGTTGAATAAGGTAGTAATGTCGGTCAGATGTTGGAATATAGTAGTAATGTCTGTCAGATGTTGGAATATGGTAGTAATGTCTGTCAGATGTTGGAATATGGTAGTAATGTCAGCCAGATGTTGGAATAAGGTAGTCATGTCTGTCAGATGTTGGAATAAGGTAGTAATGTCTGCCCGATTTTGGAATAAGGTAGTAATGTCTGTCAGATGTTGGTATATGGTAGTAATGTCTGTCAGATGTTGGAATATGGTAGCAATGTCTGCCAGTTGTTGGAATATGGTAGCAATGTCTGCCAAATGTTGGAATAAGGTAGGAATGTATGCCTGGTCTTGGAATATGGTAGTAATGTCTGTCAGATGTTGAATAAGGTCGTAATGTCTGTCAGATGTTGGAATATAGTAGTAATGTCTGTCAGATGTTGGAATATGGTAGTATTGTTCTGCCAGATGTTGGAATAAGGTAGTAATGCCTGTCAGATGTTGGTAGATGGTAGTAATGTCTGTCAGATGTTGGAAAAAAGTAGTAATGTCTTTCAGATGTTGGAATATGGTAGTAATGTCTGTCAGATGTTGGAATATGGTTGTAATGTCTGCCAGATGTTGGACTATGGTAGTAATGTCTGTCAGATTTGGGAATAAGGCAGTAATATCTGCCAGATGTTGGAATAAGATCGTCATGTCTGCCAAATGTTGGATAAAGTAGTAATGTGTGTCAGATGTTGGAATATGGTAGTGATGTCTGCCAGATGTTGGAATAAGGTAGTAATGTCTGTCAGATGTTGGAATTTGGTAGTAATGTCTGCCAGATGTTGGAATAATGTAGTAATGTCTGCCAGATGATGGAATAAGGTAGGAATGTCTGCCAGATGTTGGAATATGGTAGTAATGTCTGCCAGATGTAGGAATATTGTATTAATGTCTGCCAGATGTTGGAATATGGTAGTAATGTCTGTCAGATGTTGAAATAGGGTAGGCCTATTAATGTCTGCCAGATGATGGAATAAGGTAGTAATGTCTGCCAGATGTTGGAATAAGGTAGTAATGTCTGCCAGATGTTGGAAAAAGGTAGTAATGTCTGCCAGATGTTGGAATATGGTAATATTGTCTGCCAGATGTTGGAATATGGTATTAATGTCTGCCAGATGTTGGAATATGGTAGTAATGTCTGTCAGATGTTGAAATAGGGTAGGCCTATTAATATCTGCCAGATGTTGGAATATGGTAGTAATGTCTGTCAGATGTTGAATAAGATTCTAATGTCTGTCAGATGTTGGAATATAGTAGTAATGTCTGTCAGATGTTGGAATATGGTAGTAATGTCTGTCAGATGTTGGAATATGGTAGTAATGTCTGCCAGAGGTTGGAATAAGGTAGTAATGTCTGTCAGATGTTGGTATTTGGTAGTAATGTCTGTCAGATGTTGGTATATGGTAGTAATGTATGTCAGATGTTGGTATATGGTAGTAATGTCTGTCAGATGTTTGAATATGGTAGTAATGTCTGTCAGATATTGGAATATGGTAGTAATGTCTGCCAGTTGGAATATGGTAATATTGTCTGCCAGATGTTGGAATATGGTATTAATGTCTGCCAGATGTTGGAATATGGTAGCAATGTCTTCAGATGTTGAAATAGGGTAGGCCTATAAATATCTGCCAGATGTTGGAATATGGTACTAATGTCTGTCAGATGTTGAATAAGGTAGTAATGTCTGTCAGATTTTGGAATATAGTAATGTCTGTCAGATGTTGGAATATGGTAGTAATGTCTGTCAGATGTTGGAATATGGTAGTAATGTCTGCCAGATGATGGAATAAGGTAGTAATATCTGGCAGATGTTGGTATATGGTAGTAATGTCTGTCAAATGTTGGAATAAAGTAGTAATGTCTGTCAGATGTTGGAATATGGTAGTAATATCTGTCAGATGTTGTAATATGGTAGTAATGTCTGCCAGATGTTGGACTATGGTAGTAATGTCTGTCAGATTTGGGAATAAGGCAGTAATGTCTGCCAGACGTTGGAAAAAGGTAGTCATGTCTGCCAGATGTTGGAATAAGGCTGTAATGTCTGTCAGATGTTGGAATATGGTAGTACGGTCGGCCAGATGTTGGAATAATGTAATAATGTCTGTCAGATGTTGGAATAAGGTAGCAATGTCTGTCAGATGTTGGAATTTTATAGTAATGTCTGCCAGATGTTGGAATATGGTAGTAATGTCTCAAATGTTAGAATGTGGTAGCAATGTCTGCCAGTTGTTGGAATATGGCAGCAATGTCTGCCAGATGTTGGAGTAAGGTAGGAAAGTCTGCCAGGTGTTGGAATATGATAGTATTGTCTGTCAGATGTTGAATAAGGTTGTAATGTCTGTCAGATGTTGGAATATAGTAGTTATGTCTGTCAGATGTTGGAATATGGTAGTAATGTCTGTCAGATGTTGGAATATGGTAGTAATGTCTGCCAAATGTTGGAATGAGGTAGTAATGTCTGTCAGATGCTGGAATAACGTAGTAATGTCTGCCTGATGTTGGAATAAGGTAGTAATGACTGTCAGATGTTGGAATAAGGTAATAATGTCTGTCAGATGTTGGAATAAGGTAGTAATGTCTGTTAAATGTTGGAATAAGGTAGTAATGTCTGCCAGATGTTGGAATAAGGTAGTAATGTCTGCCAGATGTTGGAATAAGGTAGTAATGTCTGCCAGAATTTGGAATAAGGTAGTAATGTCTGCCAAATGTTGGAATATGGTAAAATTGTCTGCCAAATGTTGGAATGTGGTATTAATGTCTGTCAGATGTTGGAATATGGTTGTAATGTCTGTCAGATGTTGAAATAGGGTAGGCCTATTAATATCTGTCAGATGTTGGAATATGGTAGTAATGTCTGCCAGATATTGGAATAAGGTTGTAATGTCTGTCAGATGTTGGTATATGGTAGTAATGTCTGTTAAATGTTCGAATAAGGTAGTAATGTCTGCCAGATGTTGGAATAAGGTAGTAATGTCTGCCAGATGTTGGAATAAGGTAGTAATGTCTGCCAGAATTTGGAATAAGGTAGTAATGTCTGCCAAATGTTGGAATATGGTAAAATTGTCTGCCAAATGTTGGAATGTGGTATTAATGTCTGTCAGATGTTGGAATATAGTTGTAATGTCTGTCAGATGTTGAAATAGGGTAGGCCTATTAATATCTGTCAGATGTTGGAATATGGTAGTAATGTCTGCCAGATATTGGAATAAGGTTGTAATGTCTGTCAGATGTTGGTATATGGTAATAATGTCTGTCAGATGTTGGAATAAAGTAATAATGTCTGTCAAATGTTGGAATATGGTAGTAATGTCTGTCAGATGTTGGAATAAGGTAGTAATGTCTGCCAGATGTTGGAATAAGGTAGTAATGTCTGCCAGATGTTGGAATATGATAATATGGTCTCCCAGATGTTGGAATATGGTATTAATGTCTGCCAGATGTTGGAATATGGTAGTAATGTCTGTCAGATGTTGAAATAGGGTAGGCCTATTAATATCTGCCAGATGTTGGAATATGGTAGCAATGTCTGTCAGATGTTGGAATATGGTAGTAATGTCTACCAGATGTTCAATAAGTTAGTAATGTCTGTCAGATGTTGGAATAAGGTAGTAATGTCTGTCAGATGTTGGAATTTGGTAGTAATGTCTGCCAGATGTTGGAATATGGTAGTAATGTCTCAAATGTTGGAATATGGTAGCAATGTCTGCCAGTTGTTGGAATATTGTAGCAATGTCTGCCAGATGTTGGAATAAGGTAGGAATGTCTGCCAGGTGTTGGAATATGATAGTAAGTCAGATGTTGAATAAGGTCGTAATGTCTGTCAGATGTTGGAATATAGTAGTAATGTCTGTCAGATGTTGGAATATGGTAGTAATGTCTGTCAGATGTTGGAATATGGTACTAAAATCTGCCAAATGTTGGAATAAGGTAGTAATGTCTGTCAGATGTTGGTATATGGTAGCAATGTCTGTCAGATGTTGGAATAGCGTAGTAATGTCTGCCAGATGTTGGAATAAGGTAGTAATGTCTGTCAGATGTTGGAAAAAGGTAGTAATGTCTGTCAGATGTTGGAATAAGGTAGTAATGTCTGTTAGATATTGGAATAAGGTAGTAATGTCTGCCAGATGTTGGAATAAGGTAGTAATGTCTGCCAGATTTTGGAATAAGGTAGTAATGTCTGCCAGATGTTGGAATATGGTAATATTGTCTGCCAAATGTTGGAATATGGTATTAATGTCTGCCAGATGTTGGAATATGGTTACAATGTCTTTCAGATGTTGAAATAGGGTAGGCCTATTAATATCTGTCAGATGTTGGAATATGGTAAGAATGTCTGCCAGATGTTGGAATATGGTAGTAATGTCTGTCAGATGTAGGAATATGATAGTAATGTCTGCCATATGTTGGAAGAAGGTAGTAATGTCTGCCAGATGTTGGAATAAGGTAGTAATGTCTGCCAGATGTTGGAATATGGTATTAATGTCTGCCAGATGTTGGAATATGGTAGTAATGTCTGTCAGATGTTGAAATAGGGTAGGCCTATTAATATCTGCCAGATGTTGGAATATGGTAGTAATGTCTGTAAGATGTTGGAATATGGTAGTAATGTCTGCCATATGTTGAATAAGGTTGTAATGTCTGTCAGATGTTGGAATATAGTAGTAATGTCTGTCAGATGTTGGAATGTGGTAGTAATGTCTATCAGATGTTGGAATATGGTAGTAATGTCTGCCAGATGTTGGAATAAGGTAGTAATGTCTGTCAGATGTTGGTAAATTATAGTAATGTCTGTCAGATGCTGGAATAAAGTAGTAATGTCTGTCAGATGTTGGAATATGGTAGTAATGCCTGTCAGATGTTGAAATGTGGTACTAATGTCTGCCAGATGTTGGACTATGGTAGTAATGTCTGTCAGATTTGGGAATAAGGCAGTAATGTCTGCCAGATGTTGGAATAAGGTAGTCATGTCTGCCAGATGTTTGAGGTAGTAATGTCTGTCAGATGTTGGAATATGGTAGTAATGTCTGCCAGATGTTGGAATAAGGTAGTAATGTGTGTCAGATATTGTAATAAGGTAGTAATGTCTGTCAGGTGTTGGAATTTGGTAGTGTTGTCTGCCAGCCGTGGGAATATGGTAGTAATGTCTGTCAGATGTTGGACTATGGTAGCAATGTCTGCCAGTTGTTGGAATATGGTAGCAATGTCTGCCAGATGTTGGAATAAGGTAGGAATGTCTGCCTGGTTTTGGAATATGGTAGTAATGTCTGTCAGATGTTGGAATAATGTCGTCATGTCTGTCAAATGTTGGATATAGTAGTAATGTCTGTCAGATGTTGGAATACGGTAGTAATGTCTGTCAGATGTTGGAATAAGGTAGTTGTGTGTGCCTGATGTTGGAATAAGGTAGTAATGTCTGTCAAATGTTGGTATATGGTGGTAATGTCTATCAGATGTTGGAATAAGGTAGTAATGTCTGCCAGATGTTGGAATATGGTAATATTGTCTGCCAGATGTTGGAAAATTGTATTAATGTCTGCCAGATGTTAGAATATGGTAGTAATATCTGTCAGATGTTGAAATTGGGTAGGCCTATTAATAACTGCCTGATGTTGGAATATGGTAGTAATGTCTGTCAGATGTTGAATAAGGTAGTAATGTCGGTCAGATGTTGGAATATAGTAGTAATGTGTGTCAGATGTTGGAATATGGTAGTAATGTCTGTCAGATGTTGGAATATGGTAGTAATGTCAGCCAGATGTTGGAATAAGGTAGTCATGTCTGCCAGATGTTGGAATAAGGTAGTAATGTCTGCCAGATGTTGGAATAAGGTAGTAATGTCTGTCAGGTGTTGGAATTTGGTAGTGTTGTCTGCCAGCGGTGGGAATATGGTAGTAATGTCTGTCAGATGTTGGACTATGGTAGTAATGCCTGCCAGATGTTGGAATAAGGTAGTAATGTGTGTCAGATATTGGAATAAGGTAGTAATGTCTGTCAGGTGTTGGAATTTGGTAGTAATGTCTGCCAGCGGTTGGAATATATTAGTAATGTCTGTCAGATGTTGGACTATGGTAGCAATGTCTGCCAGTTGTTGGAATATGGTAGCAATGTCTGCCAGATGTTGGAATAAGGAAGGAATGTCTGCCAGATGTATGAATATGGTAGTCATGTCTGTCAGATGTTGAATAAGGTCGTAATGTCTGTCAGATGTTGGAATAACGTAGTAATGTCTGCCAGATGTTGGAATATGGTAGTAATGTCTGTCAGATGTTGGAATAACGTAGTCATGTCTGTCAGATGTTGGAATAAGTTTGTAATGTCTGCCAGATGTTGGAATAAAGTAGTAATGTCTGCCAGATGTTGGAATAAGGTAGTAATGTCTGCCAGATGTTGGAATATGGTAATATTGTCTGCCAGATGTTGGAAAATTGTATTAATGTCTGCCAGATGTTGGAATATGGTAGTAATATCTGTCAGATGTTGAAATAGGGTAGGCCTATTAATATCTGCCTGATGTTGGAATATGGTAGTAATGTCTGTCAGATGTTGAATAAGGTAGTAATGTCGGTCAGATGTTGGAATATAGTAGTAATGTGTGTCAGATGTTGGAATATGGTAGTAATGTCTGTCAGATGTTGGAATATGGTAGTAATGTCAGCCAGATGTTGGAATAAGGTAGTCATGTCTGCCAGATGTTGGAATAAGGTAGAAATGTCTGTCAGATGTTGGAATATGGTAGTAATGTCTGCCCGATTTTGGAATAAGGTAGTAATGTCTGTCAGATGTTGGTATATGGTAGTAATGTCTGTCAGATGTTGGAATATGGTAGCAATGTCTGCCAGTTGTTGGAATATGGTAGCAATGTCTGCCAAATGTTGGAATAAGGTAGGAATGTATGCCTGGTCTTGAAATATGGTAGTAATGTCTGTCAGATGTTGAATAAGGTCGTAATACCTGTCAGATGTTGGAATATAGTAGTAATGTCTGTCAGATGTTGGAATATGGTAGTATTGTTCTGCCAGATGTTGGAATAAGGTAGTAATGCCTGTCAGATGTTGGTAGATGGTAGTAATGTCTGTCAGATGTTGGAAAAAAGTAGTAATGTCTTTCAGATGTTGGAATATGGTAGTAATGTCTGTCAGATGTTGGAATATGGTAGTAATGTCTGCCATATGTTGGACTATGGTAGTTATGTCTGTCAGATTTGGGAATAAGGCAGTAATATCTGCCAGATGTTGGAATAAGATCGTCATGTCTGCCAAATGTTGGATAAAGTAGTAATGTGTGTCAGATGTTGGAATACGGTAGTGATGTCTGCCAGATGTTGGAATAAGGTAGTAATGTCTGTCAGATGTTGGAATTTGGTAGTAATGTCTGCCAGATGTTGGAATAAGGTAGTAATGTCTGCCAGATGTTGGAATAAGGTAGGAATGTCTGCCAGATGTTGGAATATGGTAGTAATGTCTGCCAGATGTAGGAATATTGTATTAATGTCTGCCAGATGTTGGAATATGGTAGTAATGTCTGTCAGATGTTGAAATAGGGTAGGCCTATTAATGTCTGCCAGATGATGGAATACGGTAGTAATGTCTGTCAGATGTTGAATAATGTATAATGTCTGTCAGATGTTGGAATATAGTAGTAATGTCTGTCAGATGTTGGAAAATTGTAGTAATGTCTGTCAGATGTTGGAATATGGTAGTAATGTCTGCCAGATGTTGGAATAAGGTAGTAATGTCTGTCAGATGTTGGAATATGGTAGTAATGTCTGTCAGATGTTGGAATAAAGTATTAATGTCTGTCAGATATTGGAATATGGTAGTAATGTATGTCAGATGTTGGAATAAGGTAGTAATGTCTGCCAGATGTTGGAATAAGGTAGTCATGTCTGCCAGATGTTGGAATAAGGTAGTAATGTCTGCCAGTTGTTGGAATATGATAATAATGTCTGCCAGATGTTGGAATAAGGTAGTAATGTCTGCCAGGTGTTGGAATATGGTAGTAATGTCTGCCAGGTGTTGGAATATGGTAGTAATGTCCGCCAGGTGTTGGGATTTTGTAGAAATGTGTGCCAGATGTTGGAATGTAAAATTGTCAGTCAGATGCTTCAAACAGGTAGTAATGTCTGCCAGATGTTGGAATAAGGTACGAATGTCTGCCAGATTTTGGAATAGGTTAGGAATGTCTGGTAGATTTTGCAATCAGGTACTAATGTCTGCCAGATGTAGGGGTCGAACCCCTAATAATACAAAATAATAATATTAATAATAATAATAATAATAATAGAAGTTTATTTAGCCTTAACATTATTACAGTTACTGTATAATACACAGAATTATACAATATTTCGTGGCTAAGCCTGTTTAATGCGGACATGTTCTACCGGCTCAAAATTGTGTATGTAAGAGAGAAAGAGTGAGAAGAGTAAGTAAGAATTACAGTCTAAGTAGGCGAGAAATCATGACCTCTAGCCTCTATAACTCAAAAAGAGCTGGAGCAAATTGGCTGTAAATGACCACTTCTATTTCTTGACTGACTCTTCCCCAATGGTAGAAATATTAGTCCGATTACTCTAGTCGTTTTTGAGTTACAGAGGATAGAGTTCATGATTTCTCGCCTACTTACAGCGAATAGACTATAGTACAAGTATGGAGTTGTCTAAAGTTTGATCACCTGGGCAAACTACTGTAAAGGTCACGCATCAACTATAATGTTAGTGGGAAATGGGTCGCTTTTTCGGACTCCCTTATTCCTCATGCTTAGCCCCATTAGTTTTCAGATATTTTGACGTTTGGCCCAATAGTTTGGCGATTTTAAGACGTTTCGACCCATTTATTTGTCAATATTAAAATTTGTCGTGGCATTTAGGTGTCGATTTTTTCTTGGTGAGCGATAGTGAGCCTGTAATTTAAGAGGAACCGGCCTTCAGCCGGGACATTTTTCTATCGAAAAATGTACAAAATTATCTTAAAGAAGGATCGGGGAGGGGGGGGGGGGGGTATGCCTGATGGAGGTCTAGGAAGAAAACTAAAGAAAATAATAAAGGTATATATAAATGAGCAAATAAATACGCCCCTCCCCCCTTACATCTGTCTTCCTCGGCCTTAAAGTATCGACTGTATAAGGGAAGGTATATGTGTTTTGTCTGGCCCCCTTCACCCTCAAGTTTATCCCCATTAGTTTTGATATTTCAAAACGTTCGCCCCCTTAGATTGTCGATGCTAAGACATTTCGCCCCATTTCTTCGTCATTACTCTTTTAAATACCTTTCGCGCAATTTAGGCATGGATTTTTTTTCCTGGCGAGCAATAGCAGCTTGTAATTTTGGAGGAACTGGCCATGAAATTTGTCCACCAAAAAAAGTACAAATTTATCTCCAAGGGGGATCGTGGGGATGTTTTTTTGAGTTTGATGGAGGTCTGGCGAAGAAACTAAAATAATTATATATATATATATATATATATATATATATATATATATATATATATATATATATACAGTATATATATATATATATATATATATATATATATAAACAAATAAATAAACTCTAACTCTGAGACGATCCAGTGGCCAAGCACACTTTAAAGCTTAATTTTCGATGGCCACAATGTTTACCCAATATTTCTGCCATCTTTTGCATTGGTATCGGAAGTTAGACTGAAGAGAGCTCAAGTTATGTGGCCAAGTGTTTATGAAAGTGTGTCTTTCACTGCCTGATGACTAATTTTTACATATTATTCTGGGTATCATTGTACGCTTTTTTGCAACTTAGGATAACTTTTGTTGTAAATTTCAGAAAATAAAACTTAATCACGAAAACAGGAGTTAATTTTCGGGACTACCTAAACCATTATTTATTTAGCACTCTAGTTGTACCCATTTGCAAAGTCGGTATCACTGGAGCGCTTTTCCCGTCAACATTTATCTTCATCACTGATTTGGCAGCATATGACAAAATCTTTATAATTGCATCTGTCACATACGTCCATCTACCCTCACTCTAGTTCCCGACACCAGTGCAAAATATCCCAATAACATTTAAGGGAGCCCACCTCGCATTTTTTTCTCTTTCTCTCCCTCTCTCTTTGCCTTGTATCCATTCGGCCCCATTCAGCCTACTGTTTTGAGACGTTCACAACCCTATCCAGGTATAAATATTTTCCTAGCGAACGGTGGCGAGCCAGCATATATATTTTTTGTTTTGACAGCAAGCTTAATTTGTACATTTTTCGATAGAAAAAAATCTCCGGCGAAGCCGGATTTCTCCACACAATGCTGGCTCGCTATCGCTCGCCAGGAAGAAATCGACACCTAGATGGGGATAAACGTATTAAAACAGTTGGCTGAATGGGGCCGAATGGATACAAGCCAGGGAAAGAGAGAAAAGAAGAGAAAGAGGAAAAAAAAGCAGGTCACCCTCCTTAATGGAAAATGTTTAACCATCGAATGTTGACGATAAATACTCTTTTGTGATAACCCCTTAACGCGTGTTGGTCAAGACAGAAAATAGTGAAGAGAAGATTTGAAATATAAAAACTGTGATAAAAGTTACCGCCTACTTTCAAAGTTGGAGTTATAGGACTACCACTAGTCTTCGGCCGGTGACCTTATAGGCTCTAACATCAGGTGACGATATTCTATATATAGTATTATAGGCACCCATACACAATTCCATTTCATTAATGACTGGCTGCTATGAGTCAAAAGGTTTAATAGAGAAATAGGGTGACCATTTGATGCTAAGAAGTACTAACTCGCGCAGTACAATAATCGTAAACATCATCAACTGATTGAAGGGGCTACGAAGATCTGGCACTGATTGTGTGGAAAGAGAATACATCGGCTGTATCTAGGTCGTCATCTCTTGGGTACTCTTCAACAGGACTTGAGACAGGTACCACCACTGCTAAACAAAACAACTTTATTTTTGTCTATATTCCATCTACTCACTCTCGGGCATAGGCTGAGAGTCTGTACATTCAACCGTTAGTGAACGGTGAAGTCCGTGAGGTCTCATTCCAGTTTAGGGGGTGAGACATGTGAAGCACTCTTAGCTGCAAACAGCCCCTGCCATCTAGCAATCGCAGGATGCATGGGGCTTATTTGCTCACTCACAGCTCGAAGCAACCCCATCTCAGAAGCTGCCTTGCTCCAGTGCTGCACAGTCTCACCTCCTAGACTCGTACCCTCACTCTCAGAACGCCACCTATTGAGCAATGAACTCACTAGGCATTGCTCCCCTATAGCATATTAACATATTTTTGAATATGGGAATATTCATAGTGCTATTTAATCAGGGAACAATGAGGGTATTTATTTGGCGTTTTGGTGGTCTTTGTGGTAATGCACTAATACTAGGTACAGCACAAATTCCATCCCAATAATATCTTCTATCTATCTATCTATTGCCTGATGCCGTGATCCCCGAAGGGGTGGCCACGAACGAACTGCCCCCATGCACCTCTGTCCCCAGTCAGTCGACGCCCCTCCCCCCAACCAGCACCGCCTTCGTTCATGTACTTCCTCACTCCATCCTTCCACCTCTCATTCGGTCTACCTCTCCCTCTCTGTCCCTCCACCTCGCTCTCGTACACCCTCTTAGTCATTCTCTCACTTTCCATACGTTCCATATGGCCGAACCATCTCAAGTTGTTCCTTTTCACACATTCCAGCACATCTACCTCCACACCACACCTCCTTCTTAATTCCTCATTAGCCTGTCTATCCCTCCATGTAACTCCGCACGCACTCCTTAAGTAATTCATTTCCACTGCTCTCACTCTTGGTCTGAGTCTCTCAACCAACGTCCATGCTTCGCTTCCGTAAGTCAGTGTCGGGATTACCACACTGTCATGCAAGGACTTCTTCACTTCCATACTGACCACCCTATTTCTTGTTACTGCTTTTAGCGTTCCTACAACCCTCTTCCCCTGTTGTACCCTCTCCCGCACTTCTTCATCCATAGTCTCATCTTTACTCAACACACTGCCCAGATACTTAAAAGAGTTGACGATCTCCATAGCCTGACCGTTCAGCTTCACCTCACACTCTGTGACTTCACCCCTTTCGAAGACCATAACCTTGTTCTTCCCCGCATTTACCTTCAAATTCCGTTTTTTGCACACTGTTCCAAACTCATTTACCAAAACCCTGCAACTCCCATTCATTATCACTCATCAGAACTGTATCATCCGCAAACAGCAGTATAGGTAGCTTCCACTCAATTCCCTCCCTTTTCAGCGATACACCAACATCCACTGCTCTTGATAGTATTTCTTTCATGACTCCATCCATATATACAGTAAACAACCACGGGGACATCACACACCCCTGTTTCAAACCAACATTCAGGTCAAAGAACTCGCTCTGCTCACTCTCCACACGTACTGCCACCTTTGCACCCTCATACATGCTCTTCACTGTTTTCAGCACTTTGCCCTCTACTCCGTATATTCTAAGTACTTTCCACAAACCTTCTCTATCCACTCTGTCATAGGCCTTCTCCAAGTCCATAAAGGCAACATACACCTTTTGTTTCTTCTCCAGATACTTCTCCACAACACAGTTCAGGGTAAAAATCTGATCTACACATCCTCTTCCCTTCCTAAAACCTCCCTGCTCGTCGCCTATCCATTTCTCCGTTCTCACTCTCACTCTCTCAATCACTACCCTACTGTATACCTTCCCTACTACGCATAGAAGACATATTCCTCGGTGGTTACCACAAACTCCTCTTTCCCCTTTGCCCTTATATAGGGGGACTATTATGCCAGTCTTCCAGTCATCGGGTGCACTCCCCTTCTCCCATGCTAGTTTGCACATTTTCCATACCCATTCTATCACTATCTCACCACCATACCTCAACATTTCCCCACACACTCCATCTGTTCCTGGTGCTTTCCCCAACTTCACTCTTTCATGGCTTCACACACTTCTGACCTCCTGATCCCCACCTCCTCCTCCACTACTTCTCTTCTTCTCCCTCCCATACCATATCCAGCTATGTTTGCTGGCTCTTCATTCCTTACATTTAGCAACTCACTGACGTACTCCCTCCATCTTTCGACTCTCTCTTGCTTCTCGGCTAGCATTCTCCCATTCTTATCTTTCACACCCTTACTGTTTCCCTTGCTACCTTCCCTAACTTTTTGTACTTCTTTCCAGAACAGTTTCTTACTCTCCCTCCATTTTACACTCAGCTTCCTTCCAAATTCCTCACCTACTCTTCTCTTATTATCCTTCACTACTCTCTTCACCAACCTCTTACTCTCCACGTACCTCGCTCGTTTCTGTCTCTCGAAATCTTCATTCCCTCTACTACCCAACCACTCTCTATATGCTTTCTTCTTTTCTTCCACAGCTATTCTTACCTCTTCTGTCTGCCATGCTGTACCTTTCACTCCCCTCCCTCTTCTCCTCACTCCACACACCTCCTCACATGCTGCACAGATCTCATCCTTAAACACCTTGCTCATCTCCTCCACTTCCTCCATAACTTCCAGGTCGAACCCACCTAGTCGTCTTTCCACTGCTCTCCTGTACTCCTCCCTGACTTCCTCCTCCTGCAACCTCTCCACCCTCCTCACCATTCCACCCTCCTCTCGCCTCCCTCCAGCTCTCCTCTCCCACTTCTTTTGTATCCTAACCTTAGCTACCACTACACAATGATCAGACAGACCCCCTCCAATACCCCTATACACCCTAGCATCCATCACAAATTTCTTCATTCGTTCCTCCACACATACATAATCAATCAATGACTTTCGTTCCACCACTGTCTTATCCTTCATCGTCAACATCCGTTTCCACGTGTACCTGTGGATCATTCTGTGTCGGAAGAAAGTGTTGGCTATTCACAGCCTCCTCCCCACACATACGTCCACAAGTGCACTACCATTCCCATTCACCTCTGATGGTACCCCCCACCCTCCCACCACTCCCTCAACTTTCCTATCACCCACCTTACCATTCATATCCCCAATCAGAAATATTTTTTCGTTCTTGTCAAACTTCTCCAGGCACGCCTCCACATTCATCCAGAACTCCCCTTTCTTTCTTTCAAGTATATCCTCTGTCGGGGCATACACGCATACAATCACTCACGTTTGTATTCCTACTTTCATTCTCACCCACACAATCCTTGAACCCACAGACCCATACTCTCTTACACATTCCTTCCATTTGCTACTTACAAACAAACATGCACCTTCTCTCGCTGTTCCTTCACTCACTCCAGCACACACACCCATTCCACACTCCCACTCTCTCACATCTGAACCTTTCCATTTGGTCTCTATCATTCCACATACATCCAGCCTGGCATTCACTAACACTTCTTCACTAATAATACTAATAATAACACTAATAATACCTTCCCATTGACATATCGGGATTCGAACCCGGGTCCATTGGATTACTAGTCCAGTGGCAAGACCACTCCACCACACTTCCCCTGAGGTGTGGTGGAGTGGTAAATCTACTATGATTTACCCGTTCAATTCAGATTAATAACACTTATACTGTATATCCTAAAAACTAAAATTAGTCTGAGATATGACTGATTCCATTTAGATCACACTAATGAATCCCAACTAAACAAAGGGAGATGGCTGATTTATTACTGCGAGTTCATTTTTATAACACTATTAAGGGAGCTCAGACTGAATTGTGCAGCATAAATTACTGGTTCTGCTCAATGGTTTAAGGAGGAGGTTTAGTTTGCTCTTTAAATCTCTATCAAGCTTAAAAAAAACACCCACAAGACCCCCCGTCGATATAAATTTTTAAATTTTTCGGAAGAAAAACTTCCCGGCCGAAGGCCGATTCCTCTTTAAATACAGGCTCGCTTTCGCTCGCCAAGAAAAAATCGACACCTAAATGGCACGAAAGGTCTAAATATTGGCAACAAAATGGGGCAAAAGGTCTGAAAATCGCCAAACTAATGGGGCGAATATTGTTGAAATCTCATAACAAATAGGGCTAAACATGAGGGAGGAGGAGGACTCGAAAAAACAACTGCCTCCCCTTAAATCCAAATTAAGCACGTATGCATAACATGTAAGCATAGTATTTCCTAGTTGTACGTAATATCTAAGCTCCAATTTAAGGGACCCCACCTCGCTTGTTTTCTCTTTCTCTCCCTCTCTCTTTGGCTTGTATCCATTCGGCCACATTCAGCCTACTGTTTTAAGACGTTTATCCCCATCCAGATGTCAATATTTTCCTGGCGAGCGGTAGCGAGCCAGCATATATATATTTTTGTTTTGACAGCAAGCTAAATTTGTAAATTTTCGATAGAAAAATGTCTCCAGCGAAGCCGGATTTCTCCATACAGAAATCGACACCTGGGTGGGGATAAACGTCTTAAAACAGTTGGCTGAATGGGGCCGAAAGGATACAAGCCAGGGAAAGAGAGAAAAGGAGTGAAAGATAAAAAAAAAAGCGAGGTGGGCCCCCTTAAAGCTAACCTAATAGTGCATACATGTATTCCACGTGGCTTATGTTCTTAAAGCTAACCTAATAGTGCATACATGTATTCCACGTGGCTTATGTTCTTAAAGCTAACCTAATAGTGCATACATGTATTCCACGTGGCTTATGTTCTTAAAGCTAACCTAATAGTGCATACATGTATTCCACGTGGCTTATGTTCTTAAAGCTAACCTAATAGTGCATACATGTATTCCACGTGGCTTATGTTCTTAAAGCTAACCTAATAGTGCATACATGTATTCCACGTGGCTTATGTTCTTAAAGCTAACCTAATAGTGCATACATGTATTCCACGTGGCTTATGTTCTTAAAGCTAACCTAATAGTGCATACATGTATTCCACGTGGCTTATGTTCTTAAAGCTAACCTAATAGTGCATACATGTATTCCACGTGGCTTATGTTCTTAAAGCTAACCTAATAGTGCATACATGTATTCCACGTGGCTTATGTTCTTAAAGCTAACCTAATAGTGCATACATGTATTCCATTGTATGTGTTCGGCTATATGCAAGACACACATGTATTGTAGTCTTAAAGCTAACCTAATAGTGCATACATGTATCCAGTGCTTGTTCTTAAAGCTAACCTAATAGTGCATACATTGTAGTGTTGTGGCTTATGTTCTTAAAGCTAACCTAATAGTGCATACATGTATTCCACGTGGCTTATGTTCTTAAAGCTAACCTAATAGTGCATACATGTATTCCACGTGGCTTATGTTCTTTCCATCTAAACGTCCTTTACATTTATTCATTTACAGTATTTCATAGTAACTTGTATCAATGACACAATGGTTGTATTGTAGTGTTGTTCGGCCATATGCAAGACTGTTAATGGGAGACAGGCCGTTTGTCTTGACCCCCTTCTCCCTCATGTTTAGCCTCACTAGTTTTGAGATTTTAAGACGTTGGTTCCATTACTTTGGGGATTTTATGGCCTTTCACCCAATTACTTTGTCAATATTAGGACCTTTCGTGCCATTTAGGTGTCTACTTTTTTCCTGGCGAGCGATAGCAAGCCTGTATTTTTAGGAGGAATCGACCTTTGGCCGGGACATTTTTTTACCGAAAAATGTACTAATCTATCTTGAAGGTGGGTCTAGGAGGTGTTTTTATAAGCTTGATGGAGGTCTAGGGAGGAAATTAAAAAAATATATGAATAAATTAATTAATAGACCCAAAAAAACAGCCAGTGTGCCCTTAAGGGCGTATCGGTTTCGTATTTTCAATGGGCAGTAAGAATTGTTCCCTGTTTGAATAATACTGTGGCAGGAATTTATAATCTAATTATAATCTAATTGAGGGCAATGACCGAGTGACACAAGCACTCTAGCGGCAGATGTTCGCAGCCACTGCATTGTAGGCCATAAAATACCGAGAAATACTATTCTATATGGACGATTAACCCCTTCTGTCTTTTTAATTATGTTCTAGTTATAATTAGACGATTTCATGCCGTTTAAGAAAGATCTGTGGTAGTTACAAGGGTTAAGCGAGATAGTTTGAAGCCTGTTAATTGCTGGAGGCCCTTTTTAATCTGAATATAATCGTCTAAAAGTAGCTAGAATTAAATTAAAACTATGTCCCCGGTACAGAAGGGGTTAAGGCCAGTATTATGAGTCTTGTAGTATATATGCTTGAATAATCATGCAAGAAAAGATAAATCAAACTCTTCCAAGTAACATAATCACTTTTGTATACCAGTCTCGATACAATTAGCCAATACACTTGATGGAGTGACGGTGTGACACGAGCTGTAGTACAGTATGTGCCAATACACTTGATGGAGTGACGGTGTGACACGAGCTGTAGTACAGTATGTGCCAATACACTTGATGGAGTGACGGTGTGACACGAGCTGTAGTACAGTATGTGCCAATACACTTGACGGAGTGACGGTGTGACACGAGCTGTAGTACAGTATGTGCCAATACACTTGACGGAGTGACGGTGTGACACGAGCTGTAGTACAGTATGTGCCAATAGTATGAGCATGGAATCTGTTGTTGCATGTTATATTATGTTTAAGTCTTTTTACTATATATTCGTGGATTATATTTGACTACGCTATTTAGATTATAAGGTAACAGAATTACACTATCATTGAAATGGAAGTATATGTGGGGTATCAATATTCGTTAGTAATTCAGACTCAGACTGACACTCAGACCATCTGCAGGTAGAGTGCTCGGATGAATCCAGTTGGACCCCTTCTGTACCGGCGACGTCTTTTTTAATTATATTCGAGCTGCACTCTAGGGGAGGTGTGGCGGAGTGGTCTTGCCACTGGACTGGTAATCCAATGGACCCGGGTTCGAATCCCAATGTGTCAATGGGAAGATATTATTGGGATGGAATTTGTGCTGTACTCTAGTATCAGTGCATTACCACAGCACACCGAAATGCCAAAAAAATACCTTCATTGTTCCCTGATTAAATAGCATTGTATGAATATTCCCATATTCAAAAATATGCTACAGGGGGGCAATGCCTAGTGAGTTAATTGCTCAATAGGTGGCGTTCTGAGAGTGAGGGTCCGAGCCTGGGGGTTGAGACGGTGAAGCGCAGAGGCGAAGCAGATTCAGAAATGGAGTTGCTTCGAGCCGTGAAGCTTCGCATGTCTCACTCCCTAGGCTGGAGCAAGACCTCACGGGCCTCACCGTGTTCAGCGGTAGAGTGTAAAGGCTATCAGCCTATGTCCGAGAGGGAGTAGTTGGAATATAGAAAAAACAAAAAAATAGACAATTTTGTATAGCTTAATATACAGTATATGGTAGCTATAAGGAGTAATCGAGATAGTATGTATGTAAAAAAAAAATATGGTAGAAATCCTTCCTATGCTGAATACTATTGTCTAATAGTAGACAGAATATAACGTAGATGATGTCACCGGTACAGAAAGGGTTAAGTAGGAAATGTATATCGGGTTCTGATTTTCGCTATGAGTTGATATATAGTTTTTTAATGTTACGAACTTCTTATGCGTAGTTTATTTGAACTTGTTATGCCGGGTTGTAATCCAACTCGCTTCAGTATTATCTATTATCAATCCGGGTTTCGGATATTCAGACTTGGAATATGCTCAACAGGAGCACATCAAGCTTAGTGAATATGATAAGTATTTACTCAATCAGGCAACGATAACACAATAAACACACAGGTTAAATTACACTCTTATTTATTCAATGGCATAGAATACAGTTTATGTGGTACTATACTCTACTATTATATTCAATAGCAAGTAAGTAAATTAGTGACTGAGAGAGTAGTTAACTAGTTTTACTCTAATATGAAGGTCAGTTTGTCACTTACTTAGTAGTTGAAGAATGAAAATACGCAATGATAGACAGATGCATATATACACAAACAATAATCATTGACAATAATTCATATGCAAGTAAAGTGTCTAACGCGAAGTATTCTGACAAAGACAAGGTACAATATGGAACTTATGGCTCAGCTGCGCGTGAGTCTGCGTGGTGGGCAAAGGGGACTTTGGCCGCGCTCAGGTGACCATCAAAGGTACCGCCCTGAGGACCCTAGTTCGGATGGACTGGGGACTCAGGAAATAACAATTTCCTTTAGTGCGATATAAAATCAGGGACTAAAGATATGAATTATATTTGAGTCTAGGGGGAAAGATAGTTTAAATCTGAATTCAACTAGCTAAGAGTTTATTGTGAATAATCACTCACACGAGACACGAAAAATAATATTCGATCATAGAGGAGGTAATATCACACAGGTTGAGGAACTCAGATTCACAATAAATATAGTGACTGAATCGGAATAGATAAAATATAATTCAATATAGATTCGGATAAATTAACCAACTAATTAAGAAAAGCAAATGAAAGAGCGTGATGATATAGTTTAATAAATAGCTATTTTGAAAGGTGCGTACACCACGAAGTTGCACTTATGAAATACCAAATATGGCATGAAAGAAGTTCTGAATAAATTAACAAATTCCTAAAAGAACGTAGAACTACTGTAGCGTTGTATTATAACGTAAATACAATTATAATCAATGGATTACTAAATAAAATAATAAAAAAAATCAATAGCCAAATAGTAGGCGGAATCGATAAAGGAATACACAATCTGAATTCCTAGATTGGTGTGGAAAGAATTACATGACCCGAGTAACGTATATCATCAGATTATTCACAAGAACTAATAGAGATCAGATATCTTGATAAAGAATTAATTGTAACTCAGCGGAAAGGGTTTTCGACTTGCATATAAGGGAAATGATATAAGTATTCTCTGGCGATAATTAGGCGGATATATGGATCCTGAATTGGGCGTAGGTTCTAGATATATATTGGATTAAAGAAGGGAATCAGTTCACATTATACACTTTCACTTCAACTTGGATACACAAAGAATAATAAACACATACAAATTAAATCTGAGAGTATTCTGACTAAGTAACACGTGTAACAATGACTTATGTAACGTACGTACAATTAAGGTTCTGAAGGAATAACACAGTTTATCTTAGCAATATCTCGTACTTAATGAATCACTGTACGGATCAAAATTAAAAATCTTACATGGGTATCAAAGGTTCAAGATAGATCTTAGGCACAGATCTAGAATTAACTATAATAGAATACTCGCATATTTTATCTTACCTTCACAACAATAGCCACAACTTATAACACTCAGAGATACTTAGGGTACAGGGTATAGGTGGCCATGAACGAGAGACTGGACGACGTAGGACTCGTGGTTCTGATGGGTTGGACGTGGAGGGGAACTGCCTTTCTCTCAGGTACAGGGCAGCACACTCTCTCGTTCAGGGTGAGACTCAATGCCAATCCTTTCCCACATCCGGCTTAACCAGTGGAAGGAAGCAATAGTATTTGCTAACTTCCTTCAGTTTCAGTCAGAATATATATTCGGGTTATTTTTAGGATTCAATTTGGTCTATCTCAATAACATAGGGACATGTGGATATCGTTATTTTGGCTATGGTGAAGGCAATTCTTAATCTAAAAATACACTGAAGTTATTTATTTACACACACAGAGATTCTTGATCTCTCGATATTGTCCCCCTATTTTTAGAGAGTAGTATGGTTGAGTAATGAATGATTTTCTGTTCATCGTGATATCTGGCTTTTCTTATTCTGCAGGCCACAGGTTTCTCACTATTCACTTTGGTTGCACTATTCCCAGTCTTCCCGGAAGGTACTGTAGAGGGATTACCATTGATGGCGATATTGATATGGTTCTTGGTGTTGAACTTGCATAAAGAGTTCTTCACTATATTGCAAGTTGGGCTGGAACTGGTTATATGCCTTGGGTATTTGTCTTGGTCCCTGCCATTGGAGGAGCCGGTCCCTGTGATTGGTTCGAACTCGAACTCCTTTCTCGGGCAGACTGACCTAGATTCCCGGAAATTAGAGAGCATGGGTAGATCCGGGAAAAGGGATAGGCTGACCTATTCCGGTAGTTTAATAAAGCCTGAGAAACTGGTTGGGTCTTGTTGTCTCTCGCTTTCTCCTGGTGTTGTCTCTTTCTGCTCCTCTTTGTGTCTCTAATTACAGCTATTCTGGTGCTGTTAGGTTGCTCCTTGTTGGGCGTGATCAGGGTGTGGCTGCTCAACCCCGTCATCTCAGATCTTATGGTATGTAATTAGGGGAGGTGTGGTGGAGTGGTCTTGCCACTTGCCTGGTAATCCAAAGGTCCCGGGTTCAAATCCCGATGTATCAATGGGAAGATATTATTGGGATGGAATTTGTGCTGTACCTAGTATCAGTGCATTACCACAAGCCCACCGAAACGTCAATAAAATACCCTCATTGTTCCCTGATTAAATAGCAGTGTATGAATATTCCCATATTCAAAATATGCTATAGGGGTGCAATGCCTGGTGAGTTATCTGCTCAACAGGTGGCGTTGTGTGTGTGTAAGTGTGAGAGTCCGAGTGTAGGGGGTGAAACAGTGAAACACGGGAACGAGATGGCTTCAGAGATGGGGTCGTTTCGGGCCATGAGTGAGCACCGTGCCTCATGTGAAGGCAAGATGGCAGGTGCTCGTTGTACTCTACGTGCTTCACATGTCTCACTCCCTAGACTGGAACAAGACCTCACAGGCTTCACTGTTCATTGTAAAGCGGTGAATGTTAAGGCTCTCAGCCTATGCCCGAGAGGAAGTAAGTTGGAATATAGAAAAAAAAAAAAAAAAAAAAAAAATTAAGGGGGGTCACCGTTTTTTTTTCTCCCTCTCCTTTACTCTCTTTCCCTGGCTTGTATCCATTCGACCCCATTCAGCCAACTGCTTTAAGACGTTTATCCACATCCAGGTGTCGATTTCTTACTTGCGAGCGATAGCGAGCCAGCATTGTATGGAGAAATCAGGTTTCGCCTGAGAAATTTTTCTATCGAAAAATTTACAAATTTAGCTTGCTGTCAAAACAAAAATATATATATGCTGGTTCGCTACCGTTCGCCAGGAAAATATTGACACCTGGATAGGGGTAAACGTCTTAAAACAGTAGGCTGAATAGGGCCGAATGGATAAAAACCAAAGAGAGAGGGAGAGAAAGAGAAAAAAGCGAGGTGGCCTCCCTTCATGTGGTACGAGAATCTAAACTTAGTCACAGAAAAGTTGAACATACAGGTGATTATAGCTTCAAGAACGGTACATTGTCATCTGCTTCAATGTGTCCGATACCTTTACCTGTTAAGGGGGTCCACCTCACTTGTTTTTCTCTTTCTCTCCCTCTCTTTTTGGTTTGTATCCATTCGGCCCCATTCAGCATACTATTTTAAGACGTTTACCCCCATCCAGGTGTCAATATTTTCCGAGAGCCAGCATATACAGTATATATTTTTGTTTTGACAGTAAGCTAAATTTGTAAAGTTGTCGATAGAAAATGTCTCCGGCGAAGCCGGATTTCTCCATACAATGCTGGCTTGCTATTGCTCGCCAGGAGGAAATCAACACCTGGATGGGGATAAACGTCTTAAAACATTTGGCTGAATGGGGCCGATTGGATACAAGCCAGGGAAAGAGA